>MIEF01009217.1:0-194253 GCA_001870725.1 Taenia solium | reverse complement strand
CTTGGTTACGGAAACAAAACAACACAATAATGTGGGCAATAAAGGTGCCCTTATTTACCCCAGGATGTACTCCGATATCAGTAATTAGGTGACTTGAGGGAGTGGGAGAGGAGAGGAGAGGAGAGGAGAGGAGGGGAGGGGAGGAGAGGGGAGGAGAGGGGAGGGGAGGAGAGGGAGGAGGTTTGCCTTGAAAAGGGGTGAGACTGTGTAGGTTATGGACGCATTCCTCTATCAAAAGGCCGGCCACTCCGTGGCATGATATATTACCTTGGGCAGTCAGCAGCAAGGAGGGCAGAGGGTGTTTGCAAGGTGCACAAAAGAGGGTAAGTTGGAAGGACACCTCTGGCCTGAACCGGTCGCTCAAGCCAAAGGAAATGTGGGCTGCAGCTGATTTGATTTCTTGAAATTATTTACGATGGATGAGATAGGTGGAAGTGCTGAGCATTCCTTTCTTGGAAGGTATTTTAGCCAGAAGCATAATTATTAGGCACCAACTATTTGGAAAGAGGTTGCTTCAAGAAGGAAAATCTTTCCACAGAGGAAGAAGTAAGGTCAATCATAATGACTCAGGATGGTTTAACCGTTCCAAAGTGGCATCAATACTTGCACATTATAACTGAACAACTCAATTGCTGCTCCAAGTCTACGTCCTGCAGTCATCCCCATCTTACGCCATTTGGCTCCGGTCGGAAAATCTAGTATTCATATAACCTCGACTTTGGAAGTGGACATTTTAAGCTATCATTCAATGCTGATCAACACGCATTCGGGTCTACGACAGTGAGGAAGATCTTACCATCATGAGCATCAGGCAAATGGAGAAGAAGGTCAGCGCAGCTCTGGGCAGGGTAACGCTGAGTGCCCGAAGCCTTGTAGAGACGGTCAATGAGGTTCGAGACGCTTGTCAGTGCCGTAAAGGCGTCCACGTTCTAGCGCAGTAAAAAAGGGTACTTTGTACAACTATATCCAAAAAGTTGGATGATTGAGTGAATTTTTAATAAGATCCCCCCTGCTGTCCAACTCTGAAGTATTAGACTGAAATGTCACAGTAATCAAAGATGGTTCCACTTTCTATTTATACCTTGTTGTATTCATCGGGCTCGGGCGCATCTCCCTGCATTCGATCTTCGAACGGCACATCACCGTCAACGTTGTAACCCTCATCATTCTAAAACAAAACCAAATGCGACTTAGGTACTTCCTGAGCACTGTGGGGACACATTTTAGGGTGAAGATTCACTCATTACCATGAAACTGTCGCTCTCTGGACGTCTGAAGATGCCCTGGAAGGCCGTATCAAAGTCTCCAGGTGGACCCGGAGGACCCTATTGCATAAAAACAAGGCAATCAATGCTACTTATTGAATAATAATAAGAGCCTTATCTCCTAAAAGTCTAACCGGTGGGCCTGGAGGACCCTCTTCTCCTGGAGGACCTTCTTCGCCTCGTAAACCAATTGGGCCAGCTGGACCCTGTACGAAAAGGGACAATTTGAGTAGAATAGACGAAAAACAAAAGCTTTCGTGGATGAAAGTGGGGAGAAACTTACCTGTGGTCCTGGAGGTCCGGGAGGTCCAACAGCACCCTTTGGTCCATTGTCACCACGTGGACCAGCGGGGCCCTAGAAAAAAGGAGGATGGTGGGTTTTAACGGCAGGCAGAAATAATATGGTCAAATAGGTTTAGCTCCGCTACCTGAGGTCCTTGAACACCAACAGAGCCCTCTCTACCAGGCGAGCCCATAGGGCCGCGTTCACCTTGTTGACCCATCATTCCCATGTTACCCTGAGAACCAGTCTCTCCAGGAGGTCCAGGATCACCACGAACACCAGTGGGTCCAACGTCTCCAGGCTCACCAGGCTCTCCTGGTTCGCCTCGAACGCCCTGGAAACCGGGCTCTCCGCGCTTGCCAGCCGGTCCGGGCTCCCCCTTTGGCCCTGTTGGTCCGCGTGGACCTCGGGGTCCTGCAATACCTGGCATTCCGATATGACCCTGTGGTCCAGCTTCACCTGGAGGTCCAGGAGGACCCTGTTGGCCCGCTGGACCTTGGATACCGCGCTCACCATCCAGGCCTGTTGGACCGACGTCACCGCGAGGCCCAGTGGGACCGGGCGCTCCTGTCTTTCCAATGGGTCCAGTAGAGCCTTGACGACCGCGGGGTCCACGCGGTCCTTCAGCACCCTAGTAAAACATTCGCAATTCACAGCTTCCTACTCTAGTTATGAAGTTGGGTCGATTAGATGGAGGTTCACTTACGGTGGCTCCCATTTTTCCCATTTCACCAGGGGGACCAGCTGGACCGATGGGCCCTGTTCTCCCCTGTGGACCCATCAATCCCATAGGTCCAATAGGTCCAACATGACCCTAGAAAAGCGAAAAACTGGTTATAAAAGAACAAATGAACTGAGAGAGTAGGGTAAACAGAATGCAAGACTAACAGTGGGCCCAGTTTCTCCACGCATCCCTCTGGGACCCTCAGGACCATCTTCTCCAGGATCGCCATCAACACCGGGAGGACCAACCGGACCTATATCACCGGGGTCGCCTTTAGGGCCAGGAGGTCCTGCTGGTCCAAGCAGACCAACGGGTCCCGGTTCGCCGGTCGAACCAGCTGGACCGCCCTCACCCATTGGACCGGTTTCACCGATGTCACCGATCTCACCTGGCAATCCACGGTCGCCTTCACGACCCTGCATACCTTGGAGACCCTTCTGACCCGGTCGGCCGATGGGACCAACTGGTCCAGTGTCTCCAGTTTCACCGCGTCGACCACGACGCCCTCTGTCACCCTTTATTCCCTTGGGACCAACTTCACCCGGAGATCCCGAGGGACCGGGGGGACCGATTTCACCGATCGAACCCTGTTCGCCCTGGTCACCATGCATACCCTCATCACCAGGATTACCAACACCACCAGGAAGACCTTTGTGTCCAGGACGGCCTTGAGGACCCTGAGGTCCGACTGGACCATCATCACCTCGTTCGCCAGCAGGACCGCGAGGTCCAGGGTCACCACGGGGACCGACCGGACCGATGGATCCGGTAGGGCCACGACGACCAGTGTGACCGATATTACCAGGTGGCCCAGCTACACCAATGGCGCCCACTTCACCCATCGCCCCCTTCTCCCCACGTTCACCAACCAGACCATCAGGACCAGTGTCTCCCGCAGGACCGCGTTCACCACGGAGACCGGATGAGCCCATTGCCCCCATAGGACCTGGTGCTCCGCGCTCGCCCTACGTTAGTAATAAAATGCTCATATACGACTAGTCATGATAATACAAACAGATAATACCTCCATCAGTCATGCATTTAATTGTGCCTAAAAGAACCTCCAAGTTGATGGTGTGGAGAGCTACTCATGTCACTTATCCTGCTGTTTCCTTAGCCCTTCTCTATGTTGACAAAAATCCCTTCAAACCCTTAAAGGAAATGTTTACTTTGTAAACTTCAGGCAGGATACGGTTGGTCTTACGTCGTCCAAACCAATTGTTGCCCAGGCTTTTAATGCATTTGTAATAAATCTATTACCTACCCCATTAAGGGCTCAGCAATACTGGTTGCTACACTTATGGCACCACATAATGGTAACCATTTACAAAACTTAATCAAGAGCCTTCAAGCCCAAAAATGATCTACTGCGTCGCAAACTCACCGCAGGACCCCTGGGACCCACATCTCCAGCCTCACCAGGTGCTCCAGGGTCACCTTGTTTGCCCATGCTTCCCTCAGAGCCCTGCTGTCCAGCGCGACCTTCAGGTCCCATGGGACCACGTTTGCCGCCAGGACCACGGGCCCCCTTGGCACCGGGCGGACCGTGGGGACCAGCAGGACCCGCCTCACCTCGTGCTCCACGATCACCCTGCTGGCCGCGCTGACCCACGGGCCCAACTTCGCCCGTCTTGCCGATCGGCCCAGGCGGACCGCGGGCACCCTGTGCGCCTTGTGGACCTATTGGACCTTGGGGGCCCTGAGGACCACCAATGCCCGGCTTGCCAGGAGCTCCCACTGGACCCTGGAAGACAAATAGATGCAATAATTTATCGGGCGAAGTGAAATTAAGTTTAGATGGCATAACAAAGTGAAGAAAAGACATTAATACGTCTAAAATGTTAGGCGATGATGATGAATATGCGAATACCTTAGTGCATTCGAAAAAGGTGTTTACTTTGGAGATTAATGAAAAACCCATTACTCTTGGAAAGCGACTGATCTAATTCCCACCAAAAGCCAATTTGAGGCTTATTTAAAGTCTACGAGGAGATAAACCATTTAATGATAACTTTGAGTTTAGATCCAAAGCTGTGTCACACAGAAGCACAAAACGATTATTAATAACCTGAACCGAGAAGCCAATTACCTACCATATTAAGTTGAGTTATTGAGATTGCTTTAACAAAACACGCACATCAAACATTAGCTTTTCACCTTAATTAATCTTGGAAAGCATGGCCTGATGGATTATTAGGCTGAGGTTGACATACAAAAAGTGCTAGCATGGAAGAGGAACTCACCTTGGGACCTGGCTCGCCACCAGGACCTTCAGCACCACGTTTGCCGCGTGGACCCTAAAACCAATAAATCAATGCATTTAAAATATGATCACGATAAAAACTTATCCAAATTTGTGCGAAACTAGAAGATTTACCCTAAAGCCTGTCCGACCGCGTGGACCAGCGGGACCAGGGTCACCGATGTGTCCTTTTTGTCCAACAGGTCCAACAGGACCAGCATCGCCAACCATACCGATGGGTCCAGCTGGACCTTCAGGACCAGGAGGACCTCTGGATCCGGGCAATCCACGAGGACCAGTAAAGCCCTTCGGGCCCATTTGGCCAATGTCTCCCCGTGGTCCGCGTTTTCCAGCAGAACCCTGAGGTCCAGGTGGCCCCTGCTCCCCAGAAGGACCCTTGAGGCCTTCAGGGCCCGGCTGGCCCTGGGATCCCTGAAGACCCTGAGCACCTTCGGGACCTTTTGCTCCTGGGGGTCCCTCCTCACCATCAGCGCCTGGGAAGCCTCGAGGACCCATGCTTCCAAGAGGTCCCATACGACCCCGGGAACCGATCTCACCCTTCACACCTCGCATACCAGTTGGTCCCATTTTTCCTTGCTTCCCAGGCTGGCCGGTTAGACCTGGAAGGCCACGAGCCCCAGGTGGACCTTGGAAGCCGGGTTCACCCTTGGGACCGATCGGACCTGGGACACCCTTAGGTCCTTCCGGACCTTGAAAGCCCATTGGACCCATCATTCCCTGTTCACCACGCTCACCGGTGGGGCCTTGAGCACCAGTAGGTCCGTCAACACCCTAAGATGACGAAATGACATTGACAATGCGGTTTAAAGCAGGATTACTAATTCTTTTCATCAATGCAGACCTACCCTGGGTCCTTGGGGTCCTGAAACGCCACGGGGTCCAGGCTTGCCCAGAGGTCCACGAAGACCGATAGCACCCTTGGGACCCATGGGTCCGGTTAGACCCTTTCTTCCTTGGTCCCCAGTTTTACCCTTAGGACCAGGGTTACCAGGTTCACCGATCTCGCCACGCATTCCTGTGGGTCCTTTGGGTCCTGGATCGCCAGGGAGACCGACCGGGCCAACTGGGCCACGTGGACCCTTGACGCCGTTTCGACCGGGCTCACCCTCAGCGCCCAACTCGCCCATGGGTCCGGGTGGACCTCGGGAGCCCGTTGGACCGGCAAGGCCAATGTCTCCCACTGACCCGGTTGGGCCCGGAGGACCGGGAATACCGACTGGACCGTGAGGTCCCTGAATGCCTTGCTCTCCCGGCGGACCCTGTTAGATAAAAATAAAGGGATATAAGTGGTATTATTTTTTACAAGAAGATAAATCATTTGTGAGACTTAGGAGTACGAACGGATGTAAGCTGGAGTTCTTGGTAGGCGGAAACCTCTCTGGCATCAGGACCTTTGGTCATGGCGCGCTGACGCTTTAAGTAGTCTTCCAGTTCTGGAGGTGGCTAAAGTGAAATAATTAGATGAGGGTTATTAATTAGCTGCAGGGCCCACACTTTCTTGCATCAAGTATGCGATTTCAGGCTCTGTAATTCTTTTGAACACACGGCTTCAGTGGCATGGGAAAAGTGGAGATTCGATAAACGGATGTCTTCTGTCCATTGTCTCAGCAGAGAGGTGAAGTGTCGAGGAATATCGTAATTAGATATTCAAGTTTAACCAGTAAATTTTGAGCACAGGCCTGCATTTGACACAAACAACGCTGTTAAAAGTACGGAAGGAAATACAAAGCCACAAAGAACACTGAATTCAAACAATAACTGTTGCAAGTGGTGTAAAATTTGATATCAAGGTGGCCAAATGATGCTATGGATGGCTGAAACGAAGTTTTCCTGATCGCGAAGTTGGGATTGCAGATTCACTTTAAAGGAGAAAATCAGGGAGGGATGCCTACCGGTCCACGAGGTCCAGGTGGACCAGGAACGCCGTGCTCACCGTCCATGCCAGGGTCACCAGGGGGACCAGGAGGTCCGGGAGGTCCTGGAGGACCGGGGGGACCCGGGGGACCCAAAATCGGTGGTGGAGTGGGTTTTGATGTGGTGGTGGTAGTTGGGCGCGGGGTGGTGGTCGTAGTGGTGGTGGTTGTGGATGGCGTTGCCACTTCCCTAGTGTAGGTACGAGGTGTACTCATGGGTGTTGTTCGTACCTGACAGTGAATTAAAAATCGGCTTGAAGTAAGCATATCGGATAGGTAGCTCTGCATGCAAATCGTCTGCTTGATGCGTCATGCCGAACCATTGACAATTTCCGATCATTTCCATCTCATTAGTCAGTGGACTTCGTTCATGCATAACAGCAAAAGCAATTCTGAAAGTCATTAGTGAGGTATTGGGGTAAATAAATCTCCAGTTGTATATGGGTTAAAGTGGACTCATGCAGACGCTAACTTACTTCACGTTTTTCACCTGACATTTTGAAGAAAAATCCACACTGATCAGTTGATATAAAGCGGTAAACTCAAATGTTGGCGAACGCTATAGCTTCCAAGTTCTAATTCTTGGGAATTAACCGAAAATAGCTCGGATCATCTTCCGTTGGTTTGCAACGAAGACTTCTTTAGCGCTATAAGGCAGGGACCATCAGAGGTTTGAGGATCTCCAAGTCGTTTGACAATATTTCCTTTTTCAGGTGGCATGGAATTCCACTCCAGTTTAAAAAAAAAAGAAAAAAAGCAATTTCGGCCCAATGCATCCACAGCTCAAAGTCAAACCCTCGGAGGTTCGGCTTCCAGTTAATTTTGTTTGAAAGATTGCTCATTCTTCCCCATTAAAACTTAAAAGATATGACCCTTTGGTAGAGTGAGTGAACAAGTCAACACCAGCCTTCACCTATTTGAACGTCAAAGGAAAATGAAATGTTAGTGACAAATAGAGGGCATCCTACACCTGCTCTATCACTTCAAATCTAATCAATCAATCCGCAACCGTCCAGCACGAAATAATAAAAAACTCATTTCACAATCATGTGACGTGCAGGATCAGGTGAGAAAGCCTACATTTAACGCTGATAACGAA
This sequence comes from Taenia solium, assembly GCA_001870725.1. Lineage (NCBI taxonomy): Eukaryota > Metazoa > Platyhelminthes > Cestoda > Cyclophyllidea > Taeniidae > Taenia > Taenia solium. Next base: position 186,706 of record MIEF01009217.1, on the reverse strand, counting down.
CGAGAGGGGACAGGAATAGGCGTTGGGGGAGGGGGAAGGACATTTCAAGCCAAAATTTTGGATAGTAGAGAGGTACTAGTAATAAGCCAGGTAAAAGGCTTACGTCGGCAGCGAGGACAGCATTCGCCGGGTTCGGCGGGCTGCGCGCCCTCGGGGCCGCAGTCAAGAGCGGGGCAAGCCTGGCGCTCACAGACCACCTCGCCAGTGTCGCCGTTGCAGGTGCAGACTGTGCACGAGCGCGCCTGGTACATCACCTCTCCTGGCTGCAACACTCGCCCGTCATCCAGTGTGCATGTCCGACCCTCTTCTACACATTTAAAATGCATAAAATCCTCAACCATAACACCTCAAGTTTAACCTGTTCTGCTAAGGGTTACCTAAAATCTCGCCCTAGTGAAACCACGTTGGTTCGGTGACTAACAAAATGATTTGTTCACTACAAAATTCCCGAAGGTTCCTATTTAAAGTCAATAAACCTTTCAATGCTTCCCAAAGGGAGTCTTGCATAATGACTTCCCCATTTATGTGTTTCGTAAGTAATATCACCAATTTCGCTAATACTAATGGCTATTTGCAGCATTTCCAATGTTTACTTATTAAAGCGTCGAGTGGAATGATCAGGCTTGGTAGCCGGATAACGCTCGAGAAAACAAATTAGAGTCCAAATCTACGTACCTCCACACAAAAGGCAAAACTTTCGCTAATAAAAAAACAGCTCTCGAACCAAACGGTGCAATAAACTTTTTCAAAGAAATTCCTGAAATGGTCCTACAATAAACAGATTTTACTGCCAAAGACGTAGAACTTACGTTGAGCCGCAACAAGTAGGGAGGATTGGAGGGAGGCGAAGACGATAAGCAGAGCTAGAGTGACATTGAGGCAACGGCGTTGCAAAGGTCCACATCGCCTCTTGCTTGGCGTTGAATATCTTCCAAAGTCTTCTTCGCGGCCGCTGACCGCCGCCTTTCCTCGATGGGACGGTTCAGCCGCCATAATGCTGTCCGGCGTAGGAAATCCCTTTCCGAACCCCTACTGCAGCTGCAGATGGACCAGTCCTCACAGTCAAGAAGTGGACCAACTCTCCGTTTGCCAGCACCAACCTCTCATCCACGTCCGCCGCCCCCCATCAGGACCGCGCACGCACGCGTCCGCGTGCATGCATGGCTGTATGCAGCAAGCATGCCGCGGTGCGGTGCGCTCCTCGCCAGCCACGCCCTTGACGCGCACCAGTGACGGCACGGCACAATGCTCTGATCAATGTTCATATTGGCGCAGCCGGAGCTCACCAATCAGGTGAAAGTAGGCCAAGTGGATTGCGGTCATTCGCTCGGAGAGCAAGGTTTGCGGTTAACAAGGCAACGGTTTGCTGATTCCTCTCAATCTATTTTATAATGCTTGCGACAATTACTATCCAACGACACATTCATAAACCATATGAAAAATTTATTGCTAGATCGTGTGCTGATTCGCCCTTTTGTGTTTATCGTTAAGTCAATGGCTTGTATTTCTACATGGGTTTAATTAATATTCCAACACCGTGATGTTCCCCCTGATATCACAAATACTGTTGATCCCGTGAGAAATTACCTTAGTTTTATTATCTGAGCAACAAAATGGGCTGGTCAATACACCCAAAATGTCTTTAACTAATCAGTTGAGTGACATTAACTCGGCGTGAAAACCCACTCATCAAAGGCATTACGGCCTGCTCCCTCCACGAAAAAACCGAACCAGTATGACCAGGACAATGGATTGATTTTTGCACGTCTTGGGTGCACATGAGCGTCCTACTTTCCGGGCTGCCCAGTGGGCATGACCTGTTTTCAGCGGCGGACGTGCTACTGCACGCGCACCTCTCCATTGGTTGAGCTTACGTCAGCGAGAGTGTGTGCTTGGGTATGTGCGTACGTGCGTGCACACGCATGTATACGAAAAGCCGGTATCGGGATACCGCGAAGCAGGCCGCAGCACCCGGAGCGTGCACACGCACCGAGTTGGTTACGATCGGGGTTGGTCGCGCCACGTTCATCGGTTCCCAGTGCAGGCCCTACTACTCTCGTCTGGGTGAGCGTGTGGCACAGTGCGCAGACGCGAACGCTGCAGCATGGGGTCTACACGAAGACTCTGCTTGCTGGCCCTCGCCTGCTTGCTTCTCGTCACCGTTTCATTCGGTAGGCTGCCTCTAACCCTTCTCCCTGAAAAAACATATCGCTCAAAATTTACTCCCCATATGTATCTGTGTGCCACAATGCCTTCAAATTTTTATCGTCTTGCTCTGAAACACTGTATTTGATAAACGAGTTCCTGAAATCTCCTACTTCCATTTCCAGGTGAGCCACTGAGACGTTTGAAGAAAACCGACGAAGTAAGTGGAAAATTCTTTGTTAACTCAACTGGATTTTGCTCTCGATAACCGACCTCATAAACTGGTACCGTTTTCAGTTACTTGCTCTTCATTAATCTTTGCTCGTTCACCTCATCGAGAAGGTTACTACTGCATCCCCACTTTTTTATGCTGAAATCTTGTCCTCTCAGTAGCTGTTTAAGTAATCAGACAGTTTTGTGACCCATTCATTGTGTGTTGTCTTTAGAAAGGGGGTAAGTACGCAAGGGCTATTATGGTGGAAGCATGCAACCTTTGGCTGAGCAGAAGCTGCATGCTAGTGGTTATTTAAGTCACCGCTTGCGACCACTTTCACACCGATTGTTCCGCCTGCTAATTATCCGCATCCTGAATACGAAAGCGAATATATTTAACTACTTTATGTATTATTCTTCAGACGAGGAATTGATTCGTGTTCGAAGACAGGATGAAAGTCCACCGGCTAGTGGTGTGAGTTGGCACTATCTGCTGTGATAATTGCTCATTTCTACGTCTTCGATCAAAAGGCATCCATAATTACAAATTCTGACGATACTGTAGAGTGTGAAAGGTCCAGCTCCATTTGGCGAAACGCAATATCGCCTTGGACAGGCCGGACCTCAGGGAGAGCGTGGACCCCAAGGACCACCAGGTCTAGACGGAGAAATGGGACCCCCGGGACCACCGGGACCCCCTGGCCCTGCAGGATCTAATGGCCCTGAAGGTCCACCTGGCCCACCCGGCCCACCCGGAGTCGACGGACGCATGGGTCGCGACGGAGAACCCGGATTGCCTGGACCCCAGGGTGATATGGGTCCGCCTGGTCCTATGGGCCCAACCGGTCCCCCTGGTACAAAAGGTCCCACGGGTCCTCAGGGTCCCAAGGGCGAACGTGGTGATCAGGGTCGTGATGGTCCTGAGGGTATGCGTGGAGAGACAGGTCACCAAGGTCCAGCTGGTCGTCCCGGTCCACGAGGCACACGAGGACCAGCAGGGCCTGTAGGACCTCAGGGACCTCGTGGCCCCGATGGAGCTGATGGAATGGTCGGTCCGCCCGGTCCCGTCGGCCCTTCTGGGATTGGTGGACAGCCCGGAGAGATGGGGCCTGCTGGTGCTCCTGGTGAAGCTGGCGGCCCTGGTCCACGTGGTCCTGATGGTCCTCCTGGACCTCCCGGGATTGCCGGTAAACCCGGCCAGCCTGGGGCTCCTGGCATTCAAGTGGGTTGACTTCAAAATGTGACAAACCACTAATACAAAGAAGGAAGTCGTTACTCAGGTTTTCTACTCTTTATGTAATCTAGGGGTTACCCGGTCGTGATGGAGCACAAGGTTCAAAGGGTGAGCCTGGGCTGCGAGGCCTTGCAGGGCCCCCAGGTCCCCAGGGTCCGCGGGGTGTCCCTGGTCCTGCTGGAGCTGCTGGAGAAGCCGGTCAGAAGGGTCCAGTCGGCATTCCCGGGCCTGTTGGCTCCCCTGGACCTGCTGGTCATCAAGGTCATCCTGGACCTATCGGATCCCGAGGCCCCACTGGTATGGATCTTGATAAAATGTCACCTTATGAATAAGTGCCATTGGTAGTTACTAGCTTCCAAACTTTAATTTTACGGCCAGGCCCATCTGGTCCAATGGGTCCTACTGGAGTACGCGGTCCACGTGGACGTGCTGGGCAGAAGGGTGCAATGGGTCCACCAGGTGCCCCAGGCGCTCCCGGAGCTCCTGGAAGCGACGGTCGCCCTGGACAGCCGGGCGCTTCAGGACGACAAGGTCCCCGTGGACGCACAGGTCCGCGCGGTGAAGCCGGTCCTGCTGGGCCTGACGGTTCTGATGGCAAAGCCGGTCCCATCGGTCATCCCGGTCCAGATGGGAAAGAGGGGTCGCCTGGACCTCAGGGCCCCCAGGGTCCACGTGGGCCCCCGGGCAAACCTGGTGAGGATGGTGCTCCCGGTCGTTCTGGCGCCTCTGGTCCTGCTGGTGAACAAGGCTCAAGAGGTCCTCCTGTAAGCCTTCCTCTACCTTTCTTTCTCCTTAACTTCGCCACTGCTGATTTTGGAAGTCTAGAGGCGTATTGCTAGTGATATCGTTGCACTCCACTCCCATTCCTCCGTATGCAGCCTTTTTTAAGGAAACGACTTGCATTTCATACCATTTTTGTACCTTTTTGCTGTTTAAATGTTTTGGCTTACTTGGTTATCGGGGAACAAAGAAAATGGCGGGGATGATTTTTGTGTCTTACAAACCTACGAGATAAGAAGTTCCGTTTGCCGTGTGCCCCCAATCATGACTCAGGTGGGGTTTGTCCTTGCAGGGCCCACAAGGCGAGCATGGAACTCCGGGTCCAAATGGTGCAGTGGGTCCTAAAGGAGACCGAGGTGACAAAGGACATACAGGTCCGGCGGGCATACAAGGCGAAACTGGTCCTGCTGGACCGCGAGGTAGGCCTGGTCTTCAAGGTCCCAAGGGTGGGCAGGGCCCCATGGGTCCCGATGGGCCTGCGGGACCTCGAGGTCCACGCGGCCCCAGTGGTGAGCCTGGAGACGATGGTAAAGAGGGAGAGCCTGGAAAGGACGCAGAAGATGGACCACCTGGTCCCCGTGGACGTCCCGGTCCTGCTGGTGATCGTGGTGAGGCTGGTCCAGCTGGTCCCGCTGGTACTCCTGGTGAACCCGGAGCCAAGGGTGATGCTGGTCCCATGGGTCCTATGGGAGTCATGGGTGCTGCGGTAAGTACAAGAGTACCTTTTTCTTCTTCAGCCTTAAATTCTAATAATTTATTTCTACTTCTACAGGGTCTTCCTGGTGCACCTGGTGAAGATGGAGCTCAAGGCCCTCGGGGATATAAGGGTGATCGTGGACGCCAGGGCGCTCGCGGTCTTCCTGGCAAGCACGGTGAAGCTGGGCCCCGAGGCCCATCAGGCAAGGAGGGTCCCCCTGGCTACCTTAGGATAATGGGGCGAAGCATTGGTGTATCTGGACCTCCAGGTGAGGCCGGTGATGTGGGACCTGCAGGACCCAAGGGTCGGGCAGGCATGCAAGGAGTTCAAGGACAGCCAGGTCCATCGGGGATTCCTGGCGCGCCAGGCAAACGAGGTCCACAGGGCCCTAAGGGCCCCGACGGAAATCCTGGTCGAGATGGCCCTAGTGGAACGCCTGGACTGCCTGGCCCTGCAGGGCATAGTGGAGCCTCCGGCCCCGCTGGCCAACCTGGACCACGTGGAAAACCAGGTCGTCCTGGTTCTCCTGGATTCGATGGTCTCTCCGGTCTGCGCGGCATGACTGGACCAAGTGGAAAGCCCGGTGCCACTGGAAGAGTCGGAGAGCCTGGGGATAGGGGTCCTCCTGGACCATTTGGTCCTGCTGGCCGTGATGGAGCCCCTGGACGTGAAGGTGCTCAAGGTGATCAGGGAGCTACCGGTGAACCCGGTCCCATGGGAGATAAGGGTCCCCAAGGAGGTGTTGGTCGTGATGGTCCTATGGGTTCACAGGTGAACCAACGACCACTTATTGCCCCTGTCTCTGTCTTCGTGCCTTATCTCTCTTACACTCCAAAATTTGTACTCTCAGGGTATGCGTGGAGCCAACGGTGGTCCAGGCGCTCAGGGACCCCCTGGCCCAGAGGGTCTCCCTGGACCGCAGGGTCCTCAGGGCCCCACTGGTGACCAAGGTCCACCAGGTCCGCCTGGTCCACAGGGTCGCAAAGGTCCAGTCGGTGAGGAGGGCCCTGAAGGACCCATCGGTCTCGACGGTCCTGTTGGACCTGATGGTCCAGCTGGAGAGGCTGGTGATGCTGGTGTTCCCGGCTTCCGTGGTCCTCGTGGTGCTCGGGGCCTAACCGGTCCCATTGGGTTGGAGGGACCTGTTGGTCTGCCTGGCCGTCAAGGAGCACCTGGTGCCCGTGGTCGTGCTGGCAAGCCCGGAGCTCCTGGAGCCCAGGGAGAAGTTGGTCCCGCTGGTGAACCTGGTGCCGACGGAAAGGACGGAAGTCCCGGACCTGATGGTCTTCCGGGCCCTCAGGGTCACCCTGGGTGGATGGGACCTCCAGGTCTGCCTGGTGAACAGGGGGACGATGGACCCCGTGGTGACACTGGTGAGGAAGGACCTGAAGGAAACCCTGGCCCTGCCGGTGAAACTGGTCTCATTGGCCCGCGAGGAAAGACTGGTGTCAAGGGACCCCGTGGAGATCCTGGTCTTCCAGGCCCTCAAGGTCCAACTGGTCGTGATGGTCCTCGTGGTCCACCCGGACCTATGGGCCCACCTGGCCCTCCAGGTCCTCCTGGTCCACCTGCCGTCAAGATGCCAATGATGACGTCGCCCACCAAAGGCAAAATTATGTATTCGGATGCTGCTGCCGTTGCTCAGGTCTTTGGTGTTGAATCCGTCTCTGTTCCGCTCGGTACTCGCGATGTCCCCGCGCTCACATGTAGAGACCTTGCCGAGTCTCACCCCAACTTGCAGGATGGTAAGTTCTCAATCCTTCATCATCGAGCAGAAAAGTCTCAACATCAACAATAATCCTGCATAATGTGTTTCTGAGGCTTCTATTGGGTGGATCCAAATGGAGGTGGTCCGGAAGACGCGGTTCATGTCTACTGCAACTTCAGAACAAAGGAGACATGCATCGATGCCGATCAAACTGTTTACTCCGTGAGTGCGGAGAAGCAGGGTGCGACCGAAGATTTTACTTGGCTGGGCGAAGTAGCGGACTATGGAAACCTCCTCTATAAAGTTGAAGGCACCCAGCTGGTCATGCTGAAAGCGCGCTCCTTGGGCGCACACCAAACTCTGACTGTCTCCTGCTCCAAGGATCTCAAACTCTACTCAGACAACGAAATCGAACTCACGTCCAACGGAGTCCATGCCAAATTCAGCGTCTCTTCTAACACCTGCCAGGTCAGTCTTCTTGCATTTAGACTATTCGGTAGTTTTTGAGATAACCGGCTCCTAAGAAATGAAATATAAGTAGTGACGGAGCTCTGCTATTTTCCGATAATGTAGAATAACTCTGGCCTTCCTAAAGAAGTAGTGTTGGATGTGTACGGACCGCCACTTCGTCTGCCAGTGCGTGACGTGGCCTTCACCGAGGCAGAGGCCAAAATGAACGTGCAAGTGGGTCAGGTGTGCTTCCAGTAGACGGCCACAGCACAACGCCGATAATGCACAGTGATATCTCAACACGAATCGACTACGACACTTATTAAAATAAGTTTTGACGAAAAGCACGTGGTGCTAACTCCCCACCCTTACCCATCCAGCCACATGCCCCTCTTCCTGTCCTCACCTGTGTCCCCCTCTCATTCATCGTCTGACACCCGGCCAACAAGGTCTTGCTTCCCTCTTGCTTCGTGTCGTCTTGAGCCCATGTTTTTGATTGTACACATGTTCTGTTCTCACGAGGTGTGTGTAATATGAGCCTGATGATGTGTTAGGTGCGCTCTTTAGCACTCGAAGAGGTGCTACCCTGTTTGCTCACTCAAATGGTAGAAAGATTAACTAATCCAAGCGTCTAGATAGGTGATGAGGTGTTCGGAGTTTGATTTCTCCCAAGAGCTCAAAGCGACTTAGCAACAACAAGAACATCAACAGACATTATATGAGGGGTGTTGGTTAAACTCGTGGAGGCGTGCGATGTCACGGCTAACGCAAATTCGAAGGCGACATGAATTTGACGAGAAGTGAAATAAAGTAGTGAAGGGAACAAAGAGAGAAATTGGTGGTTTTCTGCCTTACGACTACGAAGCGAAGCGCAGTGTTGTTTTTGGCGATTTCGTCAACTTCAGAGCCTGTTAGCGGTCGAGAGCAGAGCTACTTCACGAGCATGCTTAGAGGACGGCCACGGTCAACTCTTGAAACGTCATTATTTAAGCTATGAGCGACCGCACACATGAGCAGCGATTTGAGAGAGACTCAATCAGTGGGCGACCAACACCCATCCACACCCCGGATCTCTACCACGGTCAGGTTTAGCAGAGCTTCAATATTGACCTGAGACAGACACGAGCACTAAGATCCATGTCAAATCAAACGTGGAACACTGCTTTGCACATTTACTAGTGCATTGAATTAACTCGAAACAAGTTAAAAGCCAGCTAAAATAACTTGATTGTGGTTTCATTTACCACATGATCATTGGGAGCCTTGCGTAAATTTAGCGGCGCATGTTTAACTACACTGACTCTGCAGTCCTCACATATTCTGGGATCACCTTGGTGCCGTAGAATTTGCTCATGCTGTCAGCCCCCTCAATCCTGAAATGTAACGGTCATTGTCACAGGTTTGGTTAACTTTGTTTGAAGGTATAGGTTTTTGTTGAATTGATACATTTTATCACATAGGACCACTATTATAGTTTTAAAAGTTGCATCTAGAAAAACCAGTAAGCTACAGTACCATGGGCCTCACAAAATTACTGTGCTCACAGTACACGTTCCTTCCCATACATTTTTAATTTGCGTAAATAAACACCTACCAAGCATGTAATACTTTGTTTGTTCGAACCGCCGGTTTCTGTTACTTGGATGGCCAAATAGTACTAGCCGGATGGCCGGCCTCCAGGCCGTGCCAACAGCCCCCAAGCCCTCTATCTCCAGAATAGATATTCTGCCTTAGTACTATGCCTTCTTTTGCTTTAAAGGAAGTCTCGAGACCCTATAAAGCAAATCGACGTAATTTGTTTGCTGACTCCTGCGTTCCAGCTTAAAGCATTCCTTAAAATCCTACATGAAATTCATAAGGATTGCTTGCAAATAAATAATAATTATTTTTAACAGAACCACACATCGTACACACATTGACCTCTTGGTAGATAACTCTCATATGTGGTGGAACATTAAATAAAAATGGAATTTCATCCAGTTCCTTTTCTGAGAAAGAAAATAAAAATGAATATCCGACGTAGCTTTACTTTATAATTGTGCCAAAGCAAATGATGGGTTGAGAAATTTAATACATCACCCTTTACATTACAAAAATGTTCCATTTGTTTTAATGCCTAAAATTTATTATTCGCCTTGAATTTGGCCTTAAATGAATAAACCTCATCTTTGAAAGGTAAACGCGTTCTCGTATTTTGTGAAGGTTATCATGCAGTTCAGTTGATCAAATCATATTTTTGCCTGCACATCATTTTCCAATTTGGTTGAGTTATGATACCCCCAGTTGTATGGAACGGGCTTCTCTATTCGTTACCGTTTGGTGCTGTTTATCGTATTTTTATTTCACATTGTTAAACCTAAATTATTTAATAAGATGGTTTGTAAGTCAGGTTGTCGACTGCTCGATTTGGAATTTTTCGCAATGTTTTAAAAAGGTTTTACTGTTTTGGTGTTGCTCGTGCTTTAAGCGATTGCATTTGTCATCAAATGTATTCCTTTTAGTCGAAAGACAATTCAGAGAAATCTGTTTTAAGGCGCTGACAAACCAGTCTATATTTTCTAAATCCAAATTTTCTTATCTGCGGCGTCATGTTTTTTGTCGTGCACTTCTTGTTCAAGGATTCTTGGGCTTTTCACATTTTTGTGGAGTGATGTTGTCTTCTAAAACTGTTGCCTCTGCCACTTTTATTCTTATAACTTTGGTCTTGTTCTTTTACAAATATTGTTTGATTAAAGCAGTGTCTATTAAAAACTATCGGTCGTTTGGTAAAGTTATGCATATTTTTCCCCTTTATTCCCTAATAAGCGTTAGATTTTTGGCTGACTAACCTCCGTCATTCTAATCTATTTGCTTCGTTTTTGAAGCTTATTTTGGTCATCTTTATAAGTCTTTGGGCACTAGTTTGACTACCCAGTAAGCGGAATTATTAAAAGCCTTCAACGAAGCCCACCAAAACATTACGTTCAATAAGCGATCCGCAATTGTGGGAGGAGGGGGTGGGTTGAGGTAAAAGTACTTAACCTTACTGATGAACGCAAATCACACAATTTGATGGATTTCGTTTTATACGCTAGTCTGTCTTAGGAATGGCATTCACCACCCAGAACTGTCAACCTTATATTAGTTCAATTATTAGTTTAAATATCTTAATTATTACTTTTTAGGATTTTCGTAAATGGATTTTGGTATTTATTAATAGTTGATGTTTAGCATGATGAACTAGTCATTTTCTTACAAATCACAATCACATCTTCGGTACTGGCTAACCTTTGCATAAGAGAGAACCGAAATTTTGCTCGAGTTTCACATGTGAGAGGGATTACTCGGAAATCAGGGGTTAGTAGTGCGCAACGGAAGGGCAGTTGCGTTTTCGTCCTGCGCGGGCTTTGATCGCTGCGCTTGAATCATTCTCTCTTGTCGCCTGCAAAATGACACCTACTTGAAAGCGGGCAGAAGGAGCGACGAAAAAACAAACCATCGATTTCCTCGTTCGCCTGTGCAGTCGATTCTGCCCCATCGGCGCTTGTTCATTAGTTCTTTCTCTTTTTAGGGCACACGTGTAGGAAAGAACGATGCTGGTTTTCTAAAAAAAAATGCGAATACGCCGTGGATGCAAGTCTTACCATTTGTTCACGATTATTGTCTTTACGCTACTTCTTGATTTCTTTCCAAGTGGAGTCCCCAGTAAGCTCATCGTTTGTCTATCATGTTTGCTTTTTCTTGTAAAGCTCAGCGTTTGCTTGAAATTGGGGATTTATTAATTTTTTTTGTTCGATACACCTTAAATGGTTCTCCAAAAAAATCAGGTTGGATTTGTTCACATCAGTTCTCATGGGAACAGTCGTTGTTTAAATAAAGCAGTCAACTTTTTACGATTGTGTTGATTGTTCTAGCAGTCTAGTGGATATGACATTTGAGTAATTTTTATGATCTATCACGTTTTTTGAAACCAAGGCTTATTTAAACTCTATTTTTAGATAATAATTTTAACCACCAAACTACTGACGTTTAATTAGCCATGAATAATATTTCATGGTAACCATTCACTCTTTAATGGAAGGATTGTCAGTAGTGCTCTTAAGCCTCTTCTCGGAGGTGATTAATAATCCTTTTGAATGGTAGAGTAGAAAGCCGACACTACTCATAGATCCGAGAGAAGGGCAAAATTTTACACTTTGCGTGAAATCCGATGTGCGAATTCATGAGAGCAAAACCAAATCAAGATACCGTGGTGTGCCTTAATCAGCGCAGTAACCCCTTCAGGTCACACAGTCATACAAAAGCTACCGCCATCTGTCCACATCGTCTGATCACACACGACTGCGGTGCTTGTGTCCTTTTGGTATGCCTTGAAAAGTCACTCCTGCTTGCTACTTCAGTTTTGATTTGTTTCGGTTAAACTGATCATCAACTGCGCACTTCATCGATGAATCCGAAAGGAGGGTGATGGAATGAGTAAAATCCACCACTTCATAGTGGTGGGGGGTGGGGCAATCGGATTACCACTTCAATCACCCTTTATGCAAATCGCTCACTGGTCCGTCTTAATGCATTCGCTTAAGGAGAGTCCAACCCAAGTTCCCTTGTGATGCTTAGCCAGAAATAAGTGCTGTGGGTCAACTTTTCGCCCACTTGCTGGGATGACCTCTATCTGACCTAAACTTTACCACCCTGAAGCACCTATGTTCATTATCTACCAGTTGTGGGGGCACCAAAGTTATAATATTGCTATACCCTCGAATGTTAAGCGCGTGAAAACGTCATAAAGTGAGGTCACAAGCGTCAACCCCACCCTGAAGGAGAGAAGGCCCTCAGGCTTGAAGCTAGGGGTAAAAGTGATTGAGTAAATTATTAGTTCTTTTTGAATGAGCTGAAATCTCCATGATGTCTTTCTCGCTTGTCAATAGTGTAACCGTTTATTTGTGGACACCTCCCGTGGAGTCTAAATAGATGGTGGAGTATGCAAGCTTTATCTATTTTAGGAGGCATTTCAGGTGCAAACAATGGCCCTCCATCCGTCGAGTTAGCACGGCTCTCAGACGTGGACAGGTAAATTTGCCGTCTTTTGTCCCAAGTGTTGGTGGGTTGCTCTACCTTCGGGGTGACCAATTTTGATAAGCATGTGAAAGATCTCCTCATGAGTGTATTGGTAGCATTCGCAAGCTGTAGACAGTTTCATACGGTCGGAAGATCCAGATGTCTGAACACTCATTTTTTTCAGTCTTGAGTAGCGCTAAAACAAAAATCAAAACTTGGAATGTTAGTTATTGTAGTTGGCCACCAAATGGCCTAATAGAACTCAGTATCTTATCCTCCCTCTACCAGTATGTGATGCTCTGATTCTGGCGTCACAAATATGCAACGTGCTAATTACCGTTTTTTTGATAACTTTCAAGAAAACTGGGTGTCACAGATGTGTCTGTCACATTAAGGTAAGGTGGACATCGGGTGTTTCTGATCCAAGAATGATTGGTTTTTTACTTCTTGGGGGAAAATTTGTTCAAAACCGGTTAAGATTGACGCCACTTTGAAGGGGTAGAACCTTAGGACGATTGGTGGTAGATTTACCACCAATTCTTTTACATAGAAAGTGTTAGGGGCCATTGTAAGACTGAAGTTGACATTTCTCCTGTTAAAGTTGCATCTTGATGTCGGGAAAGGAGGCTTATGTGAAACCGCTTTGTCCCCATGTAGACATTCCATTCTGAAAAGCATCCATAAGCTAGGTCCAAAACTAAGCCTTCCATGTTTACCATGCAGCTGTTTCGCTATACTGCCGTGTGAACTGAGAGCAGTTCATACTTGTGGATCCTTGCCTTGCATTGAGATATTTTCCTCTTTTTGTCTCACTAAATCTACTTCCCTCAAAAAATTGCAAGACTTCCTGTCTTTAAGTGTAACATAATCGCTAAGCCAAAAAAAATAAGGCAAGAGATCAACAGACATGTTACTATCGCTCTGTGATTCTTCGGTCCTCTTCACTTCCTCCTCCTCGTTCGCATTCTCATACTTCTTTCTCTTTCTCAGCACCAAGAGTCTTGCTGTCAAGGCTAAGCGGCACGCGGCTAAGAGATCAAGTAAGGATGTTTTTTTCCCCCGGGAAGCCAGTTATCTCGCCCCAAAGATGAATAAATAATGCTCCTTTTCTTTTGTTTGGTGCGTAGGCCCATTATCACCCACAAACCCGGTTGTTTATCCAACCAGCTTCGGTGCCTTAAACATTTCTTGGGATCCGCCCATGTCAGTTTCTCTTATCAGTCACTATGAGTAAGTTCGAGGAGTACATTCTTCTTACTACCAAGTCGAGGAAAGTATAACGCCCCCTTCTGGACTCGATCAGTCACTAGCCTCTTATGGTAGCGGAACCGGCAAACTGCACTTAACCACTTTGCGAAGGAAAGTGACGGACGTGTGTAATAACCGGGTGTTGAATGGGTGAAAACAATCGCACTAAGGCGTACTTCACAAACTGGCATAGTTCTGGTAAAATACGGGTAACAAGACCGCTCACAATGCATGAAGTGATGGCATGACGTAGAGCGTCATCTCCAATACACACTTAAAAATGGGAACTAAAGCCTACAAATAGGAGGTCTCGAATCCTTCAGTTCGGTGCAATTTGTACCAAAATAAGTATAAGTCCCTAAATTACTTGCGTTATTTTGAACCATCCATGCTGAACATGTCACAGCACTATGGGACCTAACAAATATAGTTATTCATTTCACATTTGGGTGAGCGTTTTTCTTCACCTTGAGGGTGGTTCTGCGAAACCTCACTCACTCGGATGACGTGGGACGGCGCGTCTGTCCGTGGTACAAGGCAGTGAATCCAGGGCCAGGTGTTATCACGCGTCTGGTGGAGCCTTCGCAGCACCCAGCGCTCCATCTCACCAACATGCTTCCCGACACCTTCTACAGTGTGGAGGTGTGCGCCCTCCTCCACAACGGCTCCCGCTCTGCTCCTGCCCTCCTGCCCTCCTCTCCCCTTGTGCCTGCAGCACCCCCCTCTGGCTACCCCTCTCAGGTGAGCCTTTACATACAGCTTACCCACGCTTTGTTCCCCTTCAACATATAGGCATTGGGTTGATAACTGAACGCCCTGTTACTTTTGTGATTGAGACCCTTAGGTTTCAGATCAGACCCGTCTGCCACCTTTTCTGGAGTTTCATTTTACATTCACGTTGGATAAATTGAATTCATAGTGATGGGCTTTTTGTTTGAGGGTGCTCTTCACCTTGCGAGGTATGGTTGCAATTCAAAGTTCGAATGCTTAAATAGGTGAGAAAACTGTTTGTGCATGCTGCGTAATTCTACCAAGTTCTTATTCTCCACGACGTTACTTTGCCTCAGTGATGCGCGTTTAACAGGGTTTTGGACGAAACTTGCTGCACAGACGGTGCGTTCCTGGCTGCCACTATTCGTTACCATCTATTTAGGGACATAATCTGTGTGGTGGCTAAAACTATCTTAATACCTTTCAAAGTCTTCCAGTCCAGGCGGGAGCTACGTTTTAAGGGAATGGTAGATTACACATCTGGATAACCGCATTGAGTTTGCCTTGTTCTAGAAGACGATGCAAGGCCTGTGTGCTCAGGCTAGGCCGAAGTATGACGTTGAGAAGCAGCTGAAGGGTAGGATCAGGGTCTTGAATGGCCATTGATAACGTTCCATTTTCACGTCCATAAAATATCTTGATGTCTTGTTAAGTCATATCGGAGTTCAACTACGGAAAATATCTTTGGTATGAAAATGGAATCCAGAGTGGATGAAGGTGGTCCCACCTGCTGTCGACTATTAGCTGATGCTCGTTCAGGGAAGCAGTTTCTCACTGTCTCACACCAAACTCTACTGCAAAGACCTCTCGACCCCGCCTGGATACATTCATGATGACAACAAACCCATATTCCATCAAATGGGAGTATGTGGGACTACAGAGGCGATTGGTGTCTGGATACTTGACAATCGCTTTCTTCCTTTCTGCTACATGGTTCGCATTGGTCCTGGTTCCTTACTTTCGACGGCAAATCAAGAGAGATTTCCAGTTTAGAGGCCTAGGGTTTAAACCAGAGGTATTAATTCTCCAAAACACCCAAGAGCAGAGATGACCTCATCTCTTTGGTATCTGCATCGCCCTGACGTCAGCAGCACTTAGGTTTGAAAAACTCCACCCAAAGTCACGGTGAGATCAGTCTGAATTATGAGTTGGATTGTAACTAAGGTCTGATCATTTCCAAAGGAATATAGATATGCATAGCAAGAGCTAGATCTTGACTTGAAGCAGCTTCCTTACCCCTTCATCGGCAATTACAGCAATTCCAATTCAAAGCTTACCTTTCCTGATGCATTACAGCACAATTCCTGTGTTTCACAGTGGGTCGCCATCGATTAATATACGGATTTCCCCTTTTGGAGGAATGAAAGCTATATGATTGAGACCTTGGAACTGGTTTTAACTATAGTGGTACCTGATTCGATCTCGCTGAATTGTGTTGATTTGGTCGGATTTGTGCGGCTCAAACAAAGGGCACACTAACATTTGGTGAGGTTCTCATCAAACCTGCTGATATCTAGACATGGGCAAGTAGCATCAGTCATTGATGTCTACCTGCTCACAGAACTCAACATAGTTTATTTCCATGGTCCAAACATTACACAAACCAAACACGTTCCCCATCCAACCGTTACATAGCTCTACGCTTTGCGCCTTCCTCAGAGTATGCATTCAAGTGAAATGCACTTTAATTCCCTGCTTTGTGATACTGCCCCATCTAAAGTATGTGCGTGGAGAGGAAAAACAGCTAGTGTCTCGCATGATGTCTTTAATCTAAGTCCACCGGAAAAGAACTGATTGATAGGCCTGCCGCAGAGCAGCAAATGCAGTGACTAAGTCCTCTCTGCAGTTGTTTAAGGCGTACAAACTCTTCATATGCACAAGTGATTCAGTAATCGGAGGAGTTGGGGAGAGTTCTCAGACTACAGTCAGTCGTTTCTACAGGGATGAAAAAAACTGTGTCCTATATGCCATTGCCTACCCAAAAAGGCAAAACGGAAAAGGAGACGCCTGTCTTCACCACACAAAAAGGATAGTGGGGTGAATCCAAAGTCCAGTTTACTTACTTCCCTCTTGACTAAGGCCTGGGTTTACTTACACCAACAGAATAAATAGGAAGCCATTTAACTTTATAAATGCCCCATTTTTTGAAGGCTTTGCTAGCTGGCATTTCATTTCCTATTCGTATCATTGCGTATTTTAAAGCATTGGAGGACTGTGAAGTCAAAAGATTATTATTCCAGTCACCCTTTCCACGGCATGGCTACCTCCTCCCCGTTAATAATTACTGACTAAGTAAAAAACTGTCCGAAATAACTTTGGACTAGGACGGCAGAAGAGAGAATGCAAGCGAGAGGAAATTAGGAAATTTGCTTAAACATAGTTCGTTTGCCCTTCCTGTCTGTTGTCCTGTCCAACTTTTTTGACACCTCCATGACCAGAACCACTAAGTGTGGAGACCAAATTTTAGCCTCTGTCTGAAGGTAAAATGTCTCCTTCATCAGCTTAAAACGTTGCTCTAAATTGTCGCACTCAGATTAGTCAGGTCTAAGGTAGTAAAATGGATGTGGGGTATTCTCAGTTTCTGAGGTGTATTAAGTAGTGAGAATAAGGAAGACACTCGATTGTACCTAACTCGTGCCAAATTTTGGAAAAAGGGGAACTAGCATAAGTGGTGTAGCCGGGGCGTGCCCCTTTCATCACTACTGCATGACCTCTTGACCTAAAATTGACCAGTAAGTAGGTATCCAGTCGACTACCAGCAAAGGTTCTTTTGATTCACACCAGCAAACCTGAAGGCTTGCATTTACACCGGTGCGAATGTGAATCGCCGCCTGTCAGTTACTATGGTAACCTCCCTTTTGCGTCTCGGTGTCTCTAGAGCTGAGGAGTGAAAACTGAAGCCTGTTTGAGGGATTTTGCTGCAAAGTCCCAGACGTCGGTGATGTGATTTAAGGTGACTTCGTGTGTGTTTCAGATGCGGGAATCTCCTACTCCTCCATGATTTGAAAAACTGACTTATTGCAAGCACATGTCTGAAGAAGTTGGATAGGTTGTTGACGATTTTTGATTGCAAATGGTGACTAGCTATAAATTGTGGAGAGAGGAGACGGGTGAGCTCTGGGGACTTGTTCTGTCGGATTTATAATTTGACTGCCTTTTACAATACAGTCTTCGAACACATGCCACGGACTTGTCACTGAAATTCGACTAGCGTGACCTCGTAGGTGTACTTTCCGCGATTTTTAATACCTCTCCAAGACCCTAGACTTGGCACACCCGGTGGTTGTGTTAAGCTGCTCGGAGTCAATAAAACACGTGAACTTCGAGTAACGACTTCGTGGACTTCAGTGTATCTGATGTAAAAAGGGTACAGGAGGTTTTCACCCCATTTCTGGCCGGGTAAACATATCTTTTTTTGCGCATACGGAGGAGGTCAGCGCAGTTCTGAGCTCATTCTCAACCACCGTGCTCCTGATCTTCACCAGTGTGTACGAGAAATTGGAGTGCTCGTTCTAATTGTTCACGAACAGACGGATTTTCATGGGAGAATTGAACGCTTAAAAAAGGAGGCGGAGGGGGGACAGGAGGAGCGGAAAGTAGGGGATGCATGAGACCGGGTAATTTTGTGACCTCCTTGTGCTTCTTTCAAGCCCATTCCCCCTGGGTGTAGATTTTGATGGAGTAGGTGAATATTCGTGAGAAAATATGGTACTGATCAGGTCTTGTTGAATTCGGAGATAAGATTTTGTGATGGCTTTGTGTTATTTGTGGCTAAGCCTGCTAAAGTCAACAGTTGACGCAAAAGTGCTGGGAAAGTATTAGTACTTAGGAGCATTGGAGATGAATCTCTTGCAAATACTCATGTTGAAAAATGCAGATGATGGTGAAGCTCGTTTGCGCTATGGCTTCGGATGAAGATGTGGCATATCGTGGTCAATTAGTCAGACCTTGTGACCTCTTCTCTTCTGTGTGAGTGCAAATGACGGCCGCTACATGGACTAGGAATTGTTTGGGACACATGTAGTCGCCCCGCTGACTCATTCGGTTATCCTTCAGGTGAGAGGCGATAGGGCTGGTGGTTGCACGGTTGAGGGGTGTGGGGGAGAGGAGTCTGGGGGATGGTTTCTGAGATTTCCGTAGTTCTGTCACAGAGCTCCACATACTCGCCCCCCCGAGTCCTCCTGACAATGGCGCCAGTCACGAAATGTCAAGCTTGGTTTTGATTTATGCAACGCACTGTGTCTATTGCACACAGCGGCTACTGGCACCCAGTGCGCTTAACCAATTGCCCACCTGCGAAGAATAATCCCACTTCTTAGGCATGCGAGCTGCTAACCGGGCGATTAGCAGACGGAGGAGAAGGGTACTTGGGCTTCTGCTTGATACTTGGCAAAGTCAGACTTTTAAGGTGAAGTAGAGGCTAACCACAACTCCTGCTGGGTAATCATTGCTTACTACCTTGTAGGGGACTTTCTGTGTTCAAAGTAAAGGCAATGTCACCATAAATTGGCTGTTTGGACGTTTCATAGTGACCATTTGATTTCCGCGGAAATCACTCACGTTGGTTCAACTTGAAAAGATTAAATCTCCCTGAATTCTACCAGGCGGTATTTGTTTCGCTGCTCCCCCGCACCATCCACATTTAACCACTCAAAAGCTTCGACTGGCAATTTTGGAAACAATGCATTCAATACGATTTCATAAGGAAAGGAGCTTCCGTTTACTCCTCTTAGAGGAACTTTTCAGTACCCAAAACTGTCGGTCTTACAATGCATTCCGTGAACAAAGAAGACAAGCCAATGCATCACAATTGCGCCTCCAAAACCATTTGAATGTATAATTCTTGGTTTGTTCCGGATTTCGTTCTTACACGCCCACTTCCCCATAGGGCAGAGATACTTGACACCTTACTGAGGAATAAGGTAATTCCAATTCAGCCGTTCACGTAATGGTTCTACTTGGGTTCATTGTTGTTGCAGCTGGTGGGAAACTCGAGATGTTGGCGATGATACATGCTGTTGCCTATCCCCTCTTTCAAAAGGCCTGACTCAGTGCCACCTCCCCCCTCCTGCTTCGTATACCATTTCACCTAACAGAGGGCGTAGATTTCGGCGATTTGCGTGTCGGATTTTATCAAGTAGCATAGAAGTCCGACGACATGGACACGTGTCCATGAGCATCAGGATAAGAGCGCGGATTAGTTTAACTTGCCATTTTGGGCAACTCAATGTCAGGAATCCAGTTTGTCCGTGGTAACCACTACTACAGAGCACCACCACCGCCACCACATGAACAAAAAGCATCTGAATTTAAAATGACATGAGGAAGGGAGAATTTAAACTGTTCTTATGCAATGCTGCAGGTGTGGAAGCCATCGCATTTATCATGACACAGTACCAGTTACACATCCTTTCCTACCCACCGCTTCTCCCATTACATTCTCTCCCGCGCCTTGGGTGCTTAAAATTGTAATTTTAACATGGGCCAATTTGAAAGGAGGAGGAGGAGGAAGAGGAGGTGGAAGGGGCACGAACTCTCCGTATCTGCAATAGGTGCGGCTGTGACAGCGAGAGGGGAGAATTTATCGGCGTTTCTTTTTTTCTCCGCGAAGTGAATAGCACTGCAGCCATGATTGTGCATCCTTTTCTTCGAATACAGGCCTTTTTGCCCTACAAGGCTATCCCATCAGCGAATACGATCGTAGTTAACTTTAATGCTCTCCTCTTAGCTGCCTACCTTCACTGGGTCAAATTAAGTGGTTAGCACTTGTCTGTCTATCATAAAGTAATAAAAGTCTATCCTTCCACTTTTCCCATTTAGATCCTCGTGCGAGAGCTGAGCAATCAATCTGCGCAGGTCTCATGGCGCGTTCCTGACGACATTGAATGCAATGGCAAGTTAATGGGTTTCATAATGGAGGTAAATTCCACCTACGACACATCCCAGTTGATAACCATCATCGTGGAGGCGGGTGACCACAGCCTGACGGGTGCGTTTTAAGTTCTGTTTTCTTTTCCTCTAACTCTGCATGTATCCGTACCTGTTTGAACCGCGTATGGGAACATCAGTATGCTTGTTTTTTTCCAGTGTTGTTTGTTATCCGCCCCGGGGGTCTGTATGGACCTAGGCGTTTCTATTTGGGGTCCGTATGCTACAGGACACTAGTGCCTTCGACTGTTTCCTGTTTAACTTCTTGTGAAAACTTAACGAGCCTAGCGTTCTCTTTCCATTCAATCCAACTATCAATTTTAGGTGGTAGAATGTGTAACAATTTTTCAGGTGGTGATTGGAATGTGGAAGAAGTAAGAGCGCGTACTTCTAGGCAAAATCCCCCCAGTTACATTTTGTTATCACCCTGAGGGTGCATTGAGGGATTCATTTCTGTTGGAACCTCTTTCAGGTGCAAATTTTTGAAGATCGGAATGTATGTATTACCGTATGTCGGAGTCAATTTCTGCAGTCTTCCTTAGGCTTCCTCAATTCCTGTGAAACTCTGAAGAGTGTTCTGTTTTCTCCTCGTTTAATCCAGTGACTTTCACTTCCAAAATGTCAAGACTGCAGGCGGGAAGGCGCCAAGGAGGAGATGCTATGCATTATTTTTCTCTTGGGTGATTTCAGTTGAAATCCCCCCTAACAGGTGTCCCATTTGTATGTGTGTGGTTGGGTGTGTGATGGGGGTAGTCTTCAACGTGACAGTTAAGGCAGGAGGAACGTGATGATTATTGAACCTCCCCCCATCTTTTGGGTGTTTCTCAAAAGAACATCCAGATGAGAATACGGTGATGACTCAGACCACCCGCGAATCTTATTTCTCCCCACTTTTTGAAAAACACACTCAGTTTGGGTATATTTATTTCCCTATCTCTGCTGTCGCGACCCACTCGTTGTTTCTTCCCAAAAGATGTTGTTGAATAAAGCGTTTAATTCCTTTCTGGTATGGCTGTGATACTAGCACATGCGCCTCACGCAATTACAAAAGGCTTTATAAATTCTGTAATGGCCGGGACTTCTCCTTGGTTGGTCCTGTCCTCCCAAATTAATGTTGGCATGACGTCTTTTGCGCTGCTGCTGTCTTGAGGGACAATCATCTATCAAAAATGGCAACAGATGACTAAATTGCCTCCTGGCTGAGCAGTACTTGTATGCCCAAACACTACGTAGCGCGGGGGCGAGGCAGTTTGCTGGCTTACCCAATGGCGATTCCACACAACGTCTAGTTTCGAAGATGACTGTGGATGAGATTAGCAAACTTTGTGGAAGAAGCAACCAATGTTACGGCTCTTTGAGTAGTTTTGGAGACTGCAGCAACAATACTCGTTGTCACAATTCCTTCTGTTACCGCAACGCGGCAAACAAATATTCACGACCCGGTGGAGGTTATTCAGAGGTTAGCGAAGTGGAACTGATAAATGGCTTTTGAAATTGAAATGGATGAGATGGAGCTACGGCGATTTGAATGAATGAACTTACTATACCTCTACTACTGCTAGAAATATACGTCACTAGAGGTGGCATGTGGGACAAATTCCAAATTCCAATGCCAATTTAGGGGTAAGAAAAGCGGGCCATATATGCTCATTCTGCAGTTTCTTTCTATAAGGAGGGTGCCATCAGGACTCGCTTGTGTATCTGCAGATTTTTGCCTCATCTTGGCTTATAATCAAGGTTAAGTTTACTTGTGCAGCCAAGCAAACGCGCCCGAGGGGGTACAAAGACGAATGAATAAGGAAATGAGTTCTCGGTTACCTAGATTCTCTTATTTCACCTCATTGAAGACTTGCACAATCTCCTTACAAAGAATTTTTGGAGTCACAAAAAACGCCCAAACCTTCTCTTTTGCTGCTCTTGGCTCTTAGAGTGTCCCGTAAAGTTGTATCGTAGGTATTTGGCACCTTTGTTTATCTTTTGGGCTGCCCCTTTTGAAGGCCCTTTTGTATTCTTGGTAGGACGATCGGAAATGTACAACTTCTGTTTTAATCATGACCCCTAAAAAAATTGCGCAATCAGCCTGATTTGGGACAAATGCGGTTAATGAGGAGTAGCACCTCATGGAATTCCACTGCAAGACTTAATACTTGTACACACAAATAAGGTCATTTGAAGAAAAACCGTCGGCAAGCGAAGGAAATGAAGAAGCTTATGGCTTCCGTTGTATCCATTGCACAAGTGAATGTAAAACCTAGGCGGGCTCAATTAATATAATTGTATCGTTACAATGGAGGTTCCAGTCCAGCCCAGGCACTGGAAAAGTTACATGAGACGTTGGAAAGCTCTGGAACTGAAGAGTCTCCAAACGCAGAAGACTGACGTAGGTGTTAAGGCACTCATGAGTTGGGAGGAAATATTTCATACTTGGCTGACTGGGTGATGCTGTGACATCCTCTACTTTCCAACGGTAGGACTAATGCCGGGTACGGATTACACCCTTCGAATGTTGGCCAGCACTCGCGGCGGACAGGGCCGGTGGTCACCGCCAGTGAGCTTTCGTACCCAGGGTGAGGCCCGCTTCATTGATATGGAGGCCTTTGTCACCACCGTACCACCAACGCTACCGCTGCCGCCGTTGCCACCGCTACTCCAGCCACAGGACGGTGACCTCGATGGCACCCTTGAGGGTGATCTTGAGGCCACCGTGCAGCCTGTCTACTTCGTGCCGGACAAGGTGAGTGGGGGCAAACGAAGACAGACGAACATAGCAAGGGCGTCTAATAGTCGGGCTCAAACCTGTTAGGGTGATAATTGTGCTGCAGGAGTCAATTTACTGGAGGGGACGTTATTTACAGGTAAAGCATTAATGCTCTCAATACATATGGCAGAGTCTGTTACTAAGGCGTTATTGAGGATACGAATGAACACTTTTCTGCCAGATGAGACATAGGAGTATGGTTGGCTTGTCCGCTTTATAGCCTGATGTTAATCGCAGTGTCTTGAATTGGCGAGGCTAGCCAGATCTTTGGGTCTTCCTTAGCTCTGTTCCTGATCCAGCCAACGTAACCAAAACCTTTGCCTATCTTTCTCTTGCTGAATTGAACTACCTGCAACGGCCTAGGTGGACTTTCAGCCGACTTTTTAAACGGATTACTAAGCGTTTCGGGGAGTTTACAATCTCTTGAAACAGACGGTGGCAAATAAAGTGAACCACATATCTTAACTTTGAAAGTGCTAATGCCAATAAGCGTTGAGAGGGTGGAAGTTTATGGAAGTCATATGTATGAGGCCCATACCCTTCGGTTTAAACGCGAACCCACCGAAGGGGTGGCCGAGGGTTAGCCTAAATACCTGACTGAAGTGGCATTACCACACGTGCACTAGAAACTGGGATGCGAGATGTCAGTCAGTCAGTTGACTTTCTGTCTCCCACCCTCTCTCTCCATGTGTATGACAGTTGCGTTATTTTGTTTAATGGCGTCGTCAACAAGCTTGAGGGATGCGAGGTAGGCAGCAGAGGAGGTGGCAAGTAAATAAATGGTTGTTTTGGGTACCCTGGTGAATGATGGTGATGAATGCCAAGGGATTGTGGTGAGATAATTCGCTCCGATTCGGTGGGAAGTTAACTTTGGCACAGTGAACTCGTTTCAAATCTACAGGCACATCCATATTCACCTATCCGTGTCCTTTGGTTTAGCAGTAAAAGTACTTCCATTTACTGAAAGCGTTAGAGGAATTCGGAGCTTTCATGACTCCCCAATTTGAGGGGAAGGACTCCTCATCATGAGCAAAGCTTGTCCCAATATGATTTTCTGACTCCTACAACGGTATAGTGTCAACAAAAAAGACTGTTTCTGAGTACATGGCCTCAAAGCAGCACTTCATGTACTCACAAGTCAAAAGGTCTCACCAATCAGAGAGGACAGTTTGAACGAGCTGCAAACTGAGAGATACTCCTCAAACCCAAAAAACTCTTAGAAGGCTTCAATTAGAGGAGTATAAATCCATTCGCGGACAGTCTCTCCTCACCAAAGGAGGGCCTAGCCTCCTTCATGAACGCTGGGTTCTCGCTGGCTATTGTAGGCATGCAATCGAGGGATTTCAACTAGCCTACATGTAGCGGATGAAACCGTGTGATACCAACCAGACTAGTATCGTTTTTAGCAAAAACCTATAAATATTAATAAAGGATGATGTTGAGACAGTAAATGGGAGGAAAACTTTGTAGAGTCACCACGAACAAATGGAATTTTCAATTGTAAGGACGATATTTTCAGAGGGTTTTATTTACTAAGGGAAGTCTCAAACGCTGAAATAGTTAATTGGGAAACTTTTCTCCTATGAGTAGAGGAATGAGAAGGTATTCACGATACTTCCTCATTCATTGAGTAAATAGGATCTTGGATCGTAGCCATCTAAAACCTTATTTCCAACGCAGGCAGAGGAGGATGTTATCCTTCCTAACCAGCAGTAGGATACAGAGTGATCCATTTTACCATTGGGCATCGGTTCAGTAAATTGGGAAGCCAAAATTGGCTAACATCAAAGTTGTAGGAAGAGAGAGACTTTTTGATCGTTCGTTAAATGGTTCTTTGCCAGAAAGGGGAGTCCCTGTAACCATCAGGCGAAGCAACAGGTCGATTCAGTTTGCGCTGCCTGCTGGAGTGTCAATTTGGCCTTGGGTGTGTAAAAACTGCCCAAAACCTTAGTCAGAGCCGTACGAGGAAAAGGTGGCTTCAGTCCGCTTCATTACTCTTGCTTGCAAGCAATTTGCTTAAGCTCCGCTACAGGTAAAAGCGCCTCACTTTAACTACTGAGGATGACAAAAAAGCACGAGAACGGTGACGGTGTAACAAGCGAACCTCTGCCGACGGTTTAGGGCACTGCCTTGGACTACAGTGGCATCTCCATATTCCCTCACCTGAATCGGCATAAATTTATCCTCCCGCCTCGAGCTTTCGTCTCTAAGAATCGCAGGGTCACTCTGCTTCAATTTAGTCTCAATCAAAGATAGTTTTACCTCCGTAAAATAATGATTTTGTCTTGCACTCACAGAACAAAGCCGACTTTCAGGCTGCTTTTAACCAGAACTAACTGAAGGTTCAATCAAGAATCCATCTTTGCCTAAACTTAATTAATATGAACTTTCCAGAAGGTTGACATAGAATAAGTCTTAACTGGTAAAACACCGAGTTAGCATCAAGAGATGGTGCTTTTTAACTGGTCTCGAAACCCAGAGAGAGAAAAGTATGATTTGGCACAGAATGCGACATGACTGGCTCATCAACTAATTTTAAATTTCGCTGAATTAGTCTACACCTCGCAGAAGCGGCGACCCCGGCTCGCCGCACCACGAGGACCTGCATTCGTCGGCCTGCTCGTTTCCTCGTTCCCGGTGCTTGAATAATTAATTTTCTGCATTGGTGTTTTCATTCACCCATTCATGCACGTAACTCGTTGTATTTTAACTTCAGGAGTTCCATATTGTCACACTGAACTATTCTCTGGAAGCGTTACACTCGAACGTAACTTAGTGACGCAAAAAGTAAACGATTAACAAAGCGATGTCTAGTCTTTTACAAATACGCAATCGGTCATCATCGCATTCGCTAACATCGATGTTGGGTGGTTTTTTTACCATCTGTTAAGTGAAAGGGTGTTGGATCTATCACAAGTTTTCCTGACGACAATAATTCTCATCATTCAAACTGCTTCTTCGACACCTATAATTGGCATCAAAATGCATATCTACGTAGGTTTTTGATTGTCTTCTAAGGAGGGAAGTGTCTACCTGCAAAATGGATTCACTGCTGAGGGTATCAGAGGGAGACCGTTCAGTGGAGTTTAGGTGTTTTGTTACTATAGGGTAGCACTGCTCAGAGCCAGCAGAAAGTGATTGTCCTCGGACTGAGAGCACTTAAAGGCTAGTTTGTGCCTCTAGACTCAAACATTATTTTTGTGACACACGATTGATTGGGGCGATGTCTTGTTCATGTAATACTGCCAGTGAACGTGGCAACCAGACAATGAGGTAACGCAGACCCCAAAAGATCGACGGAATACTTTTACTGGTCCTCTGGAATGCCACAGCATCCTAGTCATTCCATAGCAAACAGACGTAGGAGTAGTATAGTGTTTTAGTGCATGAGACAGTATCTGATAAATTGGCAAGGCACTGTCTCTGCCCTAGCTATACAATCAAAACGAAATGGTGAATCACAGAAAACAGTGGCAGCGCCAGACCGCATGCCCGTTTAGTCACACTCCAGTACAGTCAGGCAGCCCACGCATCTTGATTGAGACGTGTCATCGTGCCACCGCATCCATCATGCCAGGAAATATCATTCTCTTCCTCCCTCTCTATGAGAGAGGGTGAAAAAGGAATTTGTTAGGTTAGTGGTACTTTTTTCCACGATGACTAGATCCATGCGTTCACTTTGGGGCATTTATAAAGGGAGGATGTATTTGTCCAATTCTCGATTGCGGTTATGGAAAATCACGGGGAATACATACTCTCGAGGGGCGATTATCGTCGAGGGGGCCACAATGATTAAGTGCAGACCCTGCCCGCATTCGCTGGGCTGGAGATTGATTGCCCAAACCAAGTTCTTCACCTGTTGTCTCCTTTGTCTTGTTGTGGCCAGAGTTGTGATTTTGTTGGCTAACGGAGAATGACGGTAATGCCATGGCAGACTTCTGGAATGATTTCGTCTTTTAAAGTGACTGTGTGAGGTCAAAACTAGCAGTTTGTCGCTTTTAGTCTTTAAAATGGGAAGTCGCTGGGTGTTGAATATTTCGCATTAGAAAACCTTACAGCATTTTATTGAAAAGCTTGATGTAGTGTCACCTTTTGGCAGTACTGAAGCATGTATTATTTA
The DNA here is from genome assembly GCA_001870725.1 of Taenia solium. Classification (NCBI taxonomy): domain Eukaryota; kingdom Metazoa; phylum Platyhelminthes; class Cestoda; order Cyclophyllidea; family Taeniidae; genus Taenia; species Taenia solium. Next base: position 159,617 of record MIEF01009217.1, on the reverse strand, counting down.
CTTTACTTTTACTTCCGATGTATGTCATTTGCGAATATTCTGCCCCCAAAGAAGGAAGACAGAATGACAAGCTCCACATCCAAGTAAATCGTCAGACATCATTCTGTGATGCACCTTTCTGAGGAAGCAAACTAACAAACTCTACAGAGTCTTCTAAGCTGCCTCATGAATAGTCTACATTGGTAGGCTACTTTCACCGACTGTACTACTACTCTTCTAGAGATAAATATTCAACTGACGGCCAGGTAGGGTGGATAGCGTGTGGCTACAACTCTGTGTGTTCCTCACAAGCCTACCACAACCCATTTAGCATTAGGCGTCAGACAGCAGCAGTTATTGCTTGGATGAGTCTCCGAACTATTCTGTGCTCTTCTTATCCTCCTAGATAATGGATTTTCGTGGTCAAGGTCTCATCAATGCTATTCACCTCTCATGGACCATCAAGTGGCGGCGTCATCACATGGGAAGCTCTTTTGAGCCCCAAAGCAACACCATCTGGGACGAGGAGGTGGGAATTGAAGCGGTCGATCCCCTCCAAATAGCTCCTAATGTCATGCTCCGTCTTATTTGGACTGTTGGTAACGCTGAACCCGCTGAGAACATGATTAGTGCTGCATATACCTCATATACACTCAAAAATCTTCGTAAGTTTCTTCGCGTTATCAAAACACTTTAAAGCGGAGTGTCCTGGTGAAATAGTGAGGGAAATGAGTTGGTCACTCACACCAAGAGTGATGATGGTGATGAAATCGAAGAGAAAGCTGGATAATTAAGGGTCTAATGAGTTTCTTCCGAAGTTAAAGACATAAAACCAAACGAAATGAATGAGAATGTAAATTAAATCGTGGATGGCGGACAAACATCTAGTAGACTTGACTCACGACCCATAGTAGAAGGCGAATGAACATCCGGACTTGACACATATCAAATAAGCTTTCACTTCGAAAACTAAAACCGAAAATAAAACTGTAGTCTTTCATAGTAGCAAGCTACTCATTGTTGAACTTTTAGGAGCAGGAACACCACACCATTTTCAATTGATTGCGATCATACCCGGTGAGGACGGACCTTCGGCTTACACTGTTGCAACGCCAAAGTATAGGAACAAAGGGAACTCCTTTACAAAAGGTTTGTTTTTTGTTCATTAACATGCTTACTACCATCAGCAAGTATGTCACAAATATGCGACATTGGGCTCTTTGTCAGGTTGTGATGACCGGTTGAGCTTAAAATAGCAAAGTCGATGCGTGATTTTCTAGGTCCGAGATGTCAGACACCTCTTCTCCCCTCCCCCCTCCCACTCTCTTGTTCCCACAGCCGTATAATAATTGCCTCGTTGCTGGGGTGAGTGCCTGGGCGTGTGTTGGCGTCTGTTAGTCCCTTTAATGGCGATCATTTATGCATATTTCGTAGAAGAGGATATGGTGATGCCGATATCAATGATTAGCATTCCCCCTGGCACCCTTCGAGATCTAATCACCCACGCCATTTAACCCAGTTTCGGTCAAATTTTTTCCATCCCATGGAGGGATATAATGAGTCACATTGTAGTGCCTTAACTCTACCCTTTTTTTAAAAGGATATCCTTTTCCTCCAGGGTACGTGCGATGGCTTCAGCATTTAAAGGTGTTTGTTAGTGATCTCCATCCTTTTTCCCGCAAAAAATCTCCAGCAGATGTGATTTCCTCCTTTTGTACGGGAAAGTAGGTCCACTACTGGAATAGGGTAGTATTTTTGACAAGCTACAACGCTTGTGATGCTAGTGTACCAGTGTCAAAAACACTAAAAATGCTCGACGGTGGAACGAACCCCATTGTCATCCAGCCGAGTATCTGCCAACTTGCCGAGATCGGAATATCTCCTCAAGTTTGAGATGGTAGATTTGTTGTCTCATTTTTCTTTAGGTTATGCTACTAGATTTCTCATTGAGATAACGTAGGAGCTGGGGTTAATCCACCTCCTCCTCCAAAAGAATCGCCAGACAATTTTATCGGGGCCACACTTAGAAATGATTAGCTCGTTGTGGTGGCTATCTGACTCCTTTCAAACCGTTTTGATGCAAAAGCGGTGTTATTAAAGCCACCACTCTAACTAGTGTGCCAGCACCGCAACAATGTGCCACAGGACCAGCCGCACATACCATTTCCCAATCACTCAATTTTGACCTATCTTCCATAAAATTTCAACAAAATGGAATGAATTTAACCGCCAATGTAAGTGTGTTTCAGACGTCCACCCATGAACATTTTAAAGGCATCGAATAGCGCGTTTTTTGAGAGAATATGCTTGAGTTGAATAAGACAGATCGTCACGACTTTCGTCGGATAGTTTGCCTCCACATGCTGATCGAATCAAGCTTTGTCACGCTTCTCATATTCCTTCAGATCTGTCGACCCGATGGAAAGGAAATTTGTTTATTGCGGAGGCATCTCAGTGAACTCTTTTGTGATACTCGAGTTAACTCCGAAAAGTAACAAAGCATACCATTTTGGAACTGGTCTTATAAACTGGCAGCTTATGGGCCATGAGGCGGAGCAGTGCTATCAACCTATGACTCAAGCAAGTAATTTAACTCAAGCCATTCACTATCTGTAGCATTCAAAAGACGCATCACCGCCATTTGTCCCATATCCAACGTTTTTGGTTCAAGACCACTGGTCTGCGTGTAGACAAGAGGCAATATTTCATCTTCAAGGCACCAAGTCAAAGTTCATGACTTATCCGATTGTCTGAGAGTCGCCTAAGGCAATTGAGATCTCATTGCAAGAAGTAATTCGTAGGCTTACGTTACATGTGTATGGGTTTATTCACACCTGAGTCATTTTATAATCTTTTAGAAATCCATGAGGCTTCCAGGCGTCCTCCCATCCCTGTGAATCTCTTGGCCCATGGAATAACCCCGATGAAGGCGACATTACAATGGGAGCTACCTCGAGAATTCCACAAGTCGCACTACAGGGACATCATGGGCTACCAGGTGCGCTACTATCCTACCAGGCGGTACGACCCAGGGGAGTCTATGCTGATGCCTTTAGCAGTCGTGCCGGTGTCTCCACTGCTAGTGAACATCTCCGATCCGGAGGCTACTGGAGTAGTACTGCAAAATCTGGAGCCCGGCACAGTCTATGAGTTTGCGGTTCGCGTTGTCTCTCTATTCAATGGAGCACCTGAACCGGCTGATGCCTGGAGCATGGTGCAGGGCTTTGAGACACCCGGACAGGGTGAGTTGTGACTACTTCCGGTATCACTTTTCAAAGAATGGGTCATGGAAAGTGCTGTTTGCAAGCTGCTAACCAACTTTCAAGCCTTAGAAATACTTCTGCTGCCTCATCAGCTCTTTTTCATCCACCTTATCTCGTCGTTAGTGGTTTTGAGATGACAAGTTTTAGACAGACATCGACCATCATACAAATGGAGAAAAGCAAATAAATACTACAGACCTTATTTCACTTTATCTGTGCATACAAGCTTATTTACCCCTCTGCTGTACAGGTCCGGAATCACCACCACAGAACATCACAGTGAGTGCAGTGATGACTGGCTACCTTACTCCACCTGACTCGGTGGACAGCAATGGTGTCAGCAGCGGTGGTGCCAGTATTCTGGTAAACTGGCAAGGCGTAGCGGCTGTAGGTGCGCGCGGTCTCTACCATCTCTATATTTCGCCTGCCGACGAGTTCGGTGAACAGCGTACGCGTGAGTGGTCGCAGCAGCGTTCACCGAGGAGGCATTGGAGCAAGCATGCTGTGCCGGGCGGGCAGAACTCCACTGTATTGCACAATCTCCGCACCAGTCAGCCCTACCTGCTCGTTATGAGTGCACAGAACCGCTTCGGGAGGAGTCCACTCTCTTCCCCCTGCTTCTTTAGAACTGCAGATGGTAAGCTCAGTGATGTCCCGCCCCTTCCACCGCACGAGCTCTCTGAACTTCCCTCCGATGAGATGGCGTAGAGATGTGAATATAGTCTTGCGTTTTGGACGTGTGATGCACTAAGGTTGGAGTGCGACAGCATAAAACGGCACTAGTGTTGTTCCAGAGCACATATTCAGGACAGAGACAGCATCTAGACGTGAAATTGTTGCAACAATCTAGGAGTGTCCTGCGTTGATGTCATTATTATGACAGACAAAATGCACGGTCTCATATGCATTTTCAACATTTTTGAGTTGTTTTGTGACACTGTCCCTGCATCGAAAGGATTGACGCAATTTTCACCCTTTTTTTGGGAAGAGTTTACTGTAACACTCTGCCATTCTTCACTGTGACGGAAAAAAACGAGGAAAGATAAATCGAACTTAACAGCACGATTATGAAATTCCACCCATTTAAAGTAAACTCTGAATGGGTTTCCAATTCCTGAGTTTGTATTCCGATTGCTTTGTTCCTCTTTCTTCTTCCTTTGAATGGGAAAAGTCTGAGAACTGGAAAAGGAAGCATCTGGAGTTCAAACTCGACCGCCAGATAGCGATGTAAGAGTGACTTGACTGCCATCGACCAGAGTGCTGGGATGTGAATAAGTGCGTCTGATGTGTTAGTGTTGTTTATCTTTCCAAAATGCCTTAGCATTTCTGCGTCTTCTGAGGCAGTCAGGCTTGTGTATAATCACAGGCCTGACCAGGTCGAACCTGAGGACTTTTACCGCTTCCTCCCTTGGCATTTGATGCTCTCGCACCGTTAAAGCCGAGCTGGCATGGCGTCTCATGGAGTGGCCCAGATGTAAGCTGATACACAGCCGAAAAGTTAAACATCATTTAGGGTGGAAACGGGCTCCCAATATGTTGGAGATATTTTGAGGTCACAGAGTTTGTTTACCCTGGTGCCCAGGCAACCATCATTACTGTCTGTGAAGCGGAATAGCTGGAATTTCCGTACCGATAACTGTTATGACATAGAGAGGAGTTTCATGGAACTGGAAACAGTGACAGGGATAACGCTTTTATGGAGTTATTTGAAACTGTTACTATACTTTACCTATAAAATGAAGCATCACATCCCTAGGTGCGTGCTCATACTCCCATCACTTGTTCTTTTGTCGTAGCAAGATAAATGAGCCCAGGTCGTATAAACGGAAATACAAAGCCGGTTCCTTGCCGCCGATTTGTACATAAAGTTGGAAGTAGCTGTCCGCCGATTTGAAGACTAGGGAGGTCCGCGTAGTCAAATTTACGCTTAGGGCGAGTATAGTTATTCTGCAAATTCACCAGAAGTTCAAAGAGGTGTCAAGCAGACTCACCTCTCACGTTCTGCCCACAAGTGGAGATCCTGGTCGTAAACGCAACCAGTCTTTATGCTCTGTAAACAATGCAGCAGGCTGGGAGATCTGGCTCACCCCGAGGGGGGAGGACGTCGAGAGGTGGCAGTAACTAAGCCATAAATCGCGCAATGATGGTTGGTGCCCCTTCCTTCCATCCCTCCTCCCTCTCTGTTATAAACAAAGTGCTGTGCATATGATTGCGCAGTGTATGACTAGTCGGTTGCAATGACAGCGGAGAGGCACAGTAAAGGTGGGGTCCATAACTGAACGCCTGAGGCGTCTGATCAGCGGATCTTACTAATCAGTATTCTGGAATTTATAAAGTATCAACTGAGGCTCTAGATACCTAACCGTGCTCCAGTGGAAGCAGCCGAAACCGTACTTATAAAAAATCAGTCTCCTAGCATTTGATCTCTTTCAGCAGTGTTGAATGTTAGCTCTATTTCCCTTCAATTATAATGAACTAACGAAAGACAACCCAAATTCTCTTATATATCCTTCGCAATTTCATGACGCTGGAGCGTCCAAGTCATTCTTAAAGACGTTCTATGACCCATGACGTCTGCAGGTAACTCTAAAGTCAGTGTACAAAAATGCAGGAAAAAGTCTAATTCTACCATCTAGGGGATCGAACCGCGCAAGAATAGAAGGCCCGGTGTGGTAACACAAAAAGTGGTGTTATCTATTCCTTTAAGTCACTTTCAGTCTCTTTAAACCACATGCACACAGATCAATGATTTTGAGGATTTCTAAACAGCACAAAGGGAATGCCTTTTGTCGGCACTGCACAAAATCCTGTGTCTCTACTTCCTCCCCCTCTCTCCCATTCAAAGCAAATATTTTGATTTTATTCAGCCCAAAAGACAACTTTCTTTTGATTACCACGACATTATGGGTCCAACTGCCTAATTGTCAAAATAGAAAGCTCCTGCCACCTTGTTTATAATATTGTTGGCCTGATAATTATAACTCCTTTTGGGTGCAAATCTTCCCTTATCTTTTATTAATGAAAATAACACTTTTAAATATTTTGAAGAGCCTGATTGAAACCATGTCTCGAGAGCATTGATAAACTCCACCGCTTGGCATTGTAAATTCCTGCATTGGGTATCAAACCATTCTTCAAAAAAAGACAAAGGCGACTTTATTAAGATCTGATTAATTCATCATTTTAGTTTCCTCAAGGCAGCTGATGTAACTCATTCCGGTGAGTAGTTGACACTGGCCGAACCGTTAGGTAGGCCTAAAAGTTCAAGTTCTTGTCCATGCGTTCCACTCTCGGATTTTCAACTATTAATGCTTTAATCTATTAATGATTTAGATCGATTATAGTTAATGCATTTGCAAAACACAGAAAAGTGTCCTTATTTGCCGGAAATAAAGTCGTAGCAATACAGTTTGCTACTTAAATGCGGCAAGTACAACCTTTTTATTCTAAACTGTTGTAGCGGACGGCTCCGGTTTCATATACCTGAATACGCTCGGTGAGAGGTACGAGTTGCAGACTATGACGCCTGCTAGAATCCAACGCCTCTCCGAGGAGCTGGAAGTAGTTCTCAAAACTTTGAGATCTTCCGACGCTACACGAACTGCTGCCTCTAATCCAAGTGACGGGAAAGTGGATAATAGGCAGAGTCAGTGGATCTTGGTTGCCGCGGTGCTTGCCGTCATAGCTATCATCATTACCATTCTGACAGTGACCGTCATTCTCACCCGTCGATTCTCACGCAGTCGGTTGGATAGGGTTAGGAAGGAGTACCTCGCTGAGACAACCAAAAGGTACACTCTTTTGTAGTCCACCTGCTTGACCATAGGTTTCTTTTCGTATTTTGCCCATCCCGACTGCAAAAATATTGAAATGCAACTCAAACTTTAGCGGTTTACAGGAATGATCATAGCATCAAACTTGTTTCTGGTGTGTCATAAACTAGCCTGGCACCAGTATGGACATAAAGGTCCTTTAATAGCGTTGGGGCATAAAATACAAGGCAATATACTGGAAAAACCTAAAACACAGTTTATGCTCCTCTGTCGACTGATTCCCACCCTCCAGAATCTCGGAGAAGAGAGACGTAACCTCACCGATGGCTCAGACGAGTCGCGACAAACACCATTCGAACTCACCAAGTTGCTCCGAAGCTGGGTTCACTCACCCTGTAGGCGGCAGTGGCCTGGAAAGTCTGATGCACGTTTCACCACCGCTGCCCCCAGGGAGTTTTGGGAACTCCACCAGTTTCAGTCCTTACGCGGGATTGCCTTTTGTTATGGGCAGTGGTGTTGGTGTTAGCGGTGGTGGTTGCAGCGTTGCGTCCAGCTCGGTGCACAGTCAGCCTGTTCTTGTGCACGCCAACGCCCCAACGGCCTCAGCCGGTGGTGTGGCCGGCCGAGGGGGCTCAGAGTCGGACTGTCGTACTACGCCGATTGACAGCGACATCGAGAGCGCCAAGTCGGCAAACCTGGTGACTGCTTTCTCCTACCATCAAGGATATCACCAACACCCGCCTCATCAAACCCTCTCACCGGCTCGACAACATGTAACCACCTCACCTCCTGTCATCGCTACTGCTGCGACCGAAAGACACTTAGCCCTTGGACACGCTGGTCTCATCGGTGAGCCGCTTGCTCCATCTTCTTTTATTTGTACGGCAAAAGGTTCGGTAAAATTTTTGTAAATTCATACAACTTATCTTTTGACTGCTACAACCCCGACTAGTCAATTTATGCTGGAGGTGAAACTTACTGTTCCCATCGCTCCCAGAATAGTAGTAGTTATGGATATTAGCTCCTTCAGTGCAGCTAAAATGGAGCATATGACGTATATGGGTGTCTCCATTGACCTCATATTCGGTTGATAGTATAATGTTTCCTCGGTGTCCTTAAATTTTGGCATGGAGATGTGTGCCGCCATAAACGAGACGGAAGAAGGCCCTAAGAAGTTCCACTACTCGTTAGATTTTGATTTCTTTTGAGTAATTGGCAGTGCTTATGATTCTGGACCGATAATCATCTTATTAACTTTGAAAAATCGGATAAAAGAATAAATGAGCTCAGTCTGGAGGATTTCCTGACTGTAACTGTGGTTGGATTGGAAGGTTTGGAACGTGATTGCTAATGAACATTGGCATGGACTCCAAAAGGGTCTCACCCTCGAATATCCTGCTCTTCTTCAATTTGCACCAGGCTCACCGGATATGCGGTCAGTGGGTGATGAGGGCAAGCGGGGAGACTGCTACCGTAAATATCACACCCACCAATCAGTACCTCTGCCTCCCAAAATGGAGGATCTCTTTGCGTCTTCCAACAAATCGCCGGTTAGACCACTAGTACTGCCCTACCGCGAATTGGGCCGCCTTGAGACGGCAGGGGTGGCGGGGGCGACAGGGAGCAGCGAGTCTGCTGAGGCCTCGCGCTCTACCGCGGGTAGCAGTGGATATGACAGCAGCGCGCCTACGAGCAATCAACCGATGGGAGTTGGTGACAAAGCCCTCACGGAATCTTTCATGGAGCGTCAACAACCGCGCCTCGATACTCACTCCACCAACGGTGGCACTCTTCCACGCAAATTCAGTGAGTTGATCCCACATGCATGCACTTGAATCACACATGTGCTGCCTCTAATTGGATTAGTTGCTCTCGGTGTAGAAAGTTGGGCAATATTCTGACTTTCGAGTCAATCCTATGACCGAAAAATGCCATGTATGGATTTCAAGAGTGTTTGCTCGCCAATAAACTTGTGGATTTGCCACGCCACCCGAGGAGTTGATTGAACACTCACAAAGTTTTCATCGACTAGGCAACTGAGAGCAATGTCTTTGTATGCGTTTGTAGTCGAGTTTATGGTATTTCATGCTTCCATAATCTAGTGGTTAATGAAGGAGGCAACTTTTTCTTATTTACCTATTGATGTCTTTAAAAATGAACCCCGAAAGAGTGGTGGGTGATCAGTTATGCCTTTGTCCTTCACGGTTTCTTCAGTCACATCCGCGTCAGAGAGTGAGCGGTTCAGGCCTGACGAGATGCGCTATCAAAATCACGCTAGCATCAAGCTAAACTCCTATTCCAACGTCCTCCCAATCCCTCGCGTCTCTGCTCTTGACGAGACAAGTCTATCCGTGAGTTTTTTTTAATCTTATTTGTCTACTTTTCTAAAAACCGCCCTTTTTGATAAAGTCATCGTTCTTCAAAGGAGCTTACTTTGCCTTGATCTGTTCACGGACTAACGCTTGTTTGGCTCTAGTTTCCTTTAATGATCGTAATTGAATGTCTGCTTATTTCACTCATCATTCCAGTGCTTTGAATTACATATTTGTGGCGGCTGTTTCCTTGCCCATGAGTTAGCATGGAATACCTATGTGTGACGTCTAAATTTTGAGCCAGATTGGCCCATTCTTTTATCATGTTAAATCGCCAACTTCATCCTATCAACCACACTAGTCAAGGCGGATTTGGTCATAAGAACGACGTAGAATCGAGAATGCGTGAGAGTAGGATAAGATCCATTTTAACACAGTCTGCGTCTTTAATTTACAGTATCATCAACGGTACTGTAGGCTGAATTATTGCCTCTGGCATGTATGCACACACACGTTTTGGCTGTTCTTCTTCATGATAGCCGACCGGACTGAGCAAACGGACCGCGTCTGGTTTGTTGAATGATCAATTACGACAGCAACCGTGGGATGCAGGCTCATCGGTTCCTCATCAATCACCATGGTTTTCGCGCTTCCTTGTCTGCACCGTCGCTTCATCAAGCCTGTTAGGTCCCACATGCAGAGTTTCCTTTTCTTCTGCACTTTCACCTCTCATAAGAATGTGGTTTAAGCCGAAATCCAGGCTATTCTTAGCCTAAGAGAACTTAAAAAGAACCAAAGGCTGATCCTTGGACAGCAATTTTTAAGTGACTAGTAGGCATTCAAAGCAAGTTTATTGTCAACCATGTCTTTTGCACTCTAGCATTCCATTTCTTCCCACCATATGGTCAGGTCTATAAGAATCCACACCAAGCAGTGAATCGTCCACAAACTTCATGAGCTGGTAAAGAGCATCTGACTGCCCCAAGTAGTTCTAATTTTGAGGGTGCGTATCTATGACAGTCGTTTGATTCGCAGCGATTCCTCGACCTACTCCAAGACAAAAAAGAATAAGGGACCGTTGCAGCAAGGTGGAATGCAGTAAACAGTAGCGGAAAGAGTAATGGGTGATTTATTAACAGTCATTAGTAATCTTTACAAGAAGTCGTCCAATTCATTACTCGAGTTGAAGCCAAGATTACCGGAAGCATACGTGCGCTCACGCCACAAAAGAGGAAACCAGCAGTTAAAACCAATCAAATGCCTTTCAACTATGTCTGAGCCTCAGATGGAATCAACACCTATAATTTGCGCGTGTCCAAGGTGTCTAATGGAGTGTCTTTCTCAAGTAATAATTGATTTATTCGATTTAATCCTTTCTTGGCAGTACTCTCGATTGGAATTACATCTTTCGCACGTCGGCATGACAGTGCTGTCAAAGGGAAGACATGTTTAGCTATGCCTAATAACGCCTAAGACAAGCAATAGTGTGAGGATTGCTGCTGAAGTTAAGTGAAAATCATTTTACCATAGGAAAAAAGACAGCATCAACGAATGTTAAGGAAATTCGGTCAGGCGCAAGATTTTGAGGGAAGAAAATTAAACTCGTGAGATGAAGCATAAAGCTAGAATAATAAAAGCCTCTTTATTTTGTTTTTCCAGACAAAAAGCAATATCGATGCCAGCAGAATGTGCTAATTTTCGTACTGAACGAATTGTGCTATTTGCTAGTGATTCTTTTTTCCACTGTCGAGGAGAATTAGGACAGGCTTGTGGTATGGTAGGAAAATAGTTATGCGGTTTGATTCTCATTTATCGGGACTGCTGTTATTACAACCTTTTCCTTTTGTCTTCCCCCTTTGCAGAAAGTCTACAGCACCGAGGAATTGACGGAGGAGATGGCAAATCTGGAGGGTTTGATGAAAAACCTCACCGCTATCACCCAAAAGGATTTTGACTGCACCAGTGAGATGTAGTCGAAGAGATGCTTTCTATTGCTGATACGCACCGAAACGCTAGCCTCCTCCTTTCCCCTCTCTTCCCCTTCTTCTTTTCTTTCTGTCATCTTTTGTATCTCTTCTCATGCGCTACACCAACATCAGCCTTGTAAATATATAACTACATTTTATCAAGTTAAATGCATTTTCACTCTTGTCTGCACTCGTCACCTCACGTGCTTGAGAGAAACGAATGGCCTGTCTTGCTTGACAACAGCAAGAGATGGTCAAGCCTACCTTGCTTGATTTAAGCTTGATCGTGAGGATAAAAGGTAAGGAGTTACAATACCATACCTAACAGTGGAAAGCAGGAGGCTCGTGGTGGTAGAAGCGAAAAAACTACTATGCTGCCAATCATTTGCTCTTTCTGCTCTGCACTTTTTCATGGGGACAAAGTGGTTGTCTGGTAGAAGAAAGGTAAGCAAGACTGGACGGTGGCTGATGCCCTGAGTATCCTACAGGGTACTGTTGGATAGTTTCACTAGGCTTTATTGTTCCACAGCAGTGAGACAGAGTAAACGCTTACGCACTTAACCATAGCAATCAAGGAGAGGCTGGTAAGCAGAGAAGCCTACAAACTGATTTGTAGCTGCAGCGAGGAACTGAAGAGCTGGAGAAGCGTGTTATTTAAACAAGCGTCAATGATCCGCATGGATGACCTAGGGTTGAAGGGACTAGGAGCCCGTAGAAGTCCATATCGACCGAATAAGAAGGAAGTGAATATGCCTTCCATTTAAGGAGTTATCCCACTTTATTCAGTCAGCTCTGCTTAAGCTACTTTGCTGTCCTCGAGTCAAGCTCAGAGAAGAGAGGAAGTAAATGAGTTTGGCTAGAAGTTTTCCGGCATTTTGGAGGAGCGTGACATGAACGAAACGCCGAACCGGAAGTGTGATAGTCGGAATTGTGGGTGGCTGGAGGGCCTGTGTAATTAGAGTCAAAAATCGGTCTGGTAAATAGTCCCACTCGTATTTTGGACTCCGTTATTGAAGACTCTTCTTCATCCGTCACCAAATGGTAGGCCGTGGCATCGAAACCGCCCACGAGACCAAAATGAAGGTTCTCACATGGTTAGTCACCAATTTGAAGAAGAATTTTGTTGCTAAAGGTAGTAATGCATCTCACAGAATTCGACAAACTTAAAGATTTATTTGCTATATAATACCCAAGGCTAATTAATGTCCCACGAAAAAGGTAGCTCACGCATGCTAAATGCTATTCGCACCAACCTCTGCCTGTAGGCAAAAATACTTCCAGGATTTAATAAAAGTTATATTTATGAGAAAGAAAATGTCTGGTTTGAACTTTTGCGTGCGTTTATTTGCTTAATTAACACTAAAACTCATCTAGAGCACCATTTGCTTCCTGGAACAGAAGGGGATATCCATTTCGTGTTCACTACTTGCGACTCGCCATTGAAATGTAAATGCAAATATGGTTTCGCTTCAACACCTACCATTGGTTTGGCTTAGCTTCCAGAAATGGGCGCCTTCGCCAGTGGATGCCCTCAATTCGAGGCTGTAGGTGTGATGCCACCTCTAAGTCGTGGGGACTGTTGCTCTAGTATAGTACTTCAGCCTCCAGATAATCCTTACTTGGATTATAAAGTGCACTTGTCTGGATGGAACCCAATCGTGAGTATCGGAGAGGGCTGAGCGACCGCTGTCAATGATGGTATGAACGGGGCGCCTCAAGCTCAATGTAATAGACGAGTCCTCTAGACAGTTCCACGAGTTAAATACAGCTGCCACATTTACAAAGAGTTGCTGCAGGATAAGTAAGTAAACGGAAGTTCCCGTCGTTTCGGTCTTGGAGACAAGAAAACATAGTGTTTTTTCATGATCGAATGAAGTACGCTATTGAGAAGTAAGAGGTGACCAAAGGAGTTTGTACGATTTCTGGCGTACCTCATTGCAGTGGCCTCTTGTAACTTTGCACGTCTGCTTTAGAAAGCATGGACGGGATTGCATTCGACTGTCGGTGTCCTTCGCCATTCTTCATCAGTACTCGGTACTCCACTACTTTCCTCATACTTTGAACCCACTATCCCCTCATCCATCGCCGATGGACCGAAACTCTGGCTCATGCGCTCCCCTGCGGATAGAGATGAACCCGATGCCAAAGCTGCAACAACTAATTAGGCTTATGGAGAAGGTGCAGTTGTGGTATGTAGTGCTGCCGATTCTGGTGGTGAATCACCCAGAGATGTGAATGTATCATTCTCAACAGCAGCAGCCTCTACTTTGAATAAGGGTCTAGACTTACACTCCGGTAGTGACACGGCAACTTCGATCGCATAAATGATTAATTGACGCGTGTGATGGAAATGCATTCTGTTGACATCTGTAGCAATTGCAAAAGTGGTGGAAGCTACTAAACCAACCGCATTGCACACAATCTTCCCCCAAATGAATTTACGAATCCCTTCACAGCACTCAGAAACAAAAACGACTGTTAATCTATTCTCTCCTTCCTCCATCATCAAAAATCCACTGTCCTAAGGTAAACAGGCTCATAATAACCAAATGACAGTTTGTTTACAAATGAGACCAATTTAGGCCTTGAAGATTGCTTTATGTACCATGTGTGGCATGCCTTACTTAAAATGGTGCGAAAATAACCTTTCATTAATGTACTTCACATTTAGCCCAGTGACAAGTTCTTGATCCAAAAGCAGATCAGCACCAAAGAGTGGCGTTTTCCATTGAAGATGAAAAAAAAATGTTGCTAAAGGCAGACAAATTGTTAGAGCTTTATGTGGAGGAATTGTACGGTGAGGCTAATGACCTAATTGGCCAAGCGCCAGCCAGTAGGAGCGTTGCACGGAGATTTCAGAAACAAAGCCCCCTCTTTACTTGCTCACTTTAGCATCTCTCGACACAGTGTTAGACAGCAATGGGTGATTATGCATCGCCAAATGAACTGACCACGTTTAGTGCTCCCCTCGCGCCCTCCAACGACAGCGACGTTTTCAAGAACGACGCCTCTCTTCGGCTAGCCCGCACCATCTGCACTCAAGTCCTTATGCCCATCGTCTGCGTGGTGGGCATGGCTGGCAACGTGCTGAATATAGTGGTACTCACCTCGGCAACCATGCGTTCCTCTACCTCGAGCTGCCTCTGTGCACTGGCGGTGTACGACCTCCTTTACAGTCTCACTGGTCTGCCCCTCACTCTGCGCACCTACCCATCTCTTAAGATGTCTTCTACTTACATGGGTGCCCTCACTTATCTCCTACCCCTAGGCAACATGTGGAGCAATATCACAACCTTGTTGACCTGTGCCTTTACTATCGAGCGCTTTGCGGCCATTTCCACTCCAATTCGCTCGCGCAAGATCTTTTCCATCCGTCGGATCCGGTGGAATATCGTTTTTATCAGCCTTCCTATCGCCATTATTACTCTTCCCGACTTTTTCAAGAGGAAAATTTGAGAGGCTCGGAGGACGTGTTCTCACGTTGCTGAGAGGTTCGATGACAACTACGTCTCAATGAATTCCTCTGTGGAGATGTTTTACATCTTTGAATCAACCTGGATCAGTACCCAACTGGCCCGTCTCGGCTGGTCCTATGCCATTGTGGCACTTTTCGTTTTCATTCCACTTGTTATTTTAACTATCTTCAATGCCCTTCTTATTAGGTCTGTAATTAAGTCCCATAAGGAGAGAAATAAGTTTCTTGCTAGATCAACGGGACTCAACACTGAGAGACGTAGAAAAGCACCGTCTGATGTCCAACTTTTACCCATTCGGAGGGAAATAGCGTGGCGAAGGCGGTGGATAACAGGACGATACTACCAGCAGAGCTCAAGCCCAAGGTCTGCACTATCTGGCAGCTCGCCAGTCGAGACATCTTCCGACAGGAACACATTTACCTTACCTGCCTCGGTAGGCGCAGTAGCGACAACGAGTAGAGAATTCACCACAACGACCTATCAACATCACTAATGCTTCCGATGCAAGAAACGCGATCCCGAATACAAGCATGAGGTCTCCTTTCATGGGTCGTTTCATCAGGACAAGCAGCCAATCACCATCACGCTGATTGCCGTTGTGATGGTCTTTTGCATCCTCAACGCACCCAGTGCGGTGGTGTCTGATGAGACCCTGGTTCAAGCCCTCGGATGCACGACTCAAGGCCTTCGGCAATATCTCCAATCTTTTGCTAATGTTGAACACTTCATTAAACTTTTTCCTCTACTCCCTCTTCAGCGCTCGCTTCCGACGGTCCTTCCGAATGCTGTTGAAGAGATGCCGCTGTTGAAGGTGAAAAAATCCCCCCCTGTCGTTGCTATTTTTATGGTGCCATGCAATTTACATCTCGGAAACAAATGCCAATGTCTTTCGCTGACTGCATTTGCACAAATGATGCTGCTATTTTTTCATGCAAACCGAATACAGTCAGTTACCAGTTTATTTGCCGTGTAGTGCAATGCTCTCTTTCGTCAGTCGCAGTTAGATTGATTTTTGCGACGAAAAGAGGTGATATTTTGCTGTATTAAACAATAAAAACACTGCTCCTAGGCATATCATTAAATATTGTATTGCCAGTTTTAAGGTCGACTGCAGAATGTACTGAAAACTGGTTACTGAAAAACCCGTTTTAGAACTCCACGTAGAATATGGCTAAGTGGCAGCATTGTGCGCATTTGCAATTCACCTTCATGTTCCAACGGATCTTTAATTGCCAAAGCAAATTAAGAGGACTAGCTGTGATCCTGACAAATGTGCACACTCCCACCCCAATCCACTCCAATGACAACAAAGTGATGCCGAACTAAAGCATACCAGAAGTTTGAAATGGGCGGGTCTTTCAGTCGAATCCATTGACAGCGTGATAGCAGCTCTCTTGTGCAGTCTGCTTGACAGTAAATCATATAATAGTTAATGCCTGCTAATTATGCTATGTGGAATGTAGAAGGAGGTGTCAACTAAGGAATCAGTAAGGCAGTCATACTTCAGTGAGTTTACAGCTAAAATAAACAAAGCCTTGGGAATGGAAGCACTCGATGACTCTTGACATTCACTAGGTGACAAAGTGCTGGAGCAAATTCATTGAGAACCATTAGACTAACCACCTGGATGCTTTGGACTATGCTATCTTTCAAAGGTTTCTAAACACAGCAGGAAATTACTTGCCAAGGGCTCCAAAAGCGTTTATTCGACATAACCCTAGAGTTCCTAGGAATGATTAATTTTACAGCTATGACTCTTGCAGGCTGGTTTTTTTACTAACTCATAGACAAGACCTGTAAACTGAGCCAAAATACATCCTTTGGGTGACAGGTTGATTTCAAGCAAACCATTATTATGCCACTCCTTTTACGTTCGTCGCCGCTGTGCCACGAGGAGGAGGCCTCAGAAGGGTCTTTAATTATGGGTTCTGTGTTCTTTTATCATCCAGTCTGAGAGATACCGTAAAACGATCAGTTACTGGCATCAGCTGTAGGAATGTAGTCAACACACCAATCACACCGTGAGGTCTTCGAGGAAATCAATCGACTTTTTGCAGGCCAACAAGTTTTCGATAAGGCAGACTCATCGTGAAGATGGCAAGTCTTCCACTTTGCATCATTTCTAGTGTCCTTAATCAGGCAGGAATTGTTTTCATGGACAACAGATTAAGGATTAAGTCTCAACTGGTGTAAGTTGTGCATCGCATCCTTGTCACAGATTCTATCTACCAGATATCACAACCTTAATCAAGGGTTCGCTAGCACTGTGAATGGTGCCTAGGCAAAAGGATCAAAGATTTTTCTCCGTCTTGAGATGGTTAGTGAGATTGAGAACTTGGCCTAAAAGTGCCAAGGGGTGGAAGTAAACTCATCCAGGCAAAATCTTTGTTACTGGTCATTACGCCTTGTTCGTGGCTTCAGCTGTGTGGATCCCTCTGGCATGTCGGAGGTCAACACTTAGCCTTCTGGGTGAGTTGAAACTTCAGGTTCTGACGCCAACCGAAAAGTATGTGGCGAATCACATTTGAATTGAAAAATTCATTGCCGATGGCTGATGAATGCAAGAAGGATTCGCCTAATGCAACAAAATCCAACAACAATTGCTCACACTATCACTTGAAATCCCGACACTGAGCCTTAATGTTACGTTGAAGGTGGGGTTACTTTTGGTAGATTTTTGAACTAATCCCGAGAAATTGCCTAAACCAACAGCGCATTTGTCACGCATTATTTAAGTATGATTTTTTATTACAGCCTTTGCATGTAAAGAGTGGACAGCATTAAATCCGTCAATTTAACAGAGGTTTGCGTGACTTAAACTCGACCTCCTTCCAGTTGCTTGCCGAAGAAAATTCATGGCGGCGGGAGGAAAAAGTGACGACTTTTACGCAACCGAATGAATGCATTCTCCCAATAACGAACAAAATTCCGAGTTTGTTTTAAATAGTCTCATTCTCGCCTGCATTACTAAGCGATACAGCTAAGTGCCTCATCCAACTCCTGCTTTTACAAGTCTGTAGAACCCCAAGACTTACCCAAAGAGGAAAAAAGTCATAGAACTGGGATGTAATATGTGTTGCCGGCGTGCAGAATGACTTGGGCCCAACGGCACGATCCGGAGGCTTAGGTACGGTAAAGGCACAAAAGCGGAGTCCAAAGTACCTGCATAGCTAAAGTGTAGTTAAAAAAGCAACCAAAGCATTACAAACTCACCTTAAGAAGGGCTGCAATCGTGTCACTACTAAGCTTTTGGGTGTCAAGTCGTCCATATTACTAACTGCTCAATATCTGGCACGATTGCCTCGTGACACAGGTGAGTCCAGTCGCCTTTCATAAATACAACCGACAATAGTGCCAATGAGCAGGTGGATGAAACTGCATGCATTGACAAATCAGCTTTCTTTGGAATGATAGCGGGCTCCCACCCGTACAGAGACCTTCAAACCCAGCTGGGTGATCAAACTTTCACCTGCGGTATGTCCTTCGGCCCACACCATCGCGGTCACCGGTCTAGAGCGCAGCAGACAGTCATGTGGATAGTCACCGAGTAGACTAACAATATCATAGTCTTTGGCACACGGGGCACAAGTCATTCTGGGAGATTTTAAAAGGTTGCCACATGAGGGGTTCAAAAACAGCTTTCAACATAGCAGAGTTGGAGCGACTCTGTGGCTTGGAAGGCCACATCACTGGGTGTGACAAGATCTAGATACATCATTTCACTACGTCCAGCTACATGAAACACTCCAACGAGTGCATGGAAATGGGGCTGGAGGCTATGTTGAGTTATTTACTGCCGACAATCCAATTCAACCCAAACCTTGTCCGTATTTGGTGTTTCGTACTTTATTATTAATGAATACTTTAATTCATTCGTTTTCAATCTAGTTGTACCACGATACGTGACAGCTACTTCAAGGGACCATCAATTGTTTTTTTTCCTCCCGGGGTTTCTGATGGGTTAAATAAGTCATTAAGTAGCATTCTGATTTGCCCTTTTCTGGTTGTAATTGCTAATGAAACATAGAATCGCATGATTGTAAATTGTCTTAAAAAAAAACAACTTTGAAGTCTTTCTCCCTTCCGAGCATCACGTGATGCTTTTCAAGCAAAAGTGAACAGTGGTTTGTAAGGAATAAATTTACTTAAAAGTGCTACTGGGAGTGGATTTGAAGGCTGTGCGCGAGTAAGCCGAGCTTTTTAGTTGGGCTATGAAGTTGAAGTGGGACCCTGTCTACCAACACACCAGTCTCGATGGTCCGCACGTTTCAAGTCACTGCTTTCTGATGCAAACACCTTAATTAAGGTCTTCAGGTGCACACCAGTTCCCTAATAGAGGGTGAATGGAACGACAAAGCCCCTTGGAAGTTTAGCCAGCTGAAGTGGAAATTTTATTAAGATTAAGTGGTTTTTTCATCAACCTCCAGCACGCTTCATGAAATACTCGTATCTCCAAGGCTCTCAAACCCGTGTGCTGCAAAACCCTCACCGTTTGGCTCTGCCCACGCCTTCGAATAGGGGCAATACATAATACCCTTCTTTGCTTCAGCTTCACAAAATCAACCCCTTTAGCGGCGATCCAGGCTATTCAAGGATTGGCAGGTATAGATTTTTGATAACGAAAATGTTTTCACCTTATAGTTATTGGGATTCCTACATGGGGAATGGACCCAAAGTGCCGGGACCGCGGAAAACATCGACCACAACAAGACGTACGTGTTGATGCTTCAAGAGCAGTCTCACAAACAGCCAGGTAACGATGTTGTAGTAGTCTGTAAGACTCTAGTGCTTATTATAAGGAAGGCAAGGCTGGTGTTTCCAAACTGTGGTTTATCCCCACTGCAGCGCCATTGCATTCTTTGGATCTTTTAATAAGCTCTAAAGTCGTTACATGCAATCCTTCTAAGAACTCACAACAGTATTTTCGACTGCAGTATTTTCGCTATTTCTCCTAACTCTCCATTTCGATTTTGCCGGGCGGCGCAACTCAGAGGTCATGTCAGTAGCCACCTCAACCTTTGTGTATGGCAGTGATGCATATTTCACCCTTGTATTGCGTCTGCATTTGGTCCAGAGGAAGTCTCCAGGTCCCACATTGGTAGCGCAACTACCTTCCTCAGACTCTGCATCTACTTCAGCATTTGAGACTCAATCTGTGGCGTACGGACTCAGGCAAGGAGTCATATTTCTTTGACTTTGGTAACGAATGTGATAAAAGGCTTCCCCAACTGCCTCGATATTCTCTTATTTTGACACTAACTCAAAACCGTTTTGGCTCCAAGCAAATCAACCGAAGTAAAGATTTATCGGATTCATGCGAACAATGCCCAATGTTTTATTGCCTCCTTCCTGCTGCGGGGTGGTATGTCACGGTAGTGTTTTATAAACGTGGCAATAGGTGGCATAGAAATGAACGAGGACAAGTCAATGCATATATGGCTTCAGCGATGATAGCGTCTACAAAGTGGAAGTGGCATGGTCCATTTCCATTTTTTTTTCTACTCTCAAGAATTCACGGAAAAGGAAGCTTATAGTATTGGCTAGACAAGCCATTAGAAACCAGTGAGCAACTATGCGACAAAGGCCATTTGTGTTCCGAAGACCTACAAATAGCACAATAAATTGTGAGAATTTTGATCCAAGTTCTTTATCACGATCGCCATTAGGGTTACCACAACTTCTAGTGAAGCTATACTGCTCTAAAGCTAAACAGGTGTGACTTCTCATTCCTCTCAGATTGAGGGTATCCCATGCCTACATTATCGGTTAGATGTCAACTAATCTGTTTGTGGATGGAAAACTGGTGCCACGTGTTTGTTATGCCGAGAGCGAACGCACCAGCACCAATTGGCTGGCTTCATCCATAAGTAAACGCGAGTTGTGATAATGATTACGACGAATAAGATGGAGATCCGATGTCATGTCTCAGTCAAAGAATGATCTGATTGCTGATAAAACAAGCTTTGCGTTTCTCTATAGAACAGCTGGATTAACTCGAGCATTTCCCCGTGGATAGGCAAAGCGAAGCCTACCTCAATCCCGAAAACAACGAGCTTACTCCTAATATTCTCTTCAACATCTAAGCACAAAGGAACTAGTGAGTGAACATCCATCTTCGGAGTCCAGACTCGTTTTCTTTCGCCTTAAACACAGGAATCAAGACCAACAATTATGCAAACGTGCCTCAAAGGCCACAAATTTGTCCTCCTAAAAATAACTCACAGTAAAGCCTGAAAGCGAGGTGGGCGCAGTTGAGTAGAGCTCCACAACCTGTGAGTAGCAACACCTCACTTAGGGTTCCATGTCAGTTTACAAACCCAACTTCTCCATTGAATTCGAGAAGCAATGTTTGTGCAAGTGGTGTGAGGTCAACCAAGGGTCATTGCGCAGTAGGAATACTTCGTCTCGGATGAACATCTAATCTCAAATTTTCTCATTGTTATGTCTGAATGACCACGCTTCGTAAGATGGCAGAGGAAATGGACCGCTAGACCGACGACATTAATATTGTAGACAATGTTAGCATTGCGCCGATGGCATTTTGAAGATAGTTGATTTCATCCTCCATATTAAAGCTAAAGTCCTCCGTTCCCTATGGTGACGATGGGCAAGGGCAGTGAGCTTCAGAGAAAATGATTGTCTAAAGTTGATTCTTTTTTAACGAAACAAAATTCGCACAACTTTTTCCTCCGTTACCAGCCCATCCACTCACACAAGCATAATTTGATATGAATTACTTACTACACCTTCCAGTTCCCTCAACTAATCCAAATGATGCAGCTATGATCCAGGTTGGGGAGAAACTTCGCATTTGAACCCTCGTTTAGCATACTGCACCCTCATTAAACGGTTAGGCTTAGAAGCAATTAACTGATTTGTGGAGCCTGCCTATCTTCATTGTCCGCCTTCCTTCAGTGACCAAGCTCATACTCAAAGAGTAAGTCTAAGTTATCAAGGTTCCAAAGCATTTTGCAATGGATTAAAATATCTGGTTTGTTTACTTTGGTCAGGTCTCACGAGCAAGTGACAAACCTTTTGGCCAACTAATGTATTGCAAATAAACTGGTCGAGCTTACGCAGATAAAATGGACGCAAAGTGTTCTAGCATTAAAGATGGTTACATTTTTCTAGCTTTTAGCAGCCATTAAATTAGTTAGAAAAATTAATGATGTCACATGCGAACAACAAGCCATGGTTGTAGTGATTCGCTTTCTCCGGAGCTCCGGTTATAAAGACGTTCGAAATCAAGTTAACTGGACACCATTCACTTAATTACACCTCGAGTCGTGTCTGTGGAGTATTTTAGAGCGAAAACTGTTAGGATAGTTCATGTCTCAAATGTTTACCCACCGCATGATTAGCCGTCACAACCGAATGACGATCTGGCAGTGTGCTATGCTAGCCATTAACATGTGCATTTCTGCAGTCGGTTAGTTGAACAGTCCGCTCCTCGTCCAGTTTTTCCTCTACCTTTGTTTTTCACCTTTTTCCAACGGTGGTCATTAATTTTCTCTTTTGCTTGGCAAAATATGGAAAAATGCAGTGAAAAATATCCCTTTTTCTTGCCATTTGGCTACTGACTTGAAAGTGTCTCGCAGATTTTGTGTTCACACAAAACATTTAAATGCTCAACTACTGACCGAAAAACAACATAAAAACTGACAGGACAATTTTGATTAGGATGGCCTCAAATCTAGAATGAAGGAGCTAGAGTTTAAGAAGGATGCAAAAGAGCTAGTATTAAATGTCTACAAGAGTATAATTATTATTTCAAAAGGAGGAAGAAACTAATTGAAGGCCAACATAGAGCGCTTACAATGAAGGCAGAGGGGAGAGAGGTTGAGGTGTTTCATGACCGAAGGATGGCAGCGATTTGGTGGAGGCTTTGTCGAAAACACTCCACAAATTGTGACCCCTTGGAGAAGTTTGAACCTCGCCATGTGGTGAAGCAAGCGCTGCACCCCTCATCCTAGTAAAAATTAACAGGGAAATTCTAAACTCAAACAGTTAAATTCCAAATTTTGAAATGTCTATTTGTTTTCGTGAGAAAATGCCATGTACGAGGTACGTTCAAGTTTAACTGTGACTTTGATTTGTCTGTTTCACTTTTGAGAAGGAATGCCACAGTGGCAATACACGATTCACTTGTAAGTATTGATACTCGCATTGGCAGCCGCCTCCCATGCCACACGTGAACGACAGCCATGCGACAAAGTGTTACGGGTAGTGGCCCGAGAACTATGCTGCGAAACCCGGACCTTCGAACGCTTACTCTGGTGTACAGAGGACCGTGATTACAACACGATACGCCATGGCGATAAAAAGATCAAGTTCCCATTGACAAAGTGCACACAACAATATGCATTTCGCAAACTGCCCGTACATTCGTCTTCACGTTATTTACCATTCTTCCCTTAGTGAAACTGTCCCTGGCCACCACTTAGAATGGCTGATGCTGGGAAATTCATGCATTAACTACCTCAAAGCCCCACGGGAGGCAAAATGTCGAACCTCACTTTCAATCAGTCCAGTATACTGTCCTATCTGTCTCGAGACCGCTCTCCAAGAGTCAGTTAAACACCGTTGAGGTAAGCGTGCAGACAGCAAGGAGGGCTACATGGTTGGGAAATTGTTCACACTTTACCAAATCGAAAACGCTGATTTATCTATAGCCTACCGCTCCTGGTTGAATTTCCCTTCAATTATTCGTTGTTAGGATCTGGTTTTGAGCGTATGAGCACGGACCCTATGGAGATCCTAATCAGCGTAGGCAGGAGGCCGAGATTTCGACAAACGAGGTCTAAAATGCCAACAACGCTTCCACACCCAGAACCCACTACCTGAGCGCCCGACTATCGACTATGTGCAGGGACTGGGTTAGTTCCGCTCTCGCAAATCTAGTACACTGATTGGCCGTGGCCTTAGTGTGAGTATTAGCACATTTAAAGTAACTCCCCGTCTATATTAACCAAGGAGAGCTCAAAGAGTGTTTACTGTGCAGTGTTTCAAAGCATGCAAGAACAGATATCCATAAAACACTACAGAACTTTGAAACACAAAACCCTATTCTGGGATCGCAGGCAGTTTTTATCGTGAAAACTTGGAAAGTCAGTTGCTTTACCGAATGCGAACTGCATTACTATAAGTAAACAAAACATCTGATGGCACTTTACGCGAGCACAGGTACTTTGTAACGGTTCAGGGCGTCAAATAAATTATGGACCATCCTGAAAGAACTCGAAAACTTTTCCGCCTCCTCATTTGTTAACACACCTCTGAAGGTAGAATAAACAGTTCCACTGGTTTTACAAATAAAAAGGGCAAATTTTGTGTGGGAAACATTCTTGCCCTTACAAATCCATGCAGTGAATACGAAGCAGTCTGATTAATTTCAATGTTTTTCAATCAATTTTCCATAAGCCTAACCTTATACTAGCTACTTGATTAATGAACCTTTATTGTTGTTATGTGCCTGGCTACCTTACCTATCTGAGACCACCTCCGACTGTTTATTTAGGTCACTAAGTAAGAGTGAAAACTAATGTAGACTTTCTACTCTAGTAGCAGCTTTCGGTTCAACACTGACGAGGTGGGAATACAGCAGTAGGCACTCTATTTATGTATTCCGTAAAGACACCTAGTGCCGTTTATAGGGTAAGTGGTTCGACGAGTGCTTACTTCCCGCTACATTTTCTGTTAGAAATGCAAAATTAGAGAAGACCAACCAAGGCGTGTCTGTACTACCTGGTGGTACAGTGAGGCAGGTATCCAAGGCTATCTTGCCCTAAACTTTGAAGCCGCATTCTTTTCAGACGAGTCGATTGCCACTTTGTCCTCACACCACGGTCGGGCAATACTTAGTCTGCCTGACACGTAGACTTATCTCAATATGACATGCAATTCCTCCTCAGCCTGCAAATCTATTCAATATAATGGAGGTCTACCGCATCACTTCCACCGTATTATGCAATACAGAATTAGAATAGCTGGGTGTTCAGGATTAAGTTGGGATCAAATATCGTATTGACCACTGATGCATGGGGTTGAGGTTCCATGTTTAAAGCTTACGAGTTCCAGTCATTCTTACTCCAGAAATACATTTATCTGTAAATATATAGACTTCATATATTCTTTCAAAGCTCAAGCGAGCTCAAAAAGTGGTAGAAGCATACCAAAAAGGGGAATTCTACATCAGCACCATTATTCGTAATCAAATTCTGTAGACCTGTACCATCTAGGCAAAACCTAAAGTGGAAGGAGGAACTAATACTTACTGTGATGCCATAGGAGATGCCGTAGCCGTGAGGTGAGGTGGGGGCGAAGGCACCAATGCGCAGACCAGTTGTGGTGCCGTTGGCGACATCGGAAGTGAGTGGAGTAGTGTAGAGATCCACTGTATTGATGCGCACGTAAGCCTTATTCATGAAGAAATCCGGTAGCCCCGTGCCTTCCTTTTCAGCCAACTGTTTCAAGGCGAAGAGATGACCGTCCCAGTCTAGTATTTTCGAACACAGGCAACAGACAAATCGAATGGAAACACTTACTTCTGCTAATTATTACCGTCCCGCAACTGCCCCAGATGTGCTCTACCTGACCTCTATCAACCCGTGGACACCTAAGCTAGCGCCAAGGGTAGCGTCAGGTTTTCCTAACTTACAGCCCTACTCAGGAGCACAATACTGTAAATTACAAGTTCTTAATTAGCTGGGACCGTGTAATATTCACTGCAGGATTTAGTTAACCCGTCTAAAAGTTGGTAATTAACCCATTCAGTGACCGGGTGGTTCTATTGCACCATCAGCAGTGACGTGGGGGGCATAAAATTATAATGTGTTTATTCATACGGACGGAATGTTAACATCAGTGAAGGAGAGTGGGCTAAAACTATTGCGTGATGAAGAACTTCAAAAAATTTTTTGGGTCTCTTCACGAAGTCAGGGTCGTGAGGGAGTTAAATCTTTGTTAGTGTATGTTTCAAGAGGTCAATCAGCTAACCGATCGGGTGAAATAGGTAAGTAAACTTGATCTTCCGCATGGAGATGGAATTTTGGCGTCAGTGTAGACGAAGAACATCCCCTCACTCCATCTTAATGAACGAAGATTCATTCAAGTTCATGCGCAATTAAATAAGCAGATAAATGGAAAGTAACTACGGTGCTTATCAGCGTCAACCAGGCCCCTTATAGGCGAGGTGCCCAATATCAGATGACTTGTTTTGATTGCATTTTGAACGTGGTCGCTGAAAATGATACACTAATGATCGAGGTAAGAATATTAAATCCATAAATGGGAATTAACCAAGGACAGGAAGGGCAAAAAGATACGGAAAATTTATGGTTGATTTGATCCACGCAGAATGGA
Source organism: Taenia solium (assembly GCA_001870725.1). NCBI lineage: Eukaryota > Metazoa > Platyhelminthes > Cestoda > Cyclophyllidea > Taeniidae > Taenia > Taenia solium. The sequence goes on along the minus strand of MIEF01009217.1, from coordinate 133,486 downwards.
ATCGGGATTTTTGAAAGATTTTGGCTCAATATGCAAAGAATGCACAACTCCGTTCCACACGCTTGCTACCACAGTCTTAAAAGATCTAAGATTTCTGTTGTTGTAATACAGCACGAATTGTCACTAATATTCGTGGGAGACATTTATGACATCCATGAGTTAAAAATTGTAACCACTCTCCCCACATTAAGAACACTCTGCCCTCACAATCACGATGAGACGCAATTAGTCATCGCAAACCGACAATGAAGACATGCCGTACATCTGTGACACTAATCTAGGGTAAGAAAACCCACCTTTCACAAAAATATAACATAAGTAGAATTAGACGCCTAATAAACATGAACCTCGATCCAGTTTAGGTTTCATAGTGCTTAGCAGAGTCCCTTGAGACAAACACATCCCATGTTTTAGGATTGTTCATTCATGCGGAATAAAGGGCACTTAATGGGGCTAAAAATTGCGATATCTTGGTAATATATGTCTTCTCAGCATCCCCGGAGGATGAGGCGACCCATGAAATGCGAACATTCCTTAATTCATTAAAAACGTAATGTTGACCCGTGAGTCCGTGGCCTAATTAATCTTCCACATCCATTTGTAGCTAGTACAAATGAGGCTGAGTGTGGACCTCCTTTCTTGCTATGGGGGAGGGAGGGGGAGAGAACCTATACCGTTACGTTGGCTTCAATTTGTGATAGAGGGCTTTACCAGACGGGCTTTTCCTTTCTCATTTCTTAGTTCGACAGTGGATGAAACCTGGTATAAGGGCCATGTGTATGAATACAAGATCCCACGTTGAAATGGACTATTATGGGCCAAAAAAATTGTAAAGAAAAACTTTGTGCTTTCAAAGGGACACGCTCAAAGCCTATCCGTGGATCTTAGTTCGACTTCTAAGTGGAGGGCTTTCTTACCAATGTGAAAAGCAACCACCGAGCCAAATTAACAGCGGCGAATCTTGGATGTAGAGTAATTAGGTTTAACAAAATCCATTCAGATGGCTTTGAAAGGGTTAAGACATCGGTCGAATGCAATGAAGCTGTTCTTACCATCAAAGAGAGGCAAAACTGGCTGACTTCAGTTGGGGCATTTCCAGCCCTTCGAATCATCGCATAATTATAAAAACGGGAACAAATTAGGGTGAAAAATCACCCAACGTAGGCATAATTAACAAAAATTCCAGTCTGTAAGTCAGGAACGGCATCACCGTTCAGCTCTTAGACTACACTTTCAAGGATTGTACATTAAATGGCAATCATCCCAAGGCGTTTTCGTGGTATTTCGAGAGTCAAAAGGAAGTAAAAATGCAATTATTTGGCTTCACTCACACCACTAAGCGAACATTAAAATTAACAACGTGGAGTTGCTTTTGATTGACTGATTACTGCAGAAGTTATGGATGCATGTAGAAAACAAAAGCGGCCACTTCAACTACCGTTGCCGCTTCGCGAACGAAAACTCCCATTTGCTAAAGCTTAATTGCACACACAGTAAACGCGTAATGGAAGGATTCAAATTGTAAAAACTGAAAACTTACGTTGAAGAAGAAAATGTGAATGTCTACATTTGAGGAAAGGATGCAATTCGCAGAGAGATATCACCAAGGTTTTCGAGGGAAACCACGCAACCCGCAAAGACCACGCCGTTGGCAAGTTGCAGTGTCCAATGCCTGCTGTAGCCCTACTTTTCCAATCATGCAAAGTTTTAAGAGTGCTTCCGTAGTATTTAAATTGCTTGCTTAACTCTCAATTTTGGTAAGGGACTACTTTAGGGCCCTGCCATTGCACCTCCAGGCTGGGCCAGTAGCCCGCATCCCTTCTGTAGGTCTACGATACGTATTCTGTCCGAGTGTTGCGTCTTCTTGCGTCTTTAGGAAAGTCCAAGGGCATCTCATTTACACATATCTTCATGTATTTAAAGCACATATAAATCGTTTATAGCATGTGGAGCAACTATGAAATAAAAACATTATTGACTGTAATGAAGAACTTCCTGATTTACAGGTTGAGCTGTTTTGCTTAGAAAAAGAGTAACTCCTGAGAACACGGTCCGATGCTATCAGCCAATTTTTGTTTTTGAAACAGTGGAATTCACATATCTCTACCGCCATGGACCGATTTCAAATTTTTTTAAGCAGACGTTGCCAATAAGGCTTAGAAATGAAGCCTCATGGGATATTTGTAAAAAACAATCACTTTAACACCTTACAAGCTAACCTCAAATTCCCGAGTTCGTAGATGATTGCCCTCATTTTACGCACCTTAGAATTTAATTGTATAGTAGTGCGATTCACAGGCATTTGTGTTCATTCTTCGGAATTCGTCAACTAGGGTCATGGAATACATTGATGGGTCCGACATTAAATTTCCACTGACTTAGCTACGCTCCTTGAGATTTACTTTGACTTCTCAATAGTTCAAGCTTTGTCCAGTTGTCTCTCAAACTGCCATCTACCAAAAGCAACCCTTATAGATCTAGGAGCAAGTCACCAGGCCTATTCTCGAATCAGTCCCATCTTACGAAGGTGTGGCTCAGTTTTGGTAGTGCATGTTAAACTTGTTTGACTACGAATCACATGGAATTAAAATTATCGATGCTGCGGTAGAGAGTGGCGAATACGTCTTATGCAAAGTATGAATTTACAGCATAAATAGATGTAATTTCTATTGCAATAACACTGGATAATTTAAGGCCAATCGGCAGGTTGGATAGAACCCAAAGCGAATGGTGGATAAATGGCAGCCAGGATATGTGGATGATAATGGGACTGATGCATCCCAGATGAGTGAATGAATGGACAACTGGATAGATCTGGGATGATTCACTCTGTCACATTCACTGATGAGTCACCGAAAGTATTTCTCTAGCTGAGGCTCTTCCTACTGTTCTACTTTGAGCATGGACAACTTGTTGGTAAGGGAGCAGCACCGTATTGCGGACTGATTAATCACATATTTCGTGCCCGATGAGTCAACAAATAGAGCTTGGGGACATAAATTCCAATCAGCTCGCCCACCTTGAGCCACAGTGGTCAATTGAAGGAGCTTTCGATGGGCGCGGGAGCAGCGATGGAGAGCGTCAAGAAGGTCGTCCTCGTCGAGGTGGCTGATAGTATCAACAAACCGCGCCAGGCGGAGGAATTCGCGCATTTCTGTGGTGAACGGTCGAAGCAATGCCGTGTAACCGCCACGGAAGGTGCGTATACTGCGAGATTCAGTGCTACCACCGTTCAGCCCTGCCTCACCATGCACCTTCTCATGGGCCATCTGAAACCCAAAGAACTGCTTCAATCTGGCAGGAAAAAGAACACTTTCTTCTCAAACACCAATCCAGGGACTAACAATTCAGCTACCGCATTGCTGTCACAGCATATTTTTCATGATAGTCACTCTAACAGTCTTCAAGACCTTCTGCACAGTGATAATAAACCTACTTCAAGTGGTGTGCCCCATTACTACCTCGAGAATGGCTTGAGCATGGCGTAAATAATAGTGCTATTCAAACTCACTCCAAAAGAATGGCAGCCTCTGTTCCGTTGGCTGGATATTACTCTTCAAAGCCAGAGAAGGAAAACGTCAGCTAAATCTGCGAACCATAACTTTCAAAACTTCCTCCTGGCCTTTCGATAGCCACTTCAATACCCAGTTCTGTATGTTATTCGACAATGATATGGAACCAGGATTACAATATCATAACCATCATGCAAGAATAGGAGAACTCACCTTGCTGCTTTAAGACACTATGCACCAAGGCAATGTGATGGACAACGAGAACGAGCTTAGAGCAAGAGGTAGTCTAACAATGCCTCCCAAATAAATCTCTCCAATGCGCCCACCCACCAAGGGGCCATGTTTCCTGGAAGGGTGACACCTGCTGCCACCGCTTACATAAGGACATTCACCACAAGACTACCTGGCAATTATGACCCCCAGGAACAAAGCTTAGAGTTAGGATGGAACTGCGCAATAGAAGTGTATTTCTTCAGGTAACCATTTGAGCACTTATATTTCTTCAATCTCTCATGTTATCAAAGACTCGGACGTCCCACAACGTCTTCAAGAATAGTCCAGACACCGGATTTCTTCCAGCTAATACATTACCAATAATCGGGTTTAGTAGTACAAATAAAGCTCAAAGACTTCACGCGGTCTGGATTCCTAAAGTAGGATGGAAAGTGCTAGATATAACTAGTATGCTGTTAAGATAGCATTGTACATTTGCTAATTGCTCCTCCTCCACTTAGTACACCTTCCTGCATCCGATAGTGAAAACGCCTTCCCATAGAAACTATGATTCCATTAATCCACAATTCGCGAATCCACAAACTGTCTTTTACATAATGAAAAGAAGACCTGAATGTTCTTCTTCCAATCGTCCTCCAGCAACATCTGGTGAGAAAGCATTAAGGTCTTGGCTCCACAGATCCACCTTGAATCACCCAATGAGACGGTAAACAACAATTTGATCGCAAGGGCAACAAAGACACCCACTAACCCTGAAGCCATGACTCATGTAGCGATCCGAAATTGCTTTAAATCACTTCAGAATTCACCTTAGCTATATTGACATTTGTATGATTGAATCAGAAGCAATATTTTGAGGCATAATGGAAGTCGGTGAAACCTCTTTTCACCCAATGCTCCGACTCAGCTTCCGGTGCACAATTTAGGGGTTGATAGATAGAAGAGAGAGCAGTTCTATTTACTTCCTGTTAGGCGGTTTGGAATAAAGTCAAATATGATAATCAAGAAGAGCGAAACAAGGTTGCTGTGCAACTATCGTGTGTGACCTCACCAAAATAAAAGGCCAAATGAGGGTCAACTACGATAACACATGAAGATCAAATTTGCAAACCCTCCTATTAAGTATGGACGATCACGGAAAGGACTTCTGCAATTCCCAATAACTGTACATGAAGTTGACGAAAAACTCCCAATCCCCGGTGAAGTTGACAGCAAATGGCAAAACGCTTGACTCTGTCACATAGTGCACAGGTTTACCATCACCTGGTCTTCGCATGGGCAAACAGCTCAAAAGATTTACTCCAGAAGGTGCCGGATGAGATGAGGGCGTGGCTAGCGAACGTGTCTGATGATTTAGTGATTTAGAGGAAAGTTTCCATTAGTGAGACAATTCCGTGATGGAGAGAGGCGTGACGTAAGAGATATGTGCTGCGGCTATGGTCGATTGTGGTGGAGTAAAAATAGATTATGTTGGATGTAAATGTACCTCAGCCTATCTAGTGTATGATGTTTAAAACAATTAAATGAATAATGACAGAGACTAGTTACTGTCTATTCGCAAGAGCTGATTGCAGCCAAATACAGTGTACTGCAACATGTCTCAAATTGGTCACAGATTTCTGTCGATACCCGCCATTATCCAATGACAATAAAATAGGCTAGCATTATGCCGAAACCGACTCACTAAAGATACAGAAAGTCTGGTCAATAAATTGTAAACTGTGAAGAAAAAGAGTCTTTCAAGGCACACTACCAACCCCTTCCCCCACCAATTTACCAGTGGGCTTGTATAAGGGAGACGTTCAACACCAACCTGGAAAGGTGTAAGATGGGTGCTGCTGAAAAAGGGGCACTACGCAGTATGTGGGTTGGACATAAGGAGTAAGAAGCCGACTTTTCGAAGTGAAACAGTCTACCCCAGGAGGGTTCGGCCTTCACACGATGAAGTTTTCTAGGTCCTAGTTGAGTGTCGGAATAAGTGCATAATTCTGGTAGGGGAGGGGGGAAAGCCATGGCAGAAAGTAAAATGCCTTTTCCTTAGGTAAACTCCAAAGTTCTGGCTTAGTCCTAGCGCCCATCACACCACGCAACTACTGTAAGCATGCAACCTACTTCTCACCAGGATAGTAAACATAAGCATCCTTTGGATATGCAATGTGCCATTTCAGGTTTAATGACTTGATTTTGTGCTAATACACATCAAGTCACCTTGCAGTGGAAATGGTAAATAACCGATGTTTGTGACAACCGATAAGATTTTTATTGTCTTACATGTAGAGCAACTGTGTAAACACAGGCACTGTGAACCAGGTGGGGTTTCGGATTGCAGGGACAAAGTTACCGGTGGTATTGCGACTGCACTGCTACTCGAATGAACTCGTTTGGTTCCAAATTATGACCAAACATAAAAGTGAAAGCCCATTCAAGCGTACAAAATTTGTAGACTACCTTCTGAAAGATTTCAAAATGGACATAACAGATTCTGAGTTATTTTAATTTTGCAAATACAAGTCCGGAAAAAAAATAACACTTGAGGCTAAAGTCAACCAGCAAAACACGCCTGATCGCATAGCTTTAAGTTCCTCTTTCATAATTTTTGCCTGTTAAAATGACATCTCCAATGAAATAATGATTGAGATAATTAATGCAAACGACTAGACGACTCCCTTTGGTCGTCAGTGACTTGGTTTCTGTAATTATGTAACAAGAGACACTCACACAACGAAATATGGAACTCAGACGGAAATACTAAATATTTCAGCTGAATGTGAATAAGATTAACGTTCCTGCCTCAATCCATTCATCTAAGTCTGCATCCAACCCTCCACCAGTAACGTATCCGGCCGATTGGATGAGTTAAGAACTGGACTGACCAGAAAGGCGAGTTGCATCATAGCATCTGCACAGACGCCAGTACAGGCGCAGAGACGTCGCGTCAGCGTCCGATCACCCACCTCGACCAGACAGTCCACCTGCAGCGAGTCTCGAAGCGCATCGTAGGCGTCACGTTGCGGGAGCAACACGTTTTCGTAGAAGGTCTCGTCCAAATGCCACTCTAAGCGACGCACCACCGCCGTGGGCAGTCTATACACGGATATAAAAGCGAAACCTAAGGTTCCACTAGAGTTCTATCACTTGATGGCAGATAAAAGTCAAGGTCGTCACGGTTAAAACTAAAGATGACAAAGTGTAGTCGTTTTTTAGATGGAATAAGGGGAAATTGGATTGCTTTTACGACCTTCTGCGCGACACCCGTCGCCCAGACGCCACTGTGCTCATTCTTAGCAACTTCGAGGAACCTCTTCCACAGGATCGTTTTTCGCGCCTTCTCTGCCAATTCTGCATTATTCTTCTTCAATTCCGTATAAAGGACGATGCTAAGGGGAAGGATAAATTACACAATGAACTGAATGCCTTATAAGACGGCAGCGATACCATGCCAAGACCGGGTACTATCAGAGGTGTATACGGTATTTAATGGAGACGAAGATTCTGTCGAAAATGAAAGAATTGATGGAGAGCATGTCCTAATTCTCCTCTATTCTTAACTAAACTCTTGTTTCTCACGCGAACGTATTTTACGAGCGAGTGCAAGTATAAACCTTAGGAAATATTCTGTCGAAAGCAATAATTTATTAGAGAGTATGGAGTAGAAATAGAAAAAACCCATCAGGGGTTACCTGGTTTACCTTAACTAATGCGGGCTGCGCTCTTAAAGTCAAGAAATTCAATACCAACTTTAAATTTTCGAACAATAGCTCCCACCGACGTTGCACCATCTTCCATCTACATTTGTGACAGCGCATTTGGGGAAGGTGCGGCAGCAAAAAGTAGTGCCACCAGAATGAGCTTTTAAAATGCGCGATTCGGGCTATGAAATAGCTCAGAGATATGAACGTACAAACCTCAGCAAAATTCTCTATTCTGAATAGGAGTACAGATTAACACACCAGCACCTGCACGTCAGCCTCAAACTTACTAATGATTTAGCAACATGAGTGATGAAAGTACATAGGTTTGACAACCACATCGATTGAGAAAGTGGTGAGAGGTACTAAAACTGCCTCTTATGCAGCCCTCTCCCCACATACATAAACAATAATCTTAATGACAATGGTCAATCGCCAAACGACCCACTCACTACCCAACCCACACTTTCGAGGCACACATCACCGCATCTCCGGATGAACACGTATGGTGGTCTGTAGACGCAATTTTTCACCTCCCAAAGCCCAAAAAATTACAGCTGAGACATCACCTCCTTCTCAACGCAAATCAAAAGTGCACAACGAATTTTCTGAGAGACAGTCAACAGTCAGCATGTTGCATGCCGAGAAAATGCCCCACTCGGATAAAAGGCCGAAGCCACCCCACCGAAACAACACCCTCCTTGCCACGCAAAATATGCTTCAAGAAGCACCAGTTTGCTATTTGGCCATTTGTGAGCTCAAGGTCCAAGATATCATTCGTCAGACTCCTCATTACGCTGCCCACACCCTCCGATCTCAGCTTCTTTAACCGCGTCGATGGTCATAGCCAGCGCGCATGTGCGCTCCGGGCGCCCACCCAGGCCCCATGAGCATGTCCTAGCACAGGGCTAGGGAGTTGGGAGAGTGACGTTCTTATAAGATAGCGCATGACCTCATGCTACGTTTCCCAAAGTTCACTCGGTCTTAGGTTTGGCGCACTGAAGAGGAGACTTAGCACAGGGGATTTTTTGCTAAAAGAAAAACAATTACGGAGGCAATGTCGATGCGAAGCAATGCGCTTTGAAAGTGCGTAAGAAAAACTTCTCTCAAAACACTTATGGCTAGTTGGTGGGACGAAAGTCCCAGTCTTAGCGATAACGTAGAAGCTTCTACCAAAAACCTTAAAGCTTATCCGTGAGAAGATTTGCGCCTTGAAATGGACTAGATGCTGCCTTATCACATCTACTGTATTGCACTTATACTTTTTTAAACGAAAATTATCTCCTAGCATCAAACGATTGGGAAGTAGGACAGGGACAGAGCATCTCTTTTTGCCCTTTAGAGAAAAAACGCTATTTAAATGTGAAATTTACCAACTGGTGTCCAATTTGGAATGGATGGGAGGCTATAATGGCTATCACTTTAAAGATCGATGTATTTTGAGGCGCTTTCTGTGGTCGTCTAATCTTAATGGAAAAATTAAGGTTTATTAACACCAGTTAAAATAGATATTGAGTTGATTTTAATGTTCCACACCAGAGTGTCGTTGTTTTCTATCATTGTAATTAAAAGTTTTGGAAAACAAAACTTTGTTGAAAATCTACAACACGAGTGTTGGAATAGTAAGAAAGGGTGCCGAACATCGAGTCCATCTCTTAAAGATTCTGCTAGTTGAATTCATAAGCCATCAGTCGCTTCCCAGCTGCTTTGATATATCTGTTCAGTAAAATCGATTCGACTCGATGATTGATAGTGAGCTTACCCTATTATTCTTCAAGATTTCATAATTGGATCGTCGAAAAAAACTAGTCGAACTAGGCGTCTTGTCAAGGAGAATCATAACATAAAACTCGGACCAACAAACATCTAAGTGTCTTAAAAGGGCTTCAAGCACAGCATGACACAACATGGTAATGAAAAATCAGTAACGACGGTAACGATTCCCCTCGTAGTAGTTCTGTTTCCGGCCTACAGCCTCGACCATCATTCATGTGAATTGTCAACACTTAAAATGTCTAGTGTTGGACAATCCACACAAGCTATCCCAGAATCCCACAGGAGAATAAAAGTCGGCGCCCACTGAGTAATAAAATTGCCTTTAGCTTTTAAACAGCCCAGTAGGCTGTCCTGGGATGGCTAGCCGACGAAGTCGTTTTTTAAACATTAGCTAAACGGCGCTCAAAATATATCACTCTATCCTCGACATGTGCTTTTAGAGCCAGAGAGCTCAATTTTCTATGAACACATCCTTAAAATATGTTAAGACGTAAAGTGGACTTGAAATGATAGGAAAAAATCATAAGCCCTGGTTCGCATACCGGTGAGGAGAGTCGAGGAGCCACGGGTCGGCGGAGGGCCGGGTCTCAGAGTCCCTGAAAATGCTCTCCGCGAAGCGAAGAGCAGTGGAGGCGTCAGTCCAACTGTAATCGAAGTTGAGCGCTGCCACACCACTCCGATCGACCAGAAGGCTGAAGGACTTGTCGAACCATCGCGAGCCACCCGGACCGGCCAGCGCTGTGGATATCTAAGCAGTTATGCAAAAGATCAAGGCTCGCTGCTATCTCAAATTGCTAGCAAATACCAGCTAGATCGAGGAGTCCGTTTCCATCCACAGTCGCCGGTACATGAGGTATTTCGCCTCATTTAGATCATTTTCTTTTGCAGCCTGTTAATTGAATGTAATGTTTAATATTAGATCAAGGTCATTATAAACCGTAGCGGTAGTAGGAAATTAGCAAAAAAAAATAAGTTCCTCGTTTACTTAGGATATGTTCGACTCGTAATTCAGCAACCAAACCGAACCCTTGTTAATGAATGCGCTAACAAGGCGCGGGTTAAAAGTGCCCGAGTCGCCCTCGGTGGATATCGAATTACAATAGCCTTACTGTTATGATACAATAGGGGCTGGGAGGAATGATGTTGTCGAGTTATAACTAAGCAGTTTGAAAGGCCGGTTTTAATGTTTCACAACAAGAGTAACCAAAGTTATTTCTGTCGTTTTATTGAGATGACCAATCTGATTCCTTTTGAAGGAATTTCAATCCGATCACATAATTTACAATTCTCCCAACCAATGCTGTACCTCAAGCCTGACAGTTGCCTTTTTTCCACTTGAAAGGGATAATCATCCACCACAAATGACTGTGTCTAATACCCAATTTACGCAATGCACAGTGGTTCTATTCGCTCCCTGCGTCTAAAAACTTAAATTGCAATTACTGGGAAAGGGTGAAATTTCAACGGAATGCTTAGGAAAAAAAGGACTCTAAATTGTAAATCCCCAAGTGCAATTCCGATAATAGTTTTAAGTATTTTTAAAGATAATTTTCCAAGCCCATCAACCTTGAGTGCAGGAACTAAAAATAAAACTCGCCTGAAAATGAGACCTGATGTGGAGCGGTACGTTTGCATAAATGCTCTATTTAGCTACGCAGACCCTTCAATCTTCACGGTTCGTCTGCTATACTAGCGTCACTCCAGACTCTTCACATGATCCCTTTGCATGATTATAACAACTTCACCTCCAGACAGGTGCGCCTCAGGAGACTTTCCGAGACAACTCGGATGCAACAAGAGAACATAAACTCACCGTCTATTCAATTAGCCTATAGTAGACTATTCAGCCATTTCTTGCCAAAATAAGTTATCGTTTCCTGGTTGTGAGCATGGATATTTCTGAGTACCTTGACAAAGACGTGTGAAGTTCTGGAAAATCTGGAAGCTCAGACAAAAACGATAAACACCCAAACGCTGAGTTCCTCAACACTTGAACTTGAGCCATACAGCTCTTATCGAATGTTTAATTCGTATAACCTGAAACGAACTGGGTAGGCTTTCTTCAGTGAGATTGTCCAGTTGTCACCGCTACCTGTATACAGAGGAAAGAATAACGACTTGAAACCGGCAAGCTGTGAAACATCGTCCGGAGAAGAGTTAGTGAAGTGTATCAAGGATAGGGGAGAGAGGCGACGCAGTAATAAGCAGCACTCCAATGTTCAGTAATTATTGCTCCCACCCCCTCCATGCATCACATTTGTTCTCTCCTTCACACCAACTCTTTTTTGTAATTGTTATTTCACGGAATAGAGGAAACCTAAGAGGCGACTAAAAAGTAGTTCTGACTGAAGCAAAGCAGATGCACAGTTGAGGGTTGAAAGTATGTGTCAAACAATTATATTTGATTGAAAAACACACAATTCAAATTTAGTAATGTCTTGTCAAGAATTCACAACATAAACACGGAACCTGTAAAACACTTGGCAATAATGTCTAAGAGTAGAACCCCAGCTCCCCAGACGTTCGTCCGCGTCAAACTAACTTTCGATGGCTAAAATATTTAAGCATCTTCCTCAGATCAAGGACACCTGCATCAACTCCGCAGTTTTAAATTAAAAAATTCAGGTTTCGACGCGATGTAATGAAAACGGTTACATACTTGTGATGCCGAGTCCAGATTAAAAAAAACGAGAGATCACGGGCACGTAGCCAGACCAACATGACCGACCCGAAAGTACTATTTTAAATCCATCGGTGAAGTGTACCAAAATAAGGTTTAATTGTGGTGATCCCTAAATTATAAAAAGTCAGTCCCCGATTAGGAGACATAAAAGATAGGTGGTAACGTTATTCCCAAATGCTTACCAGTTGTGGAAGGTACTCTGAGAAGTCATCACACATAATAAGCACCATTATTGCCGCGTCGATCAGTGCAAGATTTCGTGTGTTAATGCCCTCAGTGTCGCCGTCAACTTGCCTAAGAAGTTGGCGAGCAATTGCTGCGTCGTCCCTATTCATCGCCGTGAGGAGACCCACGCTGAGTTTCTCCGCGCTGCTTCGTGGTCGATTTCGGATGAACGCCAAATTGGAAACCAGTTGCTCCGCTGATATCATTTTGTTCTGAAAAAGTTCTACTGATAAGCAATAAGTAGACGCCAGTACATGAGACAGCAGATCCAAGTGGCAAAGCATCCAAAAACGCGATTTTACATGGACGATGAAGGAACTACAGGACTGGAGACTTATCAGCCACAAGGGCACATTTATCTAAAGGGCTTCATGCTATGCTAGCAAATAGGTGTAAATTCCTCCCATTTTTCGGCTGCTTCATAAAGCTATAAAGATTTAAAAGCATACCTTATAGGCGTAAAATTTATGTAAAAACGTGAAATGCTTAAATGAGAGATTTTTTCAGAAGCATAGCCATAAGACCTCCAAAAAGGCAAATGATACTCCCATCAGACTGCTATGAATAGTGGACGATGTGTACCTGATCATCGAAAGCGTTGAAAGTGTAGAACTCGCCTTGGCTAAGGACAACAATGTGGCGAGCTTCGGGATATGACTCCAATCGGTCGATATCGAAATCCGGAATTCGAGTTGAATGGAACATGTGCTTATAGTGGCTCATGTCCAAGGGGAAAACCTATAATGATCATTAAGCTAGAGTTCTCCAGCAAAACATGACTAAAGCAAGTCGAAGATGAAAATTGAATGCCTGAGAACGTATAAATTTGAATCAAAACTACTGCTAACCTTGAACGCGTGGGCTCCATACGTGGTCAGAACAGATGGTAGAATACTAACGAAGCGCTCAAAATAACTAGAGTTGGCAATCAGTGAGTTGGCATGATGGATGTCAGGTCTCAGTTTGTTACGCCGTAGAGATTCCAAAAAGCGAAGTGAACTGTATACTAGAACAGCTGCCCTCAAAACGGGCTAAAGCAATAACAGAAAGAGGTAGGATTTTACGCTTGCAACACATAAAAGCACCTTATTCATTAAAGTAAAAAGCGCTTCAAAAAAATTAACGACCATGATAGGTCACGAAATCCTTACATCCTTTGAGGCATATAAGAATGAAAGACGTGGTGAACAAGGACTGTGATGGCATACTGGAAAGTGTCCAGAACCAACTGCCAATATGGTAGCAAAGCATTGTTAAGAAATTGCTAACATCACTACGTACTTCATGACCAACAAAATGCACACGCCAAGTTCGAATAAAGATTACAATAAACTAACTCGCACTAACGCCACGTACATTGTTATACCCAGTCCCTAGAGAAGATCGTTTAAGTATGTACACAGAATTATGATTAACGGCAACGGGCCTCCGGTCCTTCAAATGGGAATCAAGCAGTATTTTACTCATGCAGTTGGGATTCAAGTAATGCAAGTCCCAAAGCTTATCTTGCAGCACAGGACCAGAAAATTTTCGAAAGTGCTCAACAGAGGCGCATACCTCCTTTAACACCTCGGGTTGATTTATGGCCTCCTGCACAATAAGAAAGCATTACAGTAATGGCACATGCCTGTGATGCAAGGTATTGATTTAAGGTTTCGGCCAAATCTGGTACTGGTAAAAAAGGCAAGCTCTTTTGAAAAATATCCGTAGGCATAGAACTTTCCTCTATATATTGCTGACCAAGTTTTCTAATACTACTACATCCTAATGTGGTGAAAGGAGCATGTGAAGCACACTTGGTCAATGAGGCAAGAACAACACGCATTGCCAAATCCCTCTTAGGACTGTAAACCAATAAGCTCTAACTTTCAAGGCTTAGAAGGAAACAAACAAGAAAATCGTCTATAAAATAAGTACAGTTTTTGATAAAGTACGAATCACTTATTGTAATTGGCGCCAAAAAAGGACCCGATGAGGCCAATAAATTGGCTAAAATATACGTTGACCATTAGGTGCCTAGATTTGGACAAAGTAGTGATTTGATATCAAAAGATCAGCTCTACCTAATGAAACCAGGTTTTGGGTATTGCTAACCCCATTTTAATAAGGTATTTTTCTGCAGGAACTTATTTGTTACCAATCCTGACGCACATCTTTTGGAAAAGATCCTTGGAAAGTGTTACGGGCAAAGCCTGTAGCATTTGTGAAGCGTTTGTTCAAGTATCAGCCATTGCACTCAGCACTAACGCCTTAATACTTTGTTTATTTGGATCACCGGTTTCAGTCACTTGGGTGGCCATACCGTACTAGCCAGTTGGCTGGCCTCCGGCCCGTGCCAACAGCCCCAAGCCCTCTGTTTCCAGAATATATTTTCTGCCTTGGTACTATGCCTTCTTTTACCCTAAAGGAAGTCTCGAGACACTACATTGGTGGCAGCGGAAAGCGGACCCGACTTTGATGGATTTTATCCTGCCCCATACCGCTTCTGGTAAACTTTGGCTGTGTGAAAGAAGTGCATGTGCTGGATGGGAGGATCCCTCACATCCCATAACAGAAGGGCTGTGATCGACGTCCATCTTTGGCACCTCCCTCGCCCTCGTGTTCTGTAAGGAAGTTATTAGCAACTGAAGCGACACTAGCCGTTATTTTTCATGTCCATTAGAACTGCCAAGAGGGATCAGCGACGTTGTGGTCAAGCATCCACCTTAAGCCACACCAGGTTATCATAGCTTGAATCTAAGAGTAAAACAAAGTTATGGATGTTAAAAGGGAATAACACTAAAACAAGTTCATCAAATGGTGTTATCCGCCGATAATGTAGCGTCCCAAGACTTCTTTTAAGGTAAAAGAAGGCATAGTACTAGGGCAGAATATAAATTCTAGAAACAGAGGAATCGGGGGCTGTTGGCACGGCCTGGAGGCCGACCAACCGGCTAGTACAGTATGGCCATCCAAGTGACCGAAACCGTCAGTTCGACCAAATAAAGTGTACAGTAGTCTTTGAGGCTTGGGCTATAGAGATTAGAAAGGGACGATTACATCTTCCTCCAAGTTAGCGCTTATGAAATTCAACGACTCCTAAAAATGACAGAGAAAACACCTAAGCCAAAAGGGAGGAAACTGAAAAAGGTGCTCTAAAGTGGTGTTGGTTGTGGCTAAACCTCCCAAAGCCCAACCGATCGAAATCCCCGAATAAGTATTTTTCATGCGAATCGTGGAACCAGAGCAGAGTATCCCTACCCAATTTCAACACAACTACTTTTTAAGGAATAGTCGTTTTTTGCGTATGAATTGACAGAACTTTATTTGGAAGAGAAATTAGGGAGTCAAAAAACAACAATTGCCTTAGTAGCACACAAACAACTTTTTTAAGGCCTGTAAGGAAGCAAGCCGCCTGTTTCTCCACCTTATGTGCATTAAGAGTTCGGCACCAGTCCTTAAATTAACCAAAGTAATTCTTATTTTCTATTGCTGGTGTATGTGCAATGCTTTGCTTGCTTGACCGTCAGTCTCGGTTGCGGTCACTGGAGTGGCCCTGTTGTCCTCACTGGGCGGGCTGACCTCAGGTCCACGCCAGTAGCCCCAATTTCTATCTATTTGCTGAACATTTATATTCCACTCAAGCATTGTGCCTTCTTTAGCCTTCAAGGAAGTCCCGGGCTGCTACAGTATACCTTATTGGTAATCCATTTGTGAAGCTTTAAACTTACTTATGAAGGTTTTAACAACCTCAGCATAAGAACACTACGAAGTACAAAAGCTTTGACGCAAAACTGATTTGGAAAGGGTGGGGGGTAGTAGAACCTCAACATGTTGGGACCGATTTGTGAATTCAGTACACTTAAGAATGCAGAGATTTGTGTGACAAAGCCAGAGCAGTGAACAAAATCAATTGTAAAATCACTTGCCTAATTTCATTGAATTTGCAAGCATCTGATGTTTCGGTGCACATTAACTTGCATAAGCCCTTTCATTCCCATGGTTAATACTTATTTTTTCGCACCACAGCACCAGCATAAAATGTATCAAGGGGAGAGACAGACTAGAATTTCGTTGAAATTCCCAAAATGAAGGTCAAGGGACCACAACCGAAAATAAAAAGTATTATGGAGAAATTGGGCGCCACTCACTTCGTCCTTTCATACTTCAAATTTTAAGAACTGAAAAATTCTGTGAAACGGTTTCTGATCACCTGAAGAATGCATTTCTATTCTTTGCATTAAGCGGTATCGTTGTAATCATACAAATTCGACTTTGTTTTTGTGCGCAACGACGCATAGAAAATGTTTCTATACTATTTGAATCACTTAAACACATGGTAGGTGAGGCTCAGTGTTGTAGCGATTTGATGCTTTCAGCAATTTTGTTAAAAGGTGCAGACTGTCTGGTCACTGCAGCATGTACTTCTGCTATCTAGCATGGCCAGTAATCAGATGTTAGCCATTTAGTAAGTTTGTTCATTAACAATCCATGTTATTGTAGTTGTAATGCTTTGTTTATTCGAACGGCCGGTTTCGGTCACTTGGGCGGCCATACTGTACTAGCCGGTTGGACGGCCTCTGGACCGTGCCAACAGCCCCAAGCCCTCTGTTTCCAGAATATATTTTCTGCCTTAGTACTATGCCTTCTTTTACCCTAGAGGAAGTGTAATACTTTGTTTGTTCGAACTGCTTGTTTCGGTTACTTGGGTGGCCATATTGTTCTAGCCAGTTGGCCGGCCTCCGGGCCGTGCCAACAGCCCCAAGCCCTCTGTTTCCAGAATGTATATTCTGCCCCGTACTTTGCCTTCTTTTACCTTAAAGGGAGCCTCAAGACGCTACAGGAAGTTTCGGAGCGCTACATTTATACCCTACTGTTTAACATACCACGACCATAACGAAGACCATCAGAGTTGCATTTTGTTGATCACAGCTCATAGCAAGAAATTTAGCAGCCTTTTAAAGGAGCTCAATATGATTTCGTAACAAAGATTTGTATAGAATAGGAGCATAATAAGTAAACGATTCACATAAATTTGCAATCCTGACGATACTTGCAAATGTAAAGCTAGCGTACAAGTTTCATTCAACAATAATAGCTATAATGCAACTAAATATTTTTTAAAATAACTATTGATTGGCTTTATCAAACTTTCTACAATTTCTATTTGTTTAAACCGCCCCGTGTACATAACTGGCGCATTGCTCAACATTTTCCGTAAGGGGGTAGTTTTTACTGGTTTTCGTAGGCGTTAAATGTCTGTATTTGGAGCTTTTATTTGGACTAGACTCGTCAATTTACTTGTAAATCTTGATTGGTAGATATGTCAATCTATGAATCCCAGAAATTGGTCTCTCCACCAAGACTAAAAACTCTTTTCTACGGGTCGATTTCACAGTAATAGACAGCCGGCAGTAACTGCGCATTTTTGTTTCAGGTAATTTTTTTGTATTCTAAATAGGCATAGTAATGATAAATGAGTGGAATGCTTTGGATTTTGCGTTTAATTTGGTTGGTACAATGTGATTTTCTACTTTGGTTATTGTTGATACGCGCGACGCACGACCACAAGGCGTTTCGCAACTAGTGTTGCTGTCGTAATGTCAAACATTTTCCTGTCAGTACTGTCAATTCATAGTCTGCCACCCCGAGTTTGTTTTTTATAACCAGGATATTCGTGATGTCGCCGGTGCTATCGAGAAAGCCCATGGTTGCTTGCTCATCACCTCGCCGAACCCGGCGAAAAATTTCTGGACAGATATTTTCTCCAATCTATGAATTACCTGTTCCGGGAAATAATGGAGGTGATGTGTTCGATAAATCTTGCGTTAAACCAATCTCTCAAGGTACGGTGGTCGTTTTTGTTTCACTTTTTCTTCGTTCATGGGTTTTACTTTCCTTTCTTCCTTCAGAGACAAAATCACATCTGATCGAATTGAACCGAAGTAATCTTAAGCGCACTAAAATGAAGGTTTGTCTCCAGCATTAATCCAATTTTTCTCTCTGATTTCTCTAACAGACGCTTTTGGCGCCCTATAGATCGTATCGATCACTCGGGCCTGTCGCAAATCACAAAAGCTCTCTAATATGACCTCTCGGAGTTGCCGGAAATTTCGCTACCGTTGTCGAAAGGTTCCTCGCATTTCCCAGCCAAAAAACTCGAGAACACCCAAACCCAATCTCCAGCCTGAGTCCTCCTCCACTCCCTTCATAACTCACGTTACTCCGACTACCGCGGTACATATCTGGCAATCATCCGTCCGCTGCGAGGATGCCGAGTCGGACGAAAAAAAACTTTCTGATTCCTGTCAGGTCGACGAGAGTGCCTGGCTTGGCGATCCTTCCGTTGATAACTCTACCGCCTCCTCCTCCATCTCCTCTCTCCTTCCCACTAGTAGCAGTGGGTGTGAAACCAAGGGTGACGCTGAAGTTGAAGATGATTCATTGGAAATCATGGGGATCACCCGGGCTGAAGTAGAGACTGTGGGGGAGACCCAGTCGTCTACTATACCATCAGTCGAAGAGTATGAAGCTGATACCAGTGAACTCTGTGAAGTAGATCCGTAAGTGATTTGTCTATCTCCACCTTCGTAAATGGTATTTGTGCTGCTATTTGTAATGTAGGACTGGTTTGTGAGGTACTACCAGAACCATTTCTTACTTGTTCAATCCAGAAATCTATCATGTTCCAATTGCATGCTTTAGTTTCAGTGCGATTCTCCCAACCGTAAGTCTGCGTTGTCAGTAGTGTTTATCCTCAATTTTTCCTTCAATTAGTTTGTGTTACCTTTGCTATCCTGTTAATCATCGTTTCTCCTTAGCTATCTAACAAATTATGGTGGTATTGTTTGATTTTAAGGCAAATGTTAACGCATATCAAAGTAGTTTACGTCTGAGACATTGGCAGGAATGATATATATTGATTAATTACTTTTTCTCTGTAGGTTCGCCTTTATTCGAACACTCCCTCCGATGTCAGACGAGCTCTTTGCCCATCCACCGGCGCTACCAAAGAGGACCCGATCGTGTCCGGAGCACTGTCTGGTTCTTGATCTGGATGAAACACTAGTGCATTGCAGCCTCGAACCCCTCGTAGACGCACAGTTTGTGTTTCAGGTCGTTTTTCAGGGTGTCGTTTACATGGTGAGTCTTTTTCCCAGGTGTTACTTCCTTGTTTCTTCCGCCTAACGCCTCTCCCGCATAGGTATACGTGCGTGTAAGGCCGCATCTCTTTCACTTCCTTGAAAGAGTGTCGGAACTCTACGAGGTTGTACTTTTTACCGCGAGCACCAAGGTTTACGCGGATAGACTTGTCAACCTCTTGGACCCCAAGAAGCAGTGGATTAGGCAAGTGATTGCGGCGAAAATTATGTGTATTTCAACATTTATTCATTCATCTCAATGAACTTTTGTGTTTTTCTGTAGGCACCGTCTGTTTCGAGAAAACTGTATTTTTGTCAACGGAAACTATGTGAAGGACTTGCGTGTGCTAGGAAGGGACTTAACCAAAACCGTCATAATTGACAACTCCCCCCAGGCTTTTGGCTACCAGGCAAGACAGTGTGTTGTGCTAGTACCTTTGTGCCTTGATTATCGTAATAATCGTTATTGTACTGCGGCCAAATAAATGCACCCCATTTGATCATTTCTTTTCAGCTAAGCAACGGGATACCCATTGAAAGCTGGTTCACTGATCAGGAAGACAACGAACTCATGAAATTAATTCCTTTCCTCGAACATCTCGCGAAATTGGTTAGTTCTGGTCCTTACACGTTTTGTTTGAAGAATTTTTTGGTGCACTCAAGTCTCGGTTAATGAACTGAAGTGCAGGTAGTGAACTTTCTAGTGGCTCTTTGGGTTTTCGTCTACCCATTGATGTAGGAAACGTATCTTTGGTAAAAGGAAGTTGTTTGGATTGTTGCCAACCTGACATCATTTCCTCCTTTTTACCTCGAGTTGGCTTTCAATTTTTAGTCTGATGTAAGGCCCATCGTGGACAGTCAGTTTCGGCTGCAATCGAAGGTATTCGCCAAGGAGCTTCCTCAGCCACCTCTTCAATGTTTTTCCTCCACTGCTGCCACTACCTACGCCTGCGACGAGAACGTAGAGGTGGCCGAGCCTGAGGGCGAATGTGGTGATGGAGACGAGGAAGTAATCGATCTTGCAGAAGTTGACGATGAGGAGGAACTGGAGGTTCAGGAGACAGATCAGTCGGACGGAAGCAGAGACGAGGCCTGGAGAGGGAGAATTGAGCAGGTTGAAGGGTTCGAACATTAGTTTCACGTCCTTCCCCGCCGAGATTTTATCATGATTTGCAGATTTTTTGTGCTGCTACTTGTCCATCCCAGCACCCCTACGTCGCTTCACATCATCCCATCGAAACTCCCAACATTAACTTATCTACTCACCTATGCATTTGTCTCCTCTCATGTGATCTCTCAAGATTTCCCGTGCCCACGCGTGCACAAAACTTCGTATACAATCAAGTACTACACATACATACCCTGTCGTTTTCTGACAATCAATCACATCATACCTGTCTTTTGTGTACATACGCATCCATGCTCGAGTCGTACTCCCAACCAACAGAGCCACCTCACCAGTTCCTCCGCTACCCTTACTCCACGTCTCGGTACCGCTAGTATACATGCATATGCATACTTTTATATAGCCCTTCGTATTGATATAATCTGTATATTTTTGCTCCTCCCACTCAATACCTTATCGTTTTGTGACCACGTGGTTCCCTTCTTGCTATTGATAATATTACCACCAGCACTTTATTGACATTGCGCGCCCCCCTGTACATATTCTTGAAACAGGTTTTTTCTTATTAATCATCATCATATCATAACAACACACACAAAAGCACACTTATAAGGCATTTTTGATTTTGAAATTTATCTGTGTGTATTAAAGGAGAAAGTGACGTAAAATCTCTCAGCTTTTTTGTTGCGAGGGGGCAGAAGGTTAGTGATGTCAGAGTTTTTGTGGTTTGACTGGTTTGGCCATCGCGGCTTTTATCATTACCTTGGCAACACGACGTCTCGGTCTTTCTGTGCGCCCGCAATGGGTCTTGCTATGGATTTGAGAGCTGACATGAGATACTGCAGTGTGTCTTCTAGCTTGCATGGCTGGGCTTCAGCAATCCCCGACTGAAGTTGCGAAGTGCTGCGGGTACAAAAGTCAGTAGAGGCATCTAAGTTGATGAGAGAATGGAGCAAGCTTTTCATCATGATTTCCTCACTGCTACATTGCTAAGGCTATACCAGTGTTTGCCTGAAAATTGGTTTGATCATGGAGGCTTCACTTGCTGAGACTGGTAAATTCCGCGGCTGAAATCGCCTTTTAAACGGCTATCTCAGTCATTTGTCTTCCTGAGGCTGTGCTGTTTACGTGTAATTTCGTTGGTTACATATGTCATTCGTACATCTCAATTGACGGTATTTGAAGTGGACCAACCCTCGACACGTATAGGTCATCAGTGAAAAGGCACTTTTTCCACTCGCTTCTGCGTGCATAATCACCACGGTAGCATCATTTTTTGTGTCCAATTTGCCTCAAACGCTCCCTGGAAGGGAGCGCAGATGCTAGAATACTGCTTCCTAGAAGCACAAATCGATGTGAGGGAGGAAAACCGTGTGACACGCAGATGGGTGACAGCGTGACTCGCCTTATTTCTTTTGTCCCCTTTCAAACTCTCATCGCTTTCTCCATCTTGGCTTGCTTCCTGCGTTCCAAATTAACTGGGATAGGACAAGTTTTCCAAAAGGTAAGCATCGTTCAGTTGATCCATTTGAACGATTTAGTGTCAACGACGGGACGCGATTCCGTGATATTTACCGCTACCCATGAATTAAGGTGTATCTATCTTATGACCTTCATTCCTGGCTCGTGATGGCCTACAATTCACTGGAGGCATAGTGGTGATTCACGAGGGCGTTGAGAATGGCAAAACAGAATCTGTTTTTTTATGTTTCTTACTTTACTGTTCGTCGTCCGGCCGCCATCTTGGCATACCATTCAAGCCTGTAGTCCCTCGGCTCCTCTGCGCATTAATGCTCAACATTCTTTCAGACTGGTATGCCGTGTTATTGACTAAGGAAGGATTGCAGACGTCGTCCACTTACTGTTCTGACAATTATTCGCAACATTCGCGGTCAACGAAGACTTTGTGATAGCTGCATTTTTCACTTTTATAGGTGGATTTCACTTGGAAAGATATTACCTCAATTCTCACCCCTTTTAGGTGTATTAAACTGAGGGAGGCCTTTCGAGGCCTGTGTAATGCTCCACAAGCAAAAATAATGCATCGATTTCTGCACTCTGGAGGATCCAAACGAAACCAACGGTGTGGGGATGTGCTGTGCGCAATTATCATGCTTGCATTCCTTCTTTCCACACTTTTTAACTTAGCGTCACGCGGATTGTTATGAAGTGTTCGGGCATTGCCGAGTCTTTGCCGCTTCAGCTGAACTACGCACAGGTCTCTCATTTTGTACCAATTCTGACCTCTGCACCCAAAATAAAGCTAAGGCAACGATTAGGTTTGCAAGAGGTAACTGCAAACTGCTACCCCTGCACCTTTGTTTTGGAGCTCTAAGGTTTCTGCCTTTTTTACTTTGTTTATGTGCACAATTTAATTCAAGATTCTTTTGAAGGCCTCACTTCGTATAAATCCCAGAAAACGGAAGCTAATGCTGTAATTCGGGGACACATCCTGCCACTTTGCAACCAATCTAGCGCTAGCATTCCCTTCCTACGGGAGTCCATATGGACAGGAATCTAGCAGTAATCTTATTTTATCTGTAAAGGGAGGCTGAAAGCACGTATGTTCGGGGACAATGTCATAAATTAATAGCCTTCTCGCTCTAGATACATGGTTCTTTTACTATCAGGTTGCTCACAGCTAAAAGACACGGCAGCTTCTCGTAAATTCGTGCTTTTAGGTTGAGAATATCGTGTGATAAATTACACCTTCCGTAGTTGATTTTAGGTCATCCCCTCCAGACAAGCTATTTTTGACAATGCAGCAAGTTACTCTACTTTGCACAACAAACTTCTCAACAGATAACTTAGGAGATGCGATAGCAGTATTGATGTTGTGGCAAAAGGTAATGATACCACTCCTGTCCTGTTTTGTGACGTTTTAGCCAATGAAATTGGACTCAATTGGGAGCGCAAAGAGGGACGCGCTGGACGAGTCGCAAATAACACCGTAATGGCATTTCTAATACTAAAGTCTACAAGATTATGACTCCGATTAGTTGTAAAATCTACCAACCGATAAGTCCTCAGGAGTAACTTGAATATCATACTAGGCCTACTACAACTCTGTCTATGATTTTTTGGGAAAAATAATCAAGATGGATTCCGACCAACAATGAGAAGACCGCAAATGCACCACTGTTGCTGTCATCACTGTTGCTGTGCCCAATTAGGCTGTGTTGCACTCTAAAATCCTACTTTTCAACATACCACTCCATCAGTCAACTAAATACTATGGAGGCTAGGTTCTTCTCGACACTTCGGGAGATTGCATGAGGTAGAAGTGCAATGTCGGATGTGGTAACCTCTCTTAAGGTCACATGAATATTCACCATGAGAAAAAAGTGGTTAAGCGACCTGTACATAGCTCAATTTTACCATCAGCACCCACGCAAATGGTTGGAAAAGTAAATTATTGCTTGCAACACTTAACCTCACTTTCATAAGACTACAACTAAGCTCACATTGTAGTCGTGAGCGTAATCTGTGCAAGTTTAGTAGGAAGTGAATAACGTTGTCTTTACCACCTAGTTTTTTGGCAAAATAACAACAGCAAAACACATCTGAGTAACTAGCTTTGCTTTTTGTGAGGCGTTGATTTCACGAAAGAGGGGTTGGACCAAGGCCAGGGCAGGTGCGGGTCATCGCTGACCCATCGTTAGACGTGAGTCACTCAGCAGGTCGCAGACTAAACAACACCCCAGGCAGAGGGGGGACTAATGCGTACCTGGCTCTCGCCTTCTAGGTTGCCATGGTATTGTGCCGACTAAATTCACATCCACCTTCCATCAATGGAGGAGTGTTAAGCGTGCGTATTTCAGGGCTCTCGTGTAACTTTCTGCGTATGCTGTCATTCATCCCTATGCTTCAGCATTTACAAGTCCCATCGGTTTCATGACAGTCGGTGGACCATAAAACATCGCGATAGATCGCAAAGATACCAAGCGTGTCGATGGGAGATTGCTATCAATAACGATGAACGTGAAACTTATTAAAAGCCATGAGACAGTTATGTATTACGCAACTGCACCAGTTATGTGCGGAGAATATTATCATGACATGAATTATTTAATCTTAGGTAAGAATTTAACCCAAAACCTATATTTTGTTTCTGGTAGTCCATTTCATCAGTAATAAGTGATTGTCACTATAACCGGAGGTAGCATTAACGTTGCATCTAGATCCGTCGCTTTTATTTACATTATTGAAATTTGGGATATTCAAAGTACTCAATTGCTTAAGTTTTTAGCGTCTAGACTGCCTTTATATGCGGATGGTGGTCGCTTGAGTTCGAAAGAGGAAAGGGTTGACTGTATTATGTTGACTGTTAACCCCGTAGCTTTGGCAACGGGCCACTTAAAACTCCACTCCTGGTCTTTCTCCTACCCAAGCCAGTAGCCGCCTATACGTCGAAAATACATACTCCGTCCGAGTTTCGAGGAGCTACGTTGGAGGCGGCGGAGCGCAAACTCGACCTTGAAGAACATCCATCTTAATTTCTATTGCTAAATGGTAAACCTTAAC
This sequence comes from Taenia solium, assembly GCA_001870725.1. NCBI lineage: Eukaryota > Metazoa > Platyhelminthes > Cestoda > Cyclophyllidea > Taeniidae > Taenia > Taenia solium. The sequence goes on along the minus strand of MIEF01009217.1, from coordinate 108,596 downwards.
AACCACCTTTAATCATGTGTGCTTTGGGAGTACTATTTAAAACTGACACAACATTATCCGCTAACCATCAAGAAAACTCACTACGGCGATGTCTATGACACCATTGGAAAGATGTCCCTTAAGTGAACATGCAATACCTCCTCTACCCACCCACTCTCTGTATGAATGTGGTTGAGCAGATCTGAAGCGAGAATAAAGTGGCAAGGGGAATAGACACAATGCCTTGCCCTTACTCAACTATCGTAAACCTTGCTACTTAGTAAATAACTCTGCTTTCTGGTCAATGTTCCTGCTTCTAGTAATGGGCACACGAGATGGCTACCACATGCCCCGCTCCTTAATGTGGTTCTCAAACAGGACAAAGATCCACATTTAGTAGAATGGCCAGGTAGTATCAGTGAAGTTGCGGTCAGATGCCATCTCAGGTGCATGCGAATTCGATGACTGGAGAGATCGGTTGGTGGACCTTTTTCTTACGGGACTAACTGCTTTGTAACGTTTTGGTGACGCGGGTAATTAAAGCCTCGTCATTTTACTTCCGAGCCATTCCATTAGCCATCTAGGCCGTCTACTTATTGACAATGCAGATCATGCCCAAGTATTGTATCTGCATTTGTCTTCAGAGAAATCTGGAAGTGATGCATAGCTGATTTTGGACATCGATGTCGAACTACTACACTTAGTCAAAATCAATTAATTGTAACTGTTCTTCAAAGTCGTTGATTCCAAAAGTAACTCCTCATGAGATATTTAAAAATCTAATATCCCCGTTTTCTAGCATTTATCATTGTGTACGCAGGTGGAAGGAAAAATATCAACATTTTGACAAAAATTAGACTAACTTATATTTAAAAATTAATTGGTATTAAAGTGAACAGGCTAAGCGGGAATTAAAAAAACATATCTGTGATGACTTGGCATTAATCGCGATTAGCATTAACCATTTGCTGCAGATCCGCCTCGCTTGCTCCAACCACACGTCCAACGATGTGTCCATTTCGCACGGCGATGAGAGTGGGTAGAGCAGAGACGTTGTACTCGGCGGAGACCTCCTCGCACTCGTCAATGTCCACCTTAACAAAGACTACGTCTTGATGTTGCTTTGCTAGTTGCTCCACTTTGGGCGCCAGTAGACGACAGGGTCCGCACCATGGTGCACAAAAGTTTATCACCACGAGGCGGTTGTCACCTAGCACGCGTTTCAGACCCTCCGCGTCGACGTGTCTCACGGCAGTGGTTGAGGCCCCTCCAGACATTCCACGGCTGTGCTAATGCCCTTCTGCGTCCTCCAGCTATCGATTAGGACACACGTGATCTTGGCTTGGGTGAGGAGGTGCCCTCAATTTGAAACAGTTGCAGTCACAAGCAAATCCCTTACTCCGGCATTTCAAATGAATGGGTGAAATAAAACAGAGCTAGTACCAGCAAGCAATTTTAAAATGCCATAGTCACACGCCCTGAGAACGATTGGAAAAGCGGCTTCTGTGACAGCATGAAGCCCATCAATACTGCACAAAAATATCTAAAAGACACTGATCAGATGAATTTCTTCAGCAAACAGAAAAATCTAGTGGGCATTTAATAGTGATCGTACTGTCAAATTTAGAATGCCTTTTCGTAAAAACATCAGTAATTTTAATTAATTTGAAAAAAAACTGCGATACCATTGGCTTTACTTGAGGCCTTAAACACATCACCTACTGATGAAACGAATGGTAAGGCGACGCTCTAGGTTCTTTGCATATTCCCGTAGGATAGCGTTTTTTCGGCTTCTCTACTGGTGGCTTGTAGTCATGGTTATGCTGCCTATTCTACCGACCCCCTAGCTGCTAATTGCTTCAATAATAGAGGCATTGCCAGACTTGCGTGCCTCAGCGTCTTCAGTGAACATCTCGGACGCTAAACCCTCTTCACCCGTAAACTCTAGAGTCCAACACATCCTACTACAGCATAACAAGTAGCAACACTTAAACAAAGCGAACACAAGACTTTTCGTGGCGTTCACCACACAAATTTACCCAGGTCATGACCTGCGGAGAACCAGCACCCCAAACAGCCGCACGCTCTGTCTCACAGTGCCCCACGGTATCAGCACACTCCCAACGATTTCGAGGGAGTGACAAGACCCATACCCACGGCTTAACCCTCCATTCGCACTTGAACACAGCATACACCAAAACCGTCCCAAAAAGGAGTCACCAAGTGAAGAAAAAAGTCTTAGCACGAGTCCCAGCTGTATTTACAATGACAAAAAATAAGGATTCTATACAGGCACAGAATGTCGCAACAGTTTGATTGGATTTTCTATGACATATCTGACAACAACAAGAGCGATGCGGCACGACGGATCTGTGTAGTAGGTAGAAACAAACAGCTCTGTAGATAAATTTGGGGAAATAAAACGCAGAGAAAACCACAACTTCGCCATCACTGAGCGCCCTCGATGTAAGCTAAAAGGTACAAGGCAGTAAGGTAAAAACCAGCAAAGCGTGCAAGTACATGAGATTCAAGTATCAGATTAAAATGAATATCAGCCCAGCTCCGCACTAACATTTTACTTACTAGTCGGTGCCGAGTAGAATCGACCCCCGGCATTGCGAACCCGCTTTATTGCATGCTGATGACGGGACTCGTGCAGATACTTTCTACGCTCCTTTGGAATACGACCTTGAGCCTCCAACTTGCCACGAGCCTGTCTTCTTTTTAAGATCCGGTTATACTGCTTCGCATTCACGTAAAGGGGCTCTTCCTGGCCCACACCGGCCATAGAAGCACTGCTCTGCTGGGCAGCCGTCTGTTGCATCAGCTGACTCGCTGCTTGAGTTGCGGTCACGGTCTGTTGGTGCACCAATTGTACCTGTCCAGCCGATTGTTGAGTCTGTTGCTGCTGTAGGGCCGCGGCTTGATTGTTCTCATCGTCCACAGTGGAACCAAGAACAGTTGCTTGCCCGGAGGCATCGATAGTCGCGGTGGCGGCCGCAGCACCAGTCGTGATAGCCTGTGTGGTATAGACAGGCTGCCCACCCTGACCAGTAGTTTGAGTCGGCATTAACATGATGAGGGGTCCACCATTTGGTGAAGCAGCAAGTTGAACTGGAATCAAACTGCCATCACTTGCTTGAAAGGCGAAGGTCGGTTGCTGACCCGCTGCAGTACCATTTGGATCGACGATCAACTGTTGCTGAAGCGGTTGGAGCAAGGTCTGGGCCGGAACCATCTGGCTCGTTTGGATGTAGCCTTCCCTTAATAGAGACAACAATGACGACTAAGGAATGGTGTAAAAAGAATGGAAATCAATAACTCGAGAAAGGAACAAAGGTCCACTTTGTGCTCTAATTCCTAAAAGGGGCAAATTTACTAGTTTCACTCCAAGATGGATTATCTGGTGTATCAAGGGACACCATTAGAACCTGAGAGCGTGCGCATTAATCTGTAAAAGTCGTCGATTGACTGATTTCATCGAATGTCAACGTCTTTTTACAATCCAAGCTTTGATTGGATTTTGCAGAAATTTCCGACTCTGATTGGCCAACCATCTCCGCAAATGACAAGTTCATGATGAATATTTGCTGATTTGCAGCAGATTTCAAACGATGTAAAGAAAATAATCAGTGAAACAACTGAGAAAGTCGTGACGTGAATGGCGGGCATTCTTGCAACAAGGTAATAGACGTCAACATTCCCTTCCAGATTATGATTCATACGCATGAAACACACTAACCTATTAAGGCTCAAATATGCAGCTTTTACGAATAAAATACCCAAATTAAGGAGCAAACAACCTACATTTCGCAGAAGAAAGGAGCGACCCGTCGTAAAACTATTCCTATCCGCCGAAGTGAAACTGCGCACGTTAAATGGCGATGAGCGCATTAAAACAAAATACACTAACATAACGGGTTACAGAACCGAGCAAACCTCCCGAAAAATGATTTCCCTCGCCAGAATTCATTATTAACAAATTTTTCTACCCTCGAGCTGCTATTTGTGGTGACATTTGCTGCCTTCATTGGTGCATGTGGTGTGAAGTTCTCGCCCATTGGACCGTGCTCCATGTGGCATTGCAATGATAGGCCGTCGGCAGGGCGCGACCAGCAAGCGACGCAGTCCTCCAACTACGCCATTCCATACGGCTTTGCAACAAGCTTGAAGGGAATTGGACGCCGGATTGCCGGTGCATCGGCTTCTCTTCTCTCTCCTCGCGAGCGACTGAACCAATGCAGATTTTGATTGAAAATATATTGGTCCGTGCGTATTACGAGTCTTCAATCATTGGTGAAGCATTAGCGAATGGGTCTGTCCGGTGGGGTCGCCTTGGCTTATTGGTGCTTAGGCATGTAGTCGCACGCAGATGGTTACCGACTCGTATCCAATGGTTTGGGTCATCACAATGTGGATGTGTTGCTGTCGTTGTTGGCACAAGCCTATCCGCAACGTCGCTGTCTCTGCTCTGTAGTGTGTGTCATTCCGGCTCTCTACTCATGCGATGCGTCGATCGGTTGATGGTGGCTCGCTAGTGCGTGGGGTCTCGCTCGTCCCTTACTCTCCCACTTTGGTTTAGTCAGCATTCGCTACCTTGCACACTGTGGTATGTTATGGAGAAAATGTCACTCAAACTAGATCGCAGTTGAGTGTTACGTTTGCCTCAATACTCATAGCCCTAGCCAATTACGGCGAGTTGACGACCGAAGCTGTTGGTTTTTCGGTCTCAGAAGGGCGTAGTTAGGATCGCTAAAGCTGTGAACAAACCTAGTAAGTGTAAGCTGCATGTCGTCCATGTGGGCCTTTTTTATTACACTGTAGTAGCTACCTGCCATAACATCAAATGTCAGTGATAGTAACAATGTGAAATGCTTTAAGGCACAGACTAGAACTGACCCCAAACAGCCTAACTTCACGTGGAAATTCAGTTTGAAGATTGGCGGTGCTTTAATAGCGTTTGCAATTGCCTAATGCAGATAGTTCATAGAATTGGCGGTTTCCGTGAACAGAGGCACCACAAGATGGTAGTCATCGGATCACTACCGCACACCAATGTGGGCATCAATTGTACTTTTAAGTCACGCTTGCACCGCTGACCTCTTTCTCTGTGACATTACACCTGATTCAAGCCACAGATTTTTCTTGCTATCCAACTTTATGCACTAACGAAAACCTCTTGCGTAAAAATTAGCGCCTTCTGTTTTGCCCCAAACACAGTGGTAGTCCACGATACAATTGTACTCTTCAAGGTCAAAAGTACAAGACTTCAAAGCACTGTTCAAGATTTGATCAGCCGAAATCGCCTACTGATTCCTGCTTGCTTGTTCAGCTATTTAAAAGGCATAGAATAATTTTTTTTTCCACTTGCTGCTGTAGTCAGGATTACAACACTTTGTTGGATGACAAGAATGCACACAATTGAGTGACTGAACTCACAGTGGGCCTATCAGAACAGAATAGAAATGTTGTCAAGATACTACCTCGACTAAGCAATCAATAAGTTAGGATCAGTATACGGCTTCATACTTTATCACACACAGGCATTTTCCAGCCTACCTGTTACACAGTTTTATTTATCCCATGTAGGTACAAATTAGCACAGGGATAAAAATGTGGACCATCTCCCGCCCCATGATAAGTTGCCTTGTAATGTCCTCCAATTATGGGCAGAAATTATCCATGGTCCCTTGACAGTAGAATCCCTACACGAATAATGCTACTTAATGGACGCTGAATTGTAACCACGACCCTCCATCGTAAATGAGCTTAGCCGACACCTCTCCAGCCAGAGTTGGCCCCGAAGCTACTGACTGGCCAAAAATTAGGAATTGTCATTTGCCGACGTGATAGGTACGGAGCAGTGGTGTTGCAATCTAACCACAGCATTTCAGGCAACTGCAACTCCCCACCAATCGCTGTGACGCCAGGAGGGTTACTAGCCCCTCAATTATAAACTCATATAGCTTTTCCATTGAGTTAAAATTTGCAAATGCAATTGGTAATTTGAGGAATCGCTTTGCGTTATTTACTGCCAAAACAAACGCATTTGCATTATCGATGCTGACTCCGGTGTGGTACACACAGACCGGCTGGCAAATCTCACCCAATAAGCCCTCGAGGCTGCATAGTTAACATCATGGCCAAAAAATAAGGGCACGATTTAATTGGTCGCTGCTGGCATAACGTCCCTAGGTGCTGTCATCGGTCACCTCAACGGTTCTACCCAATGCAATGGCAGTAGAATAAATGCATTTGCCACAACGAGTGTGAACACAATGCGCTTCCCCCCGTCAGGAGGGCAATTCAGGCAACTCTGGCAACTCTAGAAGTGAGTGGCCTTTAAACTGGTCAAAATGGTAAATGTGCCCTTCTTGCGTTATATCCTCCGGAATCAATAATGTTGAATAATTATTTGTCGACGGGCCGATTATTCCACTTAAAAGTACCTCTCCTTGTTTAGAGTGTCAGCACCAGAACTAATTTGCACTTAGATAATCGCTAGAATGCTTTAAGGCCCGAGATATCCACAAATGAGGTGATGAAGTGCGATAAAAGGGGAGAGGCGTTTTGACACGCGTAATGGCAGCGAGATAATTCAGGTAGGTGCAGTGCACGCCTGTCTGAGCAACTCACCTGCGCCGCCGTGAATTAATCCAAGATCGATAAGCGTGCACTGACTCATCGCTGCGCTGTCTGCGCGGTGCTGTACGCCTGCGTGTGCGTGCCTGCACATGCGGGAGGCGGGAGCGCGGGCGCTTTGATTGACCACTGATGATGTGTTTAACGTATGAAAGGCAGGCAGACGATTCCATTTGCTAAAGCAAGCCCTTTCCCGCCTGACGCCATTGATACATGGCCTCCATAAACTCCTCAGTGGCGTGGTCAATCAGGGATAAAAATAAGGGAGTTGAGCACTTTACACAGAATAATTTCTAGAAGTATTACGAATGTCAAAGTTTGATCAACATGCACCACTGGGATAAATTTTTTCGACATCACAAAGGCAAATTTATGCTATCGGCATCGACGGAATTCTCTGAATTACAACCCCAGGGATCTGGGCCTACATCCGAACGGTTGAAACGAGGCTAACGCCAGCCTACATAAACCCGCATTTGTTTATGTCAGCCTTCAAACAAACTTGGCATCATTAACAATCCAATGTACCGCAAATTACGCAGTTCACTCATCCACTTGCGTTGTCGGACGACATCGGGAATGGAGTAATCGAACCATCGAAAAGGCGGTTTGAAGTGCTTGAGCACCTCATCATAGACGACCAAAGTAATCACCGCCAAAAATCAATCCAGTCTGCTGGAATCGTATTGATAAGCGCTTAAACAGGACCTGTTACGTTCATGTTGACCCATTGTTATCAGTAGTAGTGCATCGTTTCCTTGCCAAATGCGTCATGCGCATGAGAGGACATGGGGTGGTGGGATGTTTTGGTGACCAAGACATTTAATGCGGTCATAGACCATGCCAACCAAACGCAATCGATGGCGTTGGCATGCCTGTAGGGCTATTTGCTGCAAAAGGGAGGCCTACAATCTTGCGTTTTTGATTATTGGCAAACACCTTAACGACCAATTTTTTGCCTTGAATGTGGCAACCGCGCGTTGCTTGGTTGTCAGGCTTCTTCACCCCTCTTGAAGCCGTTGCATGGACGAGACAGTTCCTTGGCTCTGATTCAGATGCTGCGACTTAGACCACCTTACAGTGGCCCCGAGGAGGAGGTGAGAGTTTTAGCTTAGTCAAGGTCATAATGATCCGTTTTGATGACGATTGGTGCACTGAACGGCTTGTCACTAAATTCAGAATGGGCAGCACCATTATCCCAACACAATCGCAACATCTTTTTGCCGTAACTGTGATAGCCTTATCTACTAATTTTTCTCCAAAAAAAGAAATTCTGTAAAACATGCTCAAGTATTCTGCCACTAAGGAGACGAATGAACAATTGTCAAAGGAGTAAAATTAAGGATCAGTCAAGGTGCTAGACCAGAGAGAAAGAAGGAAGGCGAGGAATGCATGTAAACATGCGCCCACACTCTAATTTTGTTTTCGTGAGAGAAGTCAAACTGAGTGCTGCTCTCCGCGAGAGACTGGCAGTAGGCTTCTGCCAAAGCACGAGATGTATAATTGTATTAATCTCTCTCTTTTTTTTGCGCTAAGCTCAATCTGATGGCAAAAAAATGTGTAAAGTGGCCTACGTCACCTCGTCACTAGCCACTTCAATTAGTCAAAAAGCGTTGCCAGTGTGACTCTTCCGAATGCGCATTGGTTTGCATTACCGAGGTGCGGAATCAATTACCAGAGGGAGTAAGGCGAAATTTTGGGAAAAATGAGCTATAAGGGGTAAATGAAATTTCAGGATTTATATTACTAGCATACTTTAAAGTATAAGAGCCAAAACTAATGAAATGCTCAATAAACTTTGGATATCACAGACAATTAATTAATTCTACTTCACAAATTCCAGATTACGTTTCACGTTAAGGTTCATGCTACTTATTATTTATAAGTAACAACAGTTGTTTTAACAAAAACGGTAATAATCTAGTGTACTTATAAGTGGATTTTCACGCAACATAAAAATGACTGACGATTGAGAGAATAAAATGAAATAAATGGGAAAAAATTAGCTTAATGTATTAAAGTGATTTCCCAAACTATAATTTTCTACACTTAAATCAGGTCAAATCGTTCTAACTGGTCAAAGATATTTGCGACTTCAAATTGGTAGAGCTAGTTACCATGGTTCCTCAGCACCTCTAAATTTTCTTTCAAGTTTTGCAAACAACTACATTAATTCCTAATCACTCACACATTGCTATTCCACATCGAAGCACAACTGCATTCAACTCCCAGATTACTTTGCAAAAGGCATTAGTGCTTGCTGCACTCGGTGACCACGTTCTGCGCTATCGCATCGCTTGTATTTAGTGCAAGATAAAGTGTAAATATTTTCCCACTTCACTGTCAATGAATGACGGATTTAAGTGAGGTCTGTGTTTTGATTTCTTAATTTCTCTCTAGTACCTCAGCTCTTCATTCCCAATCGTCATAATGGTTCATTCCAATTAAGGATTTTCTAAGAACTTGCGGGCACTTGACAAAGTAAATTTTAACCAAAGGTCAAATGAACTAAAAGGGTAGTAGTTGGATACATTCTGATTTAAATAAAATTTTCAAAAAGCAGGTCAAAAGTACATGATTCGCATAAAAATTCAAACACAAGTCTTTATCACTTAATCTCAGTCAAGTATGTTATTCGCAAGAAAAATTGGAGCATCAACAAAACAGTAGGTGTGGGATCAAAAACAAGGATCGGTGTAGAGAAAGACTTCGAAATTGTCCTGAACTGGCAGAAGATCTCTGCGGCCATTTGAGCTAGCATCTGTTCACCTGAAAGGAAAAGAAGCTTATCACAAAGTAAAGATGAGAGTGTGGAGTTGCGCACCCTTGGCCAACTTTGATCAGCATTAAATTATCAAGGAATGAAGTGGTTGTTTTCGTTAGTGAATACGTAAGCAGCGCGTACCTGTGATCTACAATACCCGACCTACGAAGAAGGAAATAGAGGGGGTGAAAGCAACGAAAATTAAGGAAAGAGGGAGGGAAGAAATGTACAGCTATAAAAAGGAGGCTTGAGTACCTCTGCAAACTCCACAACTGCTGTTTGCGGGAGGCGAATAGCTGTTTTTTAAGGCTAAAATGAATGAAGAATACCTCTTTTCAATATGGAGATTGCGATTTCTTGTGCGTAGTTATTTGGCGTTGACAAGTTCACGCATAAGAAGACACGCGATTGTGACAAAATCAGCACCACAAGTTAAAGAGAAGACTCCGCACTCACCATCATTCAGCCACTTCTCCAGGTTGCCATTAAGTCGACCGCGTGCTGGTGCTCGAAAAGAAGATTAAAAGGCAAAACGAGAGTAAAATATTCTGGATGCTAAGAAAATAGTAATTATTGGCTAAAGAGAATGTACGGAAATGAGCCAATGAAATGCACAACGATTGGTCAAGAGGTGCTCCCATTTCCTATCGGTTCTAGATGACACACTTCAACAGCAAGGAACCACTTTAAGGCCTATTCAAAAGATTCCATCAACTTTCATTTGTGAAGGTTTGTAAATGCAGTGGTCAGAAAAAAATGCATTCCTTTTGTATTGCTCGACACCAACGGTTTGGGATTAGATTGGCACTGTTTTTATGCTGGGGACAATGTCGGAAGGTCCCAAATTTGGCATTAATGGCACAGGTTTCCTACATTCTCGTAGCATGATCGGTCACTATGCTGGTGCAATGGTTTTCCAATCACCCAACAGACCACTAATTTTGAAGGATACAAAAGACGAATAAAGGTTCCCACCCATCCCCAAAATTACGGCCGAAATTTACGAAATGAAACCCCCCTTTGAATAAATGAATGATTGCACTAGCGTATTTAGAAGAACTACTATATCAAAGCTTTTAACTAATTCTTGCCCTTCTAATTTATCACAAACAGATAAACGTTTAGTTAATGGCTCTGAGACATTCGCCTTAAGCGAATGAAAAAGTGGTGGCAACAGGAGCCCATCTGACCGAAGGGCGGACATGGTGGACACGTCTCGAGATGCGTGCCTAGACGACTGCACCCGACTACCTGAGTGAGGTTGGTCACACTGTGGCCTTTGCCTAAGTCTGCCTGACAAGAGTCATTGGGAGTAGGGGCTGAGACGACGTACCTCTCACGTGAGACGCACCTCGTATGTAATTACGCGATGGACCTGAAGTAAAAGCAAAGTAGTGGTAGTACCGGATATCCAGTTGTCTTAGCAAAAAAAAAAGGAGTGTTAAATGATTTTGCTGAAGGTAATGCAAATATTAATGTGTGCTCAAAGAAAAAGGTAGCCAAAGACAGGAGTGGTTTGCAAACAAAGGAGAAGTAATAGCCAGATGTAGCAATAAATGAAAAGTTAGCTCCTGATTACCGGATCCACAGCAAATAGAACCACAATCTGTACACAAGGTTTACCCAAAAGCAAGCGATGTTAAGCAAGAAAAATTTTGGAGTACCAATAGCCCCGTGACGATTGTGGTTTAATCCACTCTTTTGCTTACATGGACAAGGCAGACTATCAACCAGGTGACCTAAATACTAGCTAGCCAGCTTAATTCTAATGTCGCCTTCTCTCCAGCATTAATTGATACTTCAATTTCAGTGGATGTGGATTTATAACGTTGTTAGTAGCATAAGGCTACCCATAGACTACCATGCTTAACGCGGGAATGAATAACCCTGGAAGATGGGGCTTCAAATTTTAGATGGAAAGGTCCACTCCAAATTAAACCAAGGCAGTTTTGGATTAAAATTTGATAAACATCCAAGTGTGTCACCTTTTAAAAAGGAATGAAACCACACAAATAAGTAATCAGCCTTAGTAGTGTTCGCGTTTACTCTCGGGGGATTCAGAATTTGTGAGACTCACCGTAGTACGAGCTGCTTGAATCCGAATACGTTTCACTTTCATCTTGATATCAGAAGAAGAGAATCATCCTTGTCGAATGTAATACCAAATTCAGATCTTAAAAACGACATTTTATTTCTAGTTTCGCAATTTGCTACTTTTTCCCATTTATTTCATGTCGACTAGAGCTACGTCTTTTAATCAAAGGCGAAGAAGTTCTATTTATTGGGTGTTAAATTGGGAGCTTTAGTCAACAACCATACTATTGCCAGACCGACAGTTCTTTTTTAAGCTTCAGTAAAGTAACTTGATCTTCAACATTTGCATTGAAATGCCACTTACCGTAACGGAGTGGGTTGATAGGCTGCAGAGGCATATTAGGACCAGGAAGAATGGTTTCTAGGAGAATGAAAAAGCAAAAAAGAATAACCAGCAAATGCTGAATACAAAACGACCTTTGCAGTCATTATTGATCGACAAATAACTGGCAAGATTTGATTGGTCCAAGTAGATGAGACTCAAGGTAACCTGTTTGACAGCATGAAAATACTGGCCTACAGCGAGCTGTAAAACCATTCTGTAGGTGAAGGCAACATTTCTCAAAAGAAAACGAATTGTTGCTTTCAAAACCATCCCTTGTACTGAGAGACTTTGTGCGTTGGATTAACTACCGACACTACATCAATGAATCTAAGAAAACCCAACTTTGGAAGAGGAAACCAACCTTCAAAGAACGAAAGATTAGAACTAGGCCTCTCGGGCAAAATTTTGGAAGCTGAAAGGAATAAAAAAGGTCACTAGAATCAATGTACTATTAGTGTAGACCTGAGTAACATCTCTTCCGCTTGATTTTAGAAAAAGGAAACAAATCAAGCTTCTTGAAGCAAGCATTAGGACATACCCGCTCGGCTGCGCCGTGAAACCGATTGACGGCATCCTGAAAATTGGGAAGAGGTTGATGGAAGCCTGACAGTAAAATCAAACGCAATTCCTTCAGATTCTAGATTAAATGTTTTCCTCCAGCACACACACAAACCGACGGTGTTCGTGCTTGGGATAGAGAAGGATGTCATCATTATACAAAATCTTATCACCATGAGCCGGCACTTCAGACAGTTCTGACTGTCACAGGCGTGGTGTAAACAGCCTACCGTCCTTTCGGCCAGCCACCGAAAATGATATAATAACGAACTTAGAAGACTTCGGGCATACATGACTTACCCAAGGGTTTGCTCTGATCGCCTCTATGGTGACAGGCTAAAATGCCAAATTTTTTATAGACGTCATAAATGAGACTACTGAGATTCATAAGATGGCACCTACCTTCGGGTTTGCATGTGTTATGATGCTGTTCACAATGGTGATGATGAGAAACCAGGTTTTCTGAAAACACCAAAACCATGATGTATAGTAAGCGGCTAAGCGAATGGCAAAAGTTGATGCTCGGTGAGACCACTTACGTAGAGGGGACCGACCAGAGCGCGGTTTCAACATGATGATTCTACCAGTGCCTGAAGGCAAAAGCGAAACGAGTAAAGGGAACCAGATGTGCAAGTGGCTGTGAGGCAGATGCATTGGCGATGCAAAACAGAAAGAAGGGTTATGATGAGGGTGAGTTTGGATGACTCCTGAGATGAATAAAACCCACCCCCTGGTGTCATGCATCGTGGACTGCAGTAATAAGACTGTGGGGCGTCTAAACATAGAATAAATTTGCATTTCTACAGCTCATCAAATCGGCTCTTTACTTAGAAAGGCGGATTGTGACAAAAACCGATCGCTAAGGATGGATGAAGATGGCGTTTAAAAGTGCTTTGCCGAACATAAACCTACTGCTTGAACTCGCACCAAGGTGTTGTGCGTTGTGATAATTCCGCCAATCAAAAGCTGGAAAAAAGCGATTTATATAATTAAAAACCATTTTTTTTATTACTTTCTGGTGTCTACTCCCTAGTATTTTAAGGGACTGACGTCGTGGCTTAAAAAAGCTTCCATACTACGGACTAAATTTCCGTTTACATTAATAGGCTCCCTTTCGGTAGCATTCGCATGCTTCACTTCCTATTTTTGGTTTGCTTACTGTGCTCTCAATGAAGTACTTTTTTTAAATTGTATATTTAACAACCAAAAGTGCAATGCACTAAATTCTCTTGGAACAAATCCAAATGGCGGATACTTCTGCTCTAAGTAACACCACCACTAATCGCTCGTGGCAGCCGCGGCGGTGAAGGGGACCCCTTTTATCAAAGGGTGAAGGCTAACGGCAAAAGGTGTGTCTGGCTAAAGTGGCTAACTTTAGAGCGTCAGTGATGCAAACCTACCTCCGGAATCATATCCCGAAGAGGTTGATGAATCACTTTCTGAAAATTCTGGAGGGTGGAAAGGGACAATGCACTTCATAATTCCATAACGAAAAACTCTATTGAAATCATTAAGATAGAAAATATAGCACAGTCGTTGGCTTTTCACTGAATAGTCAAGGCAAAGTTTTAAAAGTGAACTCATTTTATTATTTACCCGTTTGAAAGTAGCTTGAGCTCGGCACACTTGCAGTAAACGAAGAGGTCGATGACGATGAATATGAGCTGGATCCTAATTGTTCAAAAATACTGTTCTAGAGATACAATTAAATATACTTGCCTTGAGGCTAAGGCAGATTTTTATTAAAGAAAATTCACAAATAATTTGTTAAACGGTGCTGGCATAACTAATAGAGTGAAAAGTCATGAGGGGTGCACTTCATTCATTGGCCTGTGGCCTTGACGCAAAACAAATGCCCAGACTGTGATTAGAGTTGTCCGTTTGAAGGAATGGAATGGGTTGTCACCATGTACAGGGGTGGCCTGCGCATCACCCGGATTGCCTTTGCATGCTAATAAATATGAGTACGAACATTCTAAAGATGTTCACCAGCGTCAAATCAAACTGAGTTAGGGAGCAAAGGGGAGTGGTGTTTAAAGGAGCTGTGTGTGCTATTATGTGAGAAGTAATGATGTCTTCCTAACCCTCTTCTCTGCCAACACTTGTAGTCTTTAATATTGATATTACAGCTATCGAGGTTAAAAAGCGGCAGCATTCTTCCACTTATAACGAGTGGTAGAAAATCTTTGACAAAACTACAATAGTAGTTGGACTCATTTGCTCGATCCCATGAGAATTGCGTTTTGCCAGAATAGTTGTTTACCAATTGGTACGTCTTTGAATGCTAGGTTGAAACTGAACTCACTGGGTAAATAACGACGTGGGGAGCTTGCCCTTGCATAGCTTTCGTACTTGTAATCTGCAACAAGGGCGGAAAATTGGACTCAATTGTTCGCTTCACAATAATGAGCAAAATTGTTGTGCGCATAGACATGAAACTTATCACTGACAATACATTTCACTACACACGTTAGTAGGCACTGCCTTCGTACTACTGCGACTGTTTAACCATGCGTTTTGGTTTTGCGGTCACATAAGGCTCCGCTTTTTTACTTGCTCCGAACAGCCTGACCTCCAGGGCATGCCGGTAGACCTCTCAGCCCCTTTTACGTCGAAAACACCTATTCTGCCCAAATATTATGTTTTCCTCCCACTTCATTGAAGTCCCAGGGTACAACACCTATGTAGCCTATTTTCGGAATTAATGCTACTTCATTTTCCATTGGAAAAAGAGAACATCAGTGAATCTTGTCATTATTCTACGCATACGGATTCGTACCCCGCCATCCACCAACATCCAACAAATTTTAGTTTTCAGGACCTTTGGAAAGAAATCTCCTGGTGCCCTTAATGTGAAGCAAATTATGGTGCTAACGGAACGGAAGAGACGTTTCTCTGTGCCTGATATTTTATGACATGGATGAAATCCTAGTAGTAATCAGATAATTAGTAAATCGATTATCAATTTCCATTTAAACGTGGTCGATAAAAATTTGCGAGACCAATAAAGTGTGGGACTTAATCAAAAACGCAACTTATGTAGTTGGCAAGTCGAAAAAGAACGTGGCTTATCCTATAAAATTTCCATTTTTGGGAACATGACGTTTGACGTTCCACTGTTCTTGTGACAAGGTCCTGACCCAAACAATCAATCCGTATAGTAGACTTAACATCCTGCTATCATTTTAATTAAGAAGGTGGCAAAATTTCGGTAAGAACATCAATTAATAAAAGATCAGCCAATTGTATTTGTCAAGATGTGAAATGGATGAAGTAGTTTCGCTTGCATCACCGCCCTATGTGATAAAGGATAATATATTGCTGTTAGTGCAGGTAATTCTCAGTACCTCTAAGGCGGCATGTAACATAGGCCCAATTGAAGAATAAAGTAACAGTGGGGTGGGGTAGGTTCAAGAGAGCAACGACCTACGTGTGAAATGTATTATCAAATTGGCAGTACATGGAACAATCGAAGAGGTGGATGCAAATATGAACTCATAATTACCACGACTGGGTGAAATGCGCCAATATGGAGAGGTACCTCTGCGCTGGGGGCTGGACGAATGGTGTCTGGACGGACCTAGAAGCGGAGGATGAGTTTCAGCATCGCTTTAATTGAAGCCACTTCGATCAAATTTAACAAAAGCATACAGTCAAGGTAATCTTGTGTTGAAATAACCAGGCCTAAATTGGTTGTACAAGTTTCCTACTTCATAAAAATTAGTGAAGGTAGTCTTCTAAAGTAGACAATACGGGTGGTCCCATTGATAAAGCAAATGCAAGAAACCCCCAAATTTCCAATTCATTACGATCCTAGTAATCATCAAACCATGTTGAGCATTACAAGGCAGCATCTAATGGGCTTACTTCTAGAAGTCCGCCTTGGAGACTGTCGTGACGAACGGTCCCCTGCATAAACAAGGAACCGAAAATAAATGAGCAAAGTAGGAATGAAAGGAAAGTTCCCTGCTCTAAGTGGAAAGTGTTTAATGAAAACGAGTAAGAGGATGAGTGATGGGAAGGGGATTATTCAGTTTGGAATGTGGTAACGATCAAACCTGTTTCACCTACCGATGTTGACGCGAGGCATCGGCTTTAAGCAGCGGACTAAAAAGCGAAAAAGACGTATTTAAGATTTGTATTTTTGAAAAGAACTAAAGCCATCCGATGATTCCATTCACTGATCAGACGGTACAGACAGAGCTAATCAACCTACCTGTTTCAGTTGAATCGGAGTCTATGGCAATTGTAAAATGAGATAGCTAAAATCTTAACTCACAACAGAAATCAGTGATATTAAAAAGATCCATTTACCGCTGACTGATAAAACAGAATGCGGAATGAATTCCAAGTTTTGGAAAGATGGATAAACGTACCAGTTGTGGTGGAATCTTCAAATCGAATCAGCCTTTCACCCTCTAAGAAAAGCAAAGAGCAAGGCGTTAGTGCCACGTATTGGAGTAATAAGGATGTTTGTATGTTTTAATTAAAAATGTAGTAGCATTCATGGCCTTAAAAGCAAGAGAAATATGTTTTTGTGTTTGCTTGAAGCTTCTGGAATCGGTGTTCTCCTCCCCAATACTATTAAGCTTGTCAAGTGAGAAGCGAGAAATGCAATTGACGGTGTTAGTGGCATGGACGTTGGTGCTTTTGGGGTTTGCGATACTTTCTGGATGTGGTAATAATGTAAACACTTGTTAAGTTGGTGAACTTACTGAGAAAATCTGGTCCTTTCACCACTATAGTTGTGAGCATAAAAGGAGCACGAGAGGTGTGCCCGATTAAGCCAAGGAAATGAAACCACCTTCAACTTTTAGTAAGCTCTTCAATAATGAAGATTAATGGATATTACTTAATTTACTCGGGGTAATCTTAGCACGCGATGTTAATCTTTGCCACCTACCACGCCCTGTCTTCCTATCTACCCAGATGGGTTTTGTTTGATGACCTGTAATGGAAAAGAATTCAGTGGATCCACTTTACTCCCTCTCAAAGGTATTCCTCACAGTGCTTCCGGGACGTGAGAGCAGCCTACCAAATCCAATCAAATGATGTCCACAAGACGCCGTCCTGAAATGCTGGATAGAATGGTGCGACCTGCTCTGCCCTGACCCATTTCAATGGATTTATTTTGCATGGAATAGGTTCATGGCCTTAAATTTTCACAAGAGAAGTTTAATTGCCGTGTGTGCAATTATCCAATTCGTGAGGTGAATTTGCCTAATCACAGAGTAGCTAATAATGTGCGCTCCTTTCCACTCAAAGTCATAAATGGGAGAGAATACGTCCATTAGCCAAATTAAGGCAAACGTACCAGATTTGAGAGTTGAAGTTTTCTGCACCGGTTTAGGAGGACTTGGAGCTTTGGGGAAACAAAGGGAAGTAGCGTTAGTGAACATGAAAAGCAGGTGTTTCTGTACACCATTTAGCGACTTACTCCTTGAAAGTCTATTAGCATACTCCTGCAAATAGTATTCTGTGGAAAAAGACTTCAACTATCAGTCTCATAACAAAAGTGTTACTTGTTAATTAAAAGTCAATTCTTTTATAAACTAAAATATTAAGAAAAGTGCAGTTTGCTCACTGGAGTTGAGGTAAGAAAAGGTAAGAAAAGGAGGGCTATGTGGCCCGCTAACCTTCTTCGGATTCATTTTAACTTCAATTTATACGGGACATAGAAACTCACTTTCATTCGGTGCTGGCGAGGGCACAACTACATCACAAACATATTAATAGTCGGTCTCTTCGGACCTAAGAGGGTGGGTATGGAGCTAATGAACCATTTACAGGGTGAGGTAAACCTTTTCAAATTATTATAGACCATAAAATCGAGGGAAATTTAGGACTAGCGTCCTCTCACATTTGCGGCTAGTAGTTCGGTCGACATTTTGACAGGTGTCCACGCAGGCGACAAACGGTTGCTACTAATGCAAGTGCCTAAAGCAAGCTATCCATTTATTTCAGCTAGGCATCGTACCACCCAACTAATCTCAAGTATTGCGACTCAAATTGCTTAAAACTTACATACGCGAGGATAGACGCCAGAATAACGCCGCGCTACAAGCGAAGATGTGAGGATTACCGACCCACAAAACTTTTAGTCTAGTCAAAGCGCAATATGAAGAGCAGTTCTACCTAACTTTTTTTTTCAAGCATGAAAGGAAAATAAATGCTAAGCTAGATGAAAGCGCCGACGGTGATGCTTGAAGTGGAAGCCGAGTGGGTGGATTTTACAAGTTCAAAGCTCTGATGTGTGGACGCAGTGAGCCACGTGAATCCACCTCTACACTTCTTTAGCATGAAACAACAAATCTTCTGAATACAATCTTTCATAATGAGGCAACGGAATGTGTAGCGCATAGTGAATCTTGTGGGGAAATCAAGGAGGAATCCATTAATCAGAGTTACCGCAGAAGGAAATGGAAGGCATAAACTGCCAACAAGGGATCCAAACAGTACGACGAGCAATTGAAGTAATTCAAATTTGATGCTAATAAATGTGAATGCAATGGTGATATCGAGCGATCCACTCAATAACCTCCACACCACATTTTTCTCATGCTTCCTGAGTTATCTAGACACAACAACCTGTGAGGCCTGACTTGAGTTGTAATGAGAACTCCGCGCAGTACTTACGCTATTGCAGTGCATTAAGCCAGCTGGAAAGGAGAATGAGTGTGATAATGGCGAGTTCTTTGCTTTTTTTGAATTACGCAGCCATCCCGACACTTGACTAACTAAAGCCCAACTAACCATTCAAAAAATGCATTTTTTGGGATTTAAGCAACCGTGGCCCAGTAGGTGCAATACAAGCTGAATGGAAAATGGAAAGGTAGCAGTAACTTTACTGCTCATTCCTGGGGTGGTTCATATTCCCACATCCGCAATATCACCCCTCCACATCAAGTCAAAAGTCTTCCGTCACGAGTACTTCTACTAAAAGACGGTCCCTAATTTTTATGCATTAAAAGTGGGGAGGTGTAGGTGGTCATATGAACGGATAACGCCTTGCACCGTGGATTGCAAACTTGGTGGTATTTGGATTGCTTTTAGGCTGTTTGTGCAATGGATAAGGTTTCACTTTTCAAACCACACTGTGATCATGCAATAAAGGGAACAAGGAATTCTCACGCACTCAGAATGCATTATTCATGAAGAAAGTGTCTGCACCCCAAAGTGTGCATTATTTATGGTGAACTTTGAAAAATGTGAGGGCTCAATCTCAAACGTTAAACTTTTACTTGCTGGTGAGCAATCAACTCC
Organism: Taenia solium; assembly: GCA_001870725.1. Lineage (NCBI taxonomy): Eukaryota > Metazoa > Platyhelminthes > Cestoda > Cyclophyllidea > Taeniidae > Taenia > Taenia solium. Next base: position 88,971 of record MIEF01009217.1, on the reverse strand, counting down.
TATTTGAACAATTACTTCAAACGAAAGTAGTCGAGTGATAGAGGCACTGGGAAGTGAAGCTGACCTACCCACCGCCTATCGCCTTTACCACTCACACACGTTGCTCACAGGGGTTTTATTATAGCATCGCCAGATGTCGGCGAGTTGTCGCCAATGCAACTCACAGTGAGGGCTTTTGGCTGCTTCTTCGACAGTAGTTAGTTAAAGTGATTTATGCATATACTTACAGCCAAGGACAGATTGCGATCTTCCTTTCAATGGCAACCCTAAAAGGGAGAGGGTGCTAATGAAGCAAAGGTTTGCCATCGTTGAATACAGATTGAATGAGGCAATTCAACAAAATAAATTAATTTGAATTTGGTAAGTGAAAGGCATTTTAATCACCTCAGAGGTAGGCATCAAAACCAAACGACTGCTTTGTTTCCCACATAGTGGGAACAATCATTTAGGATTTAAAATGGCTGAGTTTAATTTACTAGACTAAAAGAACCTTCACCGATATTCATTAAAAAGAAGAAAATTGGACCTTTTAGAGCAAATTTGCTGCCTGAAGTAGTGTTGAAGCTACGTAAAATGATTGAATTTGGGGTGAGAAGTCAAAATAACGAATACGTATCTGATAGAGGTCCACTTGCAAAATGCTATTTCACATCAGATTACGATCGCAATTACCATTTTATAAACAATTTGTTAAGCACCTCATTCGTTTGATAAATTCATCACCTTATAATGTATCCAGTGACACTAATGTCTCTGTCTGGTGATCGAATCTACTTCGACGGTGGTGAGGTTATTGAGTGTGAGGCGTAGATGGGAGAAAGCTGAACTAACCTGCATCCTGTTGGCCTAGGAAGTAGTGTGGCTTGCTGTAGACCATCGCCTCGGTGCAAGTAAATCCCTATGGAATCGTCAAAGCGCACACACAAACACAAAATGGATAACACTAAGTGGCTACTTTATTGCCTAGAAAGCAGCGATTTTCTCAAAAGCCTCGGAGCCAATACAAGCCTGACGAGATAGCGCTAATAACCTTGAGAAATAATTGCTGTGTGCAACCGATGATTTGAGTGTCAAGATGAGGCCTTCAGACTCTTCGTTGGGGAAAGGCATTGCGGCAATCCACACAAGGGTTCGTGCTGTGCCCCAATAACCAACGGCCACGGCAGCAATCACATGGCTATCTAATAACCTAATTTTCCCTCTAATTTAATGGTTAATGCGAATTTCTGTTTCAGTGCCCTCCCACTCCCATGTGGGGCACTGCCAAGAATACTTTAAGTAAACGTTGCCCACCAAATTTTGGTTCAAGTGATAGTGAAGGCGTGAGGGATGAAGCGATTCGGTGAGTAAGTGAATCCCCAACTTAACACGTAGAATTTTAATCTGTTTCCTTCAAGCTTTTGATGGCACTGTCTTTTGATTTCACCTCTAAATGGGTTAGTAGAAGATGAGGCGAATTAAATGAAATGCATCAATATCAACAAATTCACCCCTTCCTCCTTCTGAAATGCTCTGAAGTAGTGTCTTAGAAACTTAATTGAGGACGCCTCATTACACGTTGACTCGGAGGAGCCCAGATTAAAGGAGGAAGGTTTTTGGGGAGCTGTTGTCTGTTTTATGGTGCCAAGGCATGAAGATTGTCAAAAGTACGAAGGATTCGCAGTGCTTATCCCGGTTAACTTTATTAGTGGCATCCACTTTAAAAGCAATATTCCAGCAAATTAGATAAACTATAAGTTGTACTGCAGTTTTATGTGCTCTTAAAGATATCGGGGCATTCAGGGGTAGTTAAACATTGAGAAAAAGAAATTAACTTAGCTCATTTATCTCCCAATTTGAGGACCTGAATAATGTATGAGGCTAATTCCTGAAGATGGCTCAAAGAATACTCTTTGAGTCAGTGAAGGCAAGAAAAGAGTTTAGGGAAAGGGAGGATTCCTTACGTTCATTTTCGTTTGAATAGCACAATCAAAGCTAGGCATTATTCAAATGGTTTACGCTCCTCTCATCAATGCTATTAAAAGCAGTATTAGAATAAGATCTTAGCGCACATTTTTATGGAAAAGGCAGAAAACTCAAAAGCAAGCTTGAAGAGCACCCTGATAAGCATGAAGCATTCTTCAGTATGGGCTGTTTTAGCGCTTTTTGGCTTCATTGAAGACGAAGGCATGCATATCACTCGGGCAGAATGTGTATTTGCGGTGTACAGAAGGGCTTGGGGTCTACCGGTTTTGCTTGAAAGCTATTCCCAAGACCAAGCGTTAAACAAGCGATTAATGCACCCAACTTGACAAATAAAATATAGGTGGCGTAAATTGATAGGTAAGAAACGAATTCGACACGTCGAATCTGACAAACTTTGTCCCACTGCTTAATAGTAGCTTGTGTCGTAGGTAGTCCCATTAGTAGAATAAGCAGGGATGTCGCAATGCAGTATTTGTGAATGGAATAGTGGTGCTCAAGAGATTGCCTAGTCTTTATTAAGACTAGAAATTACGCATATGCACAGCCTACAGGTGAACCGAAGATTTGAATTTCCCATACCGCTAAGTTCCGACAATCAGTTGCATTGAAGAACTTACGAGACAGTAATGCGTGATCCGAGGATGAATTCATGAGAAAAAGAAGTAGCCATGACAGGGCGAGAGGAATGGCTGCATCTCGTGATTATTTCGCAGTTTTGCCAACACAGCTTTCACTTGACAACTGTACTTGTCATTTTGAAGAAAAACACTGGACTGTTGTGAAAGCAACTGCTAATTTGTCAAGTTTCTGTTTCGCAGTCTTGTCAATTTCTGCGTCTAGCTATTACTGTTGATGTCGAAGTGAGTTACAAATTTTGCTTAAATTTCCAGCCACAGGCTGTTACTGGAAAAGTAAACATTTGACAACTTGCCAGCTGTTAAGAGGCTTGAAGTCACGCTTGTCAAAGTCTTCTGACCACGATGATAAGGTAAGGAAGGAGGTGCTGCCCAAATCCATTTAATGCTTGGTAAATGGAGAATAAAATATGATTTTTGCGTTTAACAAGAGTGATAGCCTTTCTTGAAACTATTTTTGATCGAACAAAATTACGTGCAGTGGTTGAGACTGTTCTCTGTTGTGGCCAGAAGAAACAGGAGAATCAAAGGCATTTCCTAAGCTTAAGAGTCATATATAAAGTTAATCCGCTACGTAAAAAGTGCCTATGAGGAATAGAAGGGTTAATAATCCAGTCCACGAAGAAATAAACAAGGCTTAATGACCTGCTTTGTGAAGTTGTTTGCCATGATCATCACAAGCCTCCACTGGGAGGCTTTTCATTAACAGTTGTGTTTAAAAATACATCTTAACAATGATTTCACCAGCCGCATTCTGAGTTAGAGGATCACATTTGGGAGATGGTGCCAAGTGTGTACAGCTGTGTGCTGGAATGTGACCGAAGCGCCACCCAGGCTGCGGCGAACACGGCGCGATTTTCCATTCCGTTGAAGAGGAGCACGACAACCAATGGCACTTAGCATAGTACAACCTACCACCGTTCAGACCTTGAAGACGGATGCAAATAGGTAATTTTCGTCCCAGTGAATTCTGATTCCAAATATTTCCGGTGTTTAAAGGCTCATGTATTCGCCTTTTTTCCTTCCTTCAAATGTATGACAGTGTGGTTGGGTAAGTGGGAGTAAGACAGCCCAATTTTATGTTGTACGGGTCTTCAATGTAGTTCGAGTTCAGGCTTAATGCACCTTCCCAACCGGGACCCATAGCTCAAGCAGTGAATTAGCTGCACTCGCTTCTTTCCTCTCCCGCCAATTGTCACAAGAGGAGGAATAAGAATGAGATGAGATGTGCCCGATGCAAGTCAAGACCTAGTTTTAAAGTTGTGATGGTAAATAGTTAGCTTGTATTGTCATTGTTTGGATAAATTTCATCATTTACGACATAAAAATACCACACAAGACTCTCAGGCATAACAATATGATGCAAATTAAATTCATGTGAATAAGCACCTGTGCCTCCGTATCATAGCTTTGATGATTCAGGCAAATTTCTCTGACATGACGACGTCGTGTCAAGAAAACTCAAATGTACTTTTGCTGAAAATATGCAGAAGTCGAGTGGTGGTCAGCACAGCATTGACGATCCCTTTTCAAAGGCGCAAATACAAAGTTGAGTGTAAAGCTTAAGCACCACATGGACTCAAGCGAAAAAAGGCAGCTGACCTGACTCGTGTGCTTGAGCATGTGAACACCCAGTGTCTTGCTAAATAAGTGACCAATGTAAAGCTATTCTTAACAGAAGATCTATAGAAGTTACGCGTACCTCACTCGAATTAACATGAAGTACCATTGTAATGGAAAAGCAAGAAAGGATGCATAACAGAATGATGGATGTTCAGAAACACTCTATTTTATGTTAAACACTTTTTGCGTATCCAATGCTGCCTAGGTCAACAGAGGTAGCTATCTTATGGACGCCGTCCAAACACATCTTTCCCTCAAAAGCGGAAGCTCTCTCTTCCGTCAAACAGCCATTATATTGGTTCTACTTTACCTATGTGGTAGTTTCAATGCCCTTTGATGGGTCTATGGGAGCCACGATAGCAAAAAAGTGTTGATATCTTCTTTAGATAGGTATATTACTAAAACTTGAATTTTTAACTATGCAAGCCTAGCAGCACAACGTGATTTAACCACTACGCTTTGTGTTCGGGGTTCTACCCATGTGATATTTTAGACAAATATGTCTTGTAGACTGTGGTGCTTCAAGGCGCTGATGTGGACTAGTGTTCGGTGACCGTTTTACCGGGTACCCCCAACACTAGACGTGAAAAATAACCCATGTCCAGTACCACATCACATTATGTGACAAATACCGACACTTTTGTATCCAAAGCACCCATTTCTACCTTCACCTTTATGTTATCGTTTTATGCTTCATTCAATAATGATGCTCGTAAGTACACCCAATCCTTTGGAGGGGTTAATTCCACTCCAATTTTGAACACTGTCAACTGCGTTTAAAGTAGACTGTACAGGGAAGAGAATGCATAGTTAGTGACCCCATTTTTACAATCATGTCTTCACGCTTTGTGAACATTCAAATCTACCTAGACATTGACAAATTAGCGGTACGTTGAATACCAAAGCACAAAGCGTCCAAACGATGAGGCAAAGCTGTAGGGAAGGCAAGTGGCCTACTTATTCAAAGCATCTATTTAGAGGGTACGAAACAATGAGAACGATAAAGGTAAGAGTTGAAAGCTGGGATTCGGACAATAATTGTTTTATTTGGCAATTTCAAACAAAATAACGCATTGTCAAGCATCACTCTTTCGATTTAGGCGGATCAGGAGGTGCTCGGCATATTGCGCAACCCTATGCTATTTCTGCATAGCAACAACGCTTTCAAATATGCTTCCGTAGAACGGTGGAATCCTACACCTCCACTGCACCCAATCTGTGTATCATGACCATAAAAGGCAAAGGAAGCAGAAGACAAAGTGTTAATTTTCTTGTGTTCATTTTGCTGCAGAATCGGGAAGCGACAATCTCCGACGCCGTCATCCAAGTGGGCGGTGAATTACTGCTCTTTTTGATTAATGTCATTTTTACAGTAAGTGATCAATCGGTTCACAATGCGAAAGTTAATTATATACTGACATTTAGCAAGACAAGGTGAGCATTTTACAGTTCTCAAGATTGGCGTTATCAGGTTTGGGAGCGTGTCGATGGTAGTTTGAAGCGGTTTTTTAAACATTTCAGGCACTTACCATTCCATAGCCTTTAGGCATCTACCTTTATCAATTAGACAGGCGATTAAAATTCAAAACCCTTATAAAATCCAAGTTTCACTACTTACTTTGATGTAGTAAAATGCAAGTCTAAGGCTGATTGCTTTGACAACCCAAAGAAAGTGTGGGGAGCAAGAAAAGTAGATGACAAAATTAGAGTTGGGGTATACAAACATCGCATTATATGCCATGGAGCTGAAGCACCTTGGTTCTCTGTTGTTATTAACCTTTAAAAGAGTTACTTTGAAGTTCCCACAAAACACAATATAGCAGGTAAAAACTTTCCTAAATTTAACCCTGGATAGACTTGTCCATTTGGTTATCCTCTAACATAGCCCATGGCATCAATAAAACAGTGCAGTTTACCTCACCCAAAGCCATTCTGATTTGAAGTAATGCTTGAGTACTTTTTTTTGAAATTCTTCACAGTAGGAACGCCCGAGAGATTTACTCTAAAAAAAAGTGCCGAATGCCAGCCAATAATGATGTCGAATTCGAATGAATTCACAAAACGCACCACTGGGGACAACTACCTCGAAAATTTGGTAAATTCGCTTTGCAACATCATCACCATCTTTATCGACGTATCGTAGCGCCCTGAGACTTCTCTGAAGACGAAAGAGGATGCAATACTATGGCGGAAGGGCTTGAGACCACTGGCTCAGCCCTAGGGTCAGACCGCTTGGAGGGTAAATAGGAGAGCCTTCAGTTTTCGCTGCCAAAACCGAGGCCTAAATTAACAAATAAGGTAGTAAATGGCCCTACTTCTCTTTTGAGCTACGTCTTATGCTCTGTGCCAAAAAATTACCCACAAAATTGCCTTGGACTGCAAAAACATTCAACGAATTTCCCTTGGCGATTTTACTAAACGTGGGATTTCGTTTAGGAATTTTATTGGGAAAGGGGGCTGTGCTGGCCGTCACATGTGTCCGTCGCGATGGTTAGCAGATGGCTCCCTAATGGACTTTTTGGACGGTTAACGGCCACGGCAAGTGTTGCTTTAGTTGTTAGTAGTTTCCCTGCACAGGTTCCTTCACATGCAGCTAATACTTCTCTTCCGCCACGTCTAGGTATCGCATTTAGTGGGCGTCCTTTAGAATGGGGTTTGTTTTCCTCTGCCACGAAATTAGCTCTCCAAGACCACCACGGAGACGAAGGATGGCACAATACTCGGGCAGAATAGATATCATTAATAGACAGAACGGATAGGCGGCCGCTGGTGCGGCTCGAAGGCCAGGTCGCCGGTGGATGTTCAATGACAGGGATCGAAGTGATTCGATACAAAACACCAAGAGCTAAACAAGCAATGGCAGCATTGCAGGATTATTGAGAACTACGTTTAAGTAATACTTGTCTTTGTCTTGCTTTGGTGTTTAAATTGATTTCACATTGCCAGCACTACGAATTAAAGGGCAATGGCTGTGTTTGATCTTGCTTACGTCCAGCTATTACCGGCATAGTGGCTGAATGGAAAAGTTGCACATTAACTCCCGACCCAAATCGGGTGGCATTGCTTGACCCACGATAAAGTTGAACATATCGTTACTAGATCCAGTTCAACAGTATCTAGCTTTGAGGTTTAATGACGCCAAGTTGTTTGAGTCATTCCCATCCCGTACTGAAGTCTTTTGCCATGGCTTTTTGGTTAGTTGGGAGAGCTGCGGTAGGTTGAACACAAGATCACGCGCTTAAATCCAAGGTCATAGCAACTTTGAATATCTCTGTAGCCTTCTGTCTGGCAACTTTCCTAACACGTAGGAGGGAAAGCTGGCCTTTCAGCACTTTTAACATGACTACACTTCTTCTGCATTGCTCAGTCCCAATTTTTTTTCGCCTTCCTGTGTGGCGGAGCAATTATTGAGTAAATATCTGGCCGATGACAATGCCGCACCACGTATCGAGGAGGAGGTGGTGCCATTCTTCAGTTTCCAAGTTCTTGATAGAAGGAGGAATTGGACTAGCCTCCTCGCTATTACGTTGCATGCTCGTTGGAATTTGACGATGTCGATAGTGAATCACAGGCAATGCAGGATTTGTTTTGACCAGGTTTAATGTCTGCACTTCTTATCACAATAATTTTAGGTATTTTAGTTTGGGAAGTGTATAGCTAATGCCTCAGGATTGTTTCACTGCTTTTTGATTCTGCAGTTCCAAGCATATCGAAAGCTTTGAGGCGGTGGAAACGACGTTATCATGAGTGCCTTGACAATAGCTTTTAAACAGAATCCATCATCGAGAATGAATTGAGGTGAATGCAGATACAAGATACCAGATCCTTCTAAACACCCCCACAAGTATCTCCCCTTGTGAGCCGCTAATTTACCACGTTGGAATGAAATTTTGTTTATCAGGTTAGGCCTTTGGCAGGATTGGAGCGGGAAGCTCTGCAATCCATCTTTGACCACTCTGGCATAACACTGATTAGAAAAACACTTATACTGCTTTTGGATCATTCCTCCAGATGTAATAAACCAATGGAACTCATTTGTGAAAGTTATATAGAGGTAAAAACATTTAATGCCTCATTTCGAATGACGCAAGTGTCTTTTCAAAGTTAAGCTTAGTAAGATCGCGCTTCTCTTCTAAATAAAATTGAGGAATGCAAAGAGGCGGAACCGAGAATGGCATAGGGAACAGCTAATTCCAACGATCATAGAACAGTGGATGAAGAAAATACTATTCCTGGAACTGTTCCGTTTGGGCAGATAGGCGTCTAATGGAGGGCAGGCTGCCGAATCTCGATCTGATCTGAAGTTATTAATAAGCACCTGCAAAGAGTAACCCTAAGGCCCAACCAATACACAAACGCACTCCTAAACAAGTAAAATTGCATCGTAATCTGCTGAAAGAAGATAAATCACTACCCGTCTCTTACTCACCGGACAGCAAGTCAGGACATCCGCGGTTAAAGGCTTCGTACCTCGAATACTCCGGTTGAGAAGTCGAAGCGATCCGACCTCGTACCCATAATTGCTAGCAATAACAGTTTTAACAAAAATTAGCTGATAAACTATAGAGCAGAAAGTTTAAACTCTTAAAATGGGGATAAGAATGGCATAAAACGTCCCGGACTAATTGCCAGCATTTACCGTGAATCTATAGCCATATTTATAAAAGAAACGCATCATAGATTTCAAAAAAAGCTTGGATTCCTTCAGGGTTTGTTTTAGAAGCTAGCACAGGTGTTTGATCCTGAAGGAAAGGTCGGTTCTTCGCCCTTGATACCTACTTACAATTTAACAGCTAAAAATGTTCTCAAAAAGAGTTAAAAAGAATTCTAAAAATTTCCGCTTTGAGCGCAACCATTGAGCATTTGTGTAGGATCCCTTGATTTGAATGCAAGGTCTTTAAGACTTTAATTGAGTGGAACTGGCCTAGCACCTAAATCTGCTCTAAGTCATGCTTTTACTTATAAACCTAATCAGTAGCACTGAGTGCAGCAGTTACCCTGACGGTTTTGACAGCATAGCGCAACTTCACTATCAAAGGAAGAAAAGACTTGGCGAAAAGGCCGTATTATGGGCGGTTCCGAAATTGTGGGATTTTATCTCGTGTAGCGGTCAAAAAGGTATTTTTTATTGCAGCATTCAAGAAAACTCCAAAATTTTGATAAAACAAGTCAATTTAGGCACTTTAGGGGATGAGTTGATCCGCAACTGACAGGTCCAAAGTACTTGTAAAACCTATGGGCAATCAAATAACAAATTAGTAACTTGATGTTAACATGGCGGGTCAAAATAAGGCAGAATTGTCCATAAAAGAGATCTAGGAAAGTCATGCAAACAGATTCCCTACACTAGCTAGCTTACCACGGAAATCAGACGGTCTTCATACAAACTCTGCATTTCCTGTCTACCCATCACCACTGGAAATGAGCACCCGAAAATTTTACCGATCCTTACACAAGGAACCTAATATACCATCCAATGTTCGACTTCTTAAAATGATCTTTTGAAAGCAGTGTTGAATTTGAGTTTGTTTGCGTCCTCTTATGAGTGTTTTGGAGTAAAGTACTTTCGTCCTTCGATCGCCATTGCTGTGATACAGACCCGTCAAACTCGATCAATCTGTAAAATTCAATTGGTTCGAATTGAAGTTCTAAAGCCGTCATCAAGAATTATGAGTAAGACTATCAGTTTAAGTAACCAACCCATGCAAAGGTAGGATTCATTGTAAAAGTGTTATATTTTGCAGAATAAATTAGTTTCTATGCTACTTACTTTAGAAACGAAGTAGTATATCTATCCACAAATGGATTGAACGTCAAGGTCGAATACTAGCTTTGACTTTAATTATCTTTAGGCTAATTTTACTCAATTCCATTCGAAAAGTGTTTCAAACTTTCCGTTGGTGAATATGGGACGTGAGTTAAATGTTATAATCAACTGCTACACAATTAAAAACATTACGCAACCAAAAACCGCCTTGCTAAAACTGAGTTGAGATAAACACCGAGAGCTGGGCAATAAAATATTACAAAAGAAGTGAATCCTCGCATGAAGCTCTATAATAGGTATTGTGACATCATAGAAGGAAGGGAAGATGGATGGCTTGCGTAGGAACGAAAAAAGTTGGGGTCACAGACAACTTGATAACTGTTGAAAGGATCGTTCATCACAGAGTCAATTCTAAAAGGACCCTGATCTCTTCGTCTATGGAGGAGCTTTGAAATCTTCTCTCTTGGAAAGGGCGCTGAGTTCAAGGCGTCCAGTTCCCTTGTCGTCGTAGCGCTCGACCAAGATAACTGGCCCTCTGTAGGTCTTATCACCTACTTTAAGCTAAAGATTTGATAGAAGAATGTATTATAATGCCCATAAATCCCAACAGTTTATGGAAATGGTAAACGGTGGCTCACTTCAAGGAGGTAGTCACAAGTGAAGCCGCGACCTTTAACAGTGGGGGTAGTAGAGCTGATGACGTTGTTCTCATCGTAAGCATTGTCGTCCCATTCATCTTTTACAGGTTTATTATCTGGATTCTGTCGATACTTATCAAGAACCGGGTTGGACTTGCCACTAGACATATTGGCGTGGCCCAAATCAGCCACGTAGGTCTTCTCTTTCAAATTAATGTCCCTACATTCGACCAATCGGATCACCTTAGCCTCGACCTTGCTCGGCCTTTCCTGACCCGATTCACTTTCTACATAGCCAACAGCGTAATCGAATCCGTCATCCTTGGTAAAGTACTTATTGAAAAGCTAAAATGTGTGTGTTGCAAAAAAAAGCCATCAGAGATGCTCTTTGCCAACACTGAGTTTTAATAATCGGAGTCAGCGCTTACCACAAACTCATAGTTATCGTCCGTATCCCTGTAGCCCACATTTTTCTTACCCAGAGCAGGCACCACGATAGGCACACGGCCAGTTCTCTCATTGTTTCCATTCAGTCGGACTGAAGCCTCTGCGGAATAGCTGAAATTAAGAGAAAAATAAAGTCGTCCTATATCCCCTCATTAAACCAATCGCTTCACACTGACGAAGCGGCACTCACTTGTTGATTACACTGGGACCCTTAAGGGAGGTGTAGGTAAACGTAGGCACTTGATTCTCAGGCACGAAGATTTTGAAGGGAATGGCATTGGCACCGGGCTGGAGAACCACCTTTTTGGGGATGGTTTCTGTCAGGGCGAAGTCGTTTGGCAAGCGATATCCAGCTGTACTCTCGCCCGGTTGCGGCTCTGTGCCAGGCAGAAGAAGTCTTGGTTGACGATTTGGAAGGAGCTTCAACTCGGGCGCATAGTTCTTACCATCAGGAGCAAGCTACAAGGGTGGCAGAAAATTGAATTTCATTTTGGCTCACCTCAACTCTAACCATCAATTGCTTTTTTATAAGCAATATGGTAATGTGAATCCAATCAAATATGATCATAACTACCTGTCGAAGAAAAATTAGTTAGCATATAATTCGAACATGTTTATCAGGTCCAAAATGGAGATGTGAACTCAGTGCCCTCACAAGAGTAACTTTGCCATCGGTAGTGGTGCCGACAAAGGTTTTGTTGATGTCGATTCCAACAGACTCAACGGTAGCGGGCTCCTTCAGGTCGAAGAAAACACGACCATGAACAATACGGTCTTGTGGCACTTCCGCCTCCTTCAACTCAATGCGCATCTCATTGAGATACCTATTCGAAGGCGACTTCTCAGTCGGTCGGAAAGTGCTGGAAACCGGGTAGGGTTCAGTCTCATTAGTTTCATAGCCTGTCAAATAGACAAAGTAACTAAATTTACTAGTAGCTGATGTCAATTTCTAAACTTTTTGGTCTTTGGCTTTGCTACTGTTATCTTTATTGCACCCATGAGTGCATGTGAATTCGTTTATGGAAGCAAATAACAAAACGGTGCGTAGCCATACCTTGCCCTTCATATTCACCCTAAAAGAGAGATCAAAAGGGCTTTCAAGAGAAAAGAATGTGACAAATATAATTAAGCATGTATTTGAACCTACCGCTCCTGGACGCCAGTCGAAGGAATCTATTGGAAGACACAATAAAGGAGATCTTTTAGCATCAAATCACGGAATTTCTTTCCACAGATTATATCAAACAAGGCGGAGCCCAGTATAGTACCTGTGGAAACCAACATTTCCATGAAGCGTTGTTTGCACTCATAAGTCTTCAATTCCCGCTCAGACTCGGCGTCTAATGGGAGAAATGAGACACTTAACAACACGATCGCGTTCTGCTCGCCTGATCGCATGATAATAGCAACAAGGAGACATACAGGGAAAAGCGTTGGGAAAGTTGTTGGCGCCTTCATATTTGGGAGTGTAGGCACCTAAAATAGGTTAAATAATGATGGTGATTCTTGCGTAAGTAAGAATAAAGCATTTGTTGCTGCTGCCGCCGCTGATTTGCTTACGAGCTTTAGGACCCTCCCTTTCCAATACTTGGACCTTCTGCAAGCTCCTGTCGTTCGCTAAAGGAAGCAAATAAGAAAGGGTGAATTAGCACAGAAATCAGTCTATAAAGAAGAAGGAAGTGCAGATGAAGACAATAATTGCGTAAATAGCGAGCCACTTACAAATCTGTGTCCATCCATAAAAGGTTTTGTTCGGTGTAAAGCAATCGTCTTCCACTATAAGAAAAAGGTAGGTTTCAGCCACTACCCGACAAAATTAGCAAACAAAGTAACCTTTCTTTAGATTTTTTAAATCAATGAAAGAGTAATTAGTTGTTAGCAATTTTTGTGCCTCTTACCTCCCTGATTGACAGTTAGCATACGCTTTTGAATCGGTGGACCAATAGGTACGGCGGGTTGGCAAAGAGTTGCTAGAATTCAGAGAGAAGAAGATGATAAAATGTGAATAAAGTCAACACGGAGCGCTGGCCTCTCTTACTCGACTCAGGTTTCGCGCTCTGAACGATGGCTTCTACGGAGGCGCGCCTTCGTCTTTGTTCTGCAAAAGAGCATACAAGGACCTTTGCATAGCGATCATCCTTACATAGACGATGCAAATGATTGGAACTGAGGGATGAGGAGAGAGATGTGTACCATGAGCACACCCAGATGAGATATGTATATGAGATGTTCAAAGCTGAGAAAACAATTTTTTCGTAACTAATACTGCTTGCGAGCAATTATGCTTGTCGTCATGGCTTTTCGAAGGATAGCAAGTACCTTGCATTTCACTTTGTGCGTCAAAGTCTGGGAATCAAAATGTGCTGTTGTTACAACACCGAATAGTTTCAATGCTAAGTTTCTCTCTCTCTCTATATATATATATATATACATATATATATATCTGGGTAGCGGAGGTTGCCTCACACGCATTCCGCTGCCTCTGCCAGCACAGCACAATACGCGCATCTCGCTAATCACCCAGTGGCTCCACTCAAGTGGTAATTTATTCCGTTTCCCAAGCACGGTTGCACCACCACCATCACCACGGAGGCTTTAAATTGAATTACACCTCCTGGGTGAGCTGCTTAATTAGGGTGTAATAAATTTAACTTTTCGTGGTCTCCTGATTACAATGACAACGTAATTTTGACTCACTTTTAGCTGGACAGTCTAAACAAAGGAAAAATTTCGTGCATTATTATTGTTATTTAAATAGCTTTATTGTATTGTTCAGTAGATGCAGAAGAAATTGCAACCTCCACGCACTCACCAATCTCGTAACAGCTGCTGTTTTTGCCCGTCTTCCTGCCGCTCATCGACGATTGAGCTGTAAAAAGAAGTGGAGTTTTTCCACTCAGCAGCTTCTCTCGATAGCAAATTAATTTGTAAACTCAGAGACCTTTTTGTTGCCTTTACCCTCACCGACTCGTCTATACCGTCAAACGTAAAGGCTGGTACACCTCTCACTCTTAGAATATGGCAGTTAGACAAAATAATAGTAAAGTTGTCTGAAAACACTCTGTGATGTACTCTGCAGCCCTCCTTACGCGCCTTATTCAGACAAAACTTTGCTTCCTACCATAAAAATTAGATTTGATCATTTAAAGGTACAACCGCCCACTTCTGGATCCGATTGACTCAACTAACAGCAGTATTCCCAGCTGGCTTGAGCCACAAAAGCAAGATGCCCAAACTCTAGAGGGCAATATAGAGACAAACCCTTACCTCGTCGGTAGCGATCACTCGACGTTCGTTCTTCACAAACTGAAAGGATCAGGAGCCAGGTTTACACTTCATCAGATTTAATCTTTCATTCAATGGCCAATTCTTTGAGTACAACTTGTCTATAAATGCTTGAATGCGACAAGCCACAATCAAAGCATGCCTTTTGATGATAGAATTTTTTAACAAAGTGGGCTGCATTCTTGGTGACTCTAACCGAATGCTCCGCTTTTAACTAACTATGAGCTGTTCCAGAAGTTTCACTTTTTAGACCCACTTCTGCTCAGACAAGATGTGTCGGTTTTGTGTGGGGACTTACAGTAGAGGTCGGAGCCGTAGTCACACATGCTTGATTTGCTACGCTGCCAACCTAGAAAAATAAATAATTATGCGCCTGACTTTCCTCAGACAGGATTTTTTTAAAAAACCAAAAATTATTCGAGTTCTCACTTACCCTTCCCCTTTTCCCGGGAATCCCGTGTGCGAGGTCGTTCAGCTGGGAGGCGAAGGAAGTGCAGGATGATTTTTAGGATATAAAATAAATGTTTTTAATTAATCGCTTTACTGAAATAAATTTTCTCACTTGTTGGATGAACCAGTATTAGCTAGGGGTTAGCTTACCATGCGAAGGTGCTGCAATAGAAAAATTTAAATTACGCATTAAACAGTTGGGAGTTTGAAGTGTTGTGCATGTCAAACCATCACGTCTCTTCCAGCTCATCATAAGTCCTAAGGATGTGTTTCTAAAGCAAGGGGCAAAAACCTTCCCAAATACAAAAACTCAACTCAGTGATATGTTAGTGAGTTGACTGTTTCAAGTCCTTAAAATGCTAATTTGATGCTGCCTAAATGAACTCACTTTTGTTCATAATCTCTCACGTTTACTAATCAGTGAGCAAGGCATTCTTAGACCACCACATACACCTGGGTGAATAATGCAATGCCATAACCCACCATATTTTAAGACGACGGGCTTGGACCGTGATCCATTGCCTTTTGTATCTACAGAGAGTGAGTGAGACCGTTAGCTAAACGTGAAATTACACGTCCGTCGATGGAAATCCCCTTACATCAGAATCTCAAATGTGCTAACAATGTGTCAAGTAGTCATCATGATAGGTTCATCACAGTCCCATGACTCATGACACAGTGAGTGGCACATAAGGATGGGGAATATGAGAGTGAATGGTGAGTATAATCGTTGAAAGTAGTAAATAGCATTGATGGAAGTACTCTGCAATTTGAAATGAACCAAAACACTTTGATTGAATGTTTGAAGTTGACTTTAGAAGAAGTTGGGCAAAAAAAACTCACAAGCTCCAGCAACCATGCTCGTAGGGCTATCTGTGGGGTAGAACTGTGTCACGGGGCTCCGAGTGAAGATTTTAAATGACACTTGGTGGCACTCACCTCAGGTGCACCCGATTGGTCAGCACTGGCACGCAGAAATCACACAGAGCCCTCCTTTGTGTGCGTGCGCGCATCACTCTTCGCTGCTGCTCAAGACAATGGTGGTAGTGGTAATGATTGTGGTGCTAACGTTGCCGAAAGAGGGAGGTGTAGAGGCAGGATTCTCGCTTCGCTTACAGTCTTTTTGAGTGGATTACTCTTGGGTGTAGGCTTCAAATCGAATAAGTACTTTCACTCACCAATTATTCATTGATATCACTAAAATCTCGAATTCCTCCAAATCCACCTTCCTAGAAAATTTAGCTGAAGTAGAGTCGAATTAGAATAAAGGAGACGGACTTGGTGGCATGTGATAAATGATAGGGGTTAAGAAGACACATCCCTAAGTAATTTTACTTCTGGTTTTTAAGAAGAATCGGAGATGATGCCTTAATCTAGCTAAAGTCACACAATCGTGGATTGGCATAAAAAACACTCATGCGGTTTGTGTGGTCCCGTTGTCTGGCATCTCGTGACATCCTGTGCGGTAACCTAACCCTTCTTCAAATTTCACTTCACATGAAGGAACACCTGCTGTTTCGATGGTAGGTGGAAATCACATAAGCCACATAGCCGAATGAGGCCATGTCAATCTGCTCTCGTGAAGGTCACTTCACTTCTCTTGGTGAAGGCCGGCAAGATGGTGAGACATGTACTCCTGCTTTATTCCTGCTTATGTTCCAGTCCCTGTTTTGAGGCTGATATGACCACCCCCTGACTAAGAAACTTCTGTAACATTCTTAGCATACTTTTTGTCACCAAATCCCTACCCGTGGTAGTTTGTTCTTTTTCAAATTAACAACACCAAGCAAGGAACCGATATTGAGGATGAAACAAGGACAGAGCTGAGCGAATAGGCAGCACATTTTTAACAATATTAGTGAAGGAGACAAATTAAATCCTAATTGGTCTCTATCCTCTAAAAGCGAATTACTGGGTAATGGCTCACGTAATCACGAAACAGCACTTAAGTGGGCACTTTTCGATGATTCAAAGCTATACAGGTTATCCTTGGTGTGGTAGATTTGCCTTTTTGTGCCACCTTGATGGCAAAGTGGAAGTCACCCACACGTCGAGGTTGCCAAGACCATCACTGAGGGGAGCGACTTGAGTGCCGTACATTTCCGCATATTGCAATAAAATTACGAGCGAGTCCAGTTTCTACCCCATTACTCAACCGATCGTAAATTCTCATCTTTATTGCTCCTTAGCAGAGAGGCGAGGCAAAGGTGAAGCACATGTGTAACTCCTTACTTCGACTTGAAATTCGTCGTTTCCCCTTTCAGAAAAGGGCTTTATTTGGAGACGTCATAAAGGGGTCGTAAACAGATTGGAGCAGGGATTGTGCTAATCACTTGGTGTAAGTTTACCTGGTCTAAAGGACTCAGAGTTGCTGCTTTTTTCTGCTTTACAAGCACCTATTGTAATAACCAGTAGGCTACTTGACTCGCTGTAAAAGCAGCGAAGTCAGGGAATCTACTAATTTCTGTATTAATTAATGTCATTCTCTTGAGTAGGGGTTCCCTCTCTCTCTCTCTCTCTCTCTCACACACACACACAGAGAAGAATAAAATTGCGGTGTTTATGTTAACCTCAACTCACACTTTGTTGGGCACTGGCAAAATATGTGGCAATTTGATCCTCTACTGCCTCTTGTGCAAAAGAGGAGTTGCAGATTCCGCTCATCTAGCACCACATTTTAGCGCAAAAAATTGCTACGCACACACACTGAAAATGCTTTTGGGGTCATCGACATTAGCGTTAGAAGGGCTCATCTCTTTTCGTTAACGAAGGTGAGAGGAGCAGTGGAACACTGTGACTAGCATTATTACATTTTCGATCTGACACACCCTGTGATGACTGTGGTATTCGTATCTTCAAACTGCGAGCAATTTTTTCGTTACCAGAGCTTAAAGTGAGTGTAACTTAAGCCTTATCTTGTGGAGCTGGAAAAGTTTAACTCTTGGCACTGAATCAATCACGCTTCAAAGCTGTAACTTTTGCCGCCAAATATTTAATGCGGCTACAAAATGACGCATTTTAAGAGGCTGTTTCTGTCACCGTCCTCCGAAATCCCCTTAGTCTCCTCTCGTAATGAGGGCCCATATTCTAGGCATCACCGTTTTAAAACTGAGGATGACAAGGGATAGCCATGACGAGAAGTTCACCAGCGCCACTACTTCAGCAGATTATTTGGGAGGCTTTTAATGAAACGCTTTGTGCAATTTGACAGGGTGAAGTGACTCAACCACTAACTCATCCCATCGAACCAAGCCTTATGACACTTAATTGAAGAGAATGGCAAACCTAAGGTGGTTACACTAATTACTTTCAAGCTGCTGTGCCATCAAAGTACTCAAACTAGGCTGTCAGTTCAAAGAGCTTGTCCTTAAAAAGCCTAGTTTGGCAATTTGGTGCCGACGTTTGCTCATTAGAACCGCATTTAAACTCTCTGAGATGGTAAAGGAAAATGTCATCAAACTCGTGGACAAACAGATGCTCCGCTGCACTAACTTGACACGATTGACGTGAACTTCTCAGGACGCTTATAGTTGGCTGATTTGGCATCGCTGCTTCACTCTGGTACATGTGATCGTCAGTGACTTGCTCATCATGCAGAACCGTGATTTAACTTAACGATGACTACCTCTCATGAATGCCACCAAAGGGCCCAATATTGGCAAGCCAAATAGTGGAGCATTTGGAAATTCCAGACCACCATCCCTTCTTCTGCTACCGGCGCTATTGGTTCTTGGAGGAGGCATAAAAGGCGAATTAAACTCCAGGAGGCCATTGGGTTAGCCTCCGCACATGCCAACTCACAACGCAACTTTCTTTTGCACAATTTTTCTTAGGGAAAAATTATCTTCAAGTAATTACTTTAGCGAATGGGGTATGCAATATGGGCCTCCTTTTGCTGCAAAAAAGAAACTTCCCTGTCATAGTTGGTAGACCCATGCAATGCTTGCACAACCACCAGCATCACTACTTTAAATAATTTAATTTCTTTATCACAAACTTAAGTCAATTCGAGATGAGCCTGATTTTTGAGCACCGTACAGAGTCATTAAGTAGAAGACAATTTCACAGAAAGCAGCACGTTTAGAGGGCGCAGGCAGTGAGTTCTCAGGTATTTAGTTTAAATTTTACCTCCTTGTTTCCATGGCTCAAGTTGAGTGATGAGAGCCAAGTTCCCTGGGCTTGCAATTAATGCTAGATTGAAACCACCCGAAAAGGTTTTTGTGAGGCAGTACCAAATTCATTTACTTGGGCCTGAGGGAGGAATCGGTGTGGAGGACAATATGACAGCTTTGTGTTCAGTGGATCCGGTTTCTGACTTATTGTTAATCCCACACTTAGAGGAATTGAGAGCGAAATTGGAGATGAAGGAGTGGATCATTTGGGGGATAGGGAGGCCTCCATTTTGGTGTTTGATCGATTGGTGTGTGAGGCAACAAGTGTCTGCCAAATTCACAATGTCATTAATTAATTAAATCATCGGGGTGAATTGTAGTGCGAAACGAATTGAGCTGTTTTAATTAACGGTGCATGATGAGAGATGGTACCGAAACACTGTCGCAACAGCAGAAAAGGGAGGGGAGAGGTGGTCCTCCTGAGTCATCTGGAGGCGATCACCCATTTTGAAGTATTTGGCAGCTGACCTCTTTACCTCTCTTCAAAAGTTTTCCTTGACGAGTCGCCTAATAACGCTTCACTTCATCGCTGGGCGGCCCAATACTGAGACGGCGTTTTGAGTCTGTACCATCAGCACTTCCAGTTCATTTTCAGTGTGAGCGACTAGACGGCATGTGAATTATCTATGCCCCCAAATTGGTGGCTTTTTAATTTGGAGGTGAAAGGATCCAGGTTTTCACACTAAAATGCAATCCAATTTGGCAGTTCCATCTAAATGGAGAAAAATGCCCCTCAATTATCTTCACCATTGAATACGTGCTCATTTCAAAGCTTGAGTCCTCGCATCCTTACGAAGTCAGCTTTTACTGAAGGGCCGCCACAGTGAGCGTGCTTGTTGAAAACAAAATAATTTTGAAAATCACGTCATTGTATGCCTTTGTTCTGCTTCTTTTATCTGTAATACACAAGGTTACTGAATGAATGACTGATTTGTGGCAATAAAGCCTACCTTTAATTGCCCCGGTCACATGGGCGAAGATGGGGAATTTACCACCTTGCATGCAAGAAAATTAAATTGACGAATTTTTCTAATACATTTTAGCATAATATTACACTGAAAAAAAGATTTCATAGGCCATAAAGGCACCATCTGTTCCTCTATTGAGGGCATTATTTTGTGCTCATAGAACAAGACACACGAACAACTCTAGCGCCTGTTATGGGAGCCTTGCTAAGAGTAGGTTGAGTGATTTAATTCAAGGTCGAAAAAACGGTCTTCGATGTGTTTTACAGTAGAAGAGGGGATAGTAGCACATGAGGTTTAGTGCCCTGTGATGGTAGAACTGCCCTAATGAGTATTAAAGGAGACAGAACGCGATAGGTCTGGAAGCTGGAGAAACGTGATCAGCACTTTGCCAACCCCACCACGGGGACCATAACTGGGTGGAAGGCGATGGCTGAGTCTTATTTTAACTGCTTCATTGGGGACACTGAGACGATGGAGATAAATATGAACACAGAAGTGGGATTCCTACGTAGACAAAAAGGACGGTTCGAGCGATTCGCTCGCTCAAAGGTCAGGTATCTAGAAAGTAGGCTAACTAATGGAGACCGAATTGTACCTCTTGAAAATTAAGGCAAAAGGTTGAAAGTCAAATCCAGCGGGGTTTAGCCAACCTTATTACCAATTCGTATTTGGTGATTATGGTGTTAGTAGCTTTGGGTACCACTGTATTGAATTGCCACACATGCGCGTTTACCCTTTTGTTAATAAAATCATAGACAGCAGTATCTTGTAGGCTAGTGGAGACGAACTTTGACCTTTTTAATTACCGTTCTAACTAAGTTTGGTAATTATGGGACTCCCTCTAACGGGATAATAATGCAGATTCTTAATCATTATTTCCTCCAGACAAAGGTTGTCTCTCGTGGTGGGTCAATTTCTTATTTATTATTCGGTGTTGGGATAAGTAAGGTGGTTGAAGTCTTAGTCACAATAGCAGTTGTGTGACGAGATTACAAAGAGTCGATGCGCATAGAAAGAGAAAGCCCCAAAAGTTTTGGGGTTACTCCCAACACACCCAACTGGGGTAAATACTGAGCTTGAGATCTGTCGGTTTTGTTTTCGTGAGCCAATATACCGTTGATAATGCACGAGTTTGGAAGAGCAGCAGTGAATTCCACCTATTTCTTCAATTATCAGTACAGGGTCACAATTTTTTCCTCCGCCGTAAAATACCTTAGGCAACTCCAAATTCAATCCCCTCAGTGAAGAAATACTTTGGTGCTCAGTGTGAATCACACTGGAGCCTAAAATAAATGGGAAATTTTAGTGTAGTTTGCCCTTTGGTAGTCAGTGAGCACAAGCTCGAAGCAATTACTTTATTTATAATTGTTAGCCCTGGTTCGATAAGTAAACGCTGTGAGCGTAAGGCCCGATCGTAGAATATGCGTGACCGATCCTATGAAGCGCACAAAACTCCGTTTGATGCCGTTTTTCGAGCCTACCTTTCTGAGTGTAAATTGGAGTTAAGCACTTCTTGTGTACAATTTGGTGTCATGTCCTCACATGAACCACAGCTACTTTAACGTGGCTGAAATTTGCGTGCCCAGCTTTCCTTGATGACGTTTTGAAGACCACTGACATCTGAGGCTCCCAAGACAGGCAGTCACTTTTAAAACACACTGCGAACATGTGTCAGTCATAATTGATGGCGGAGCAAAGCAGTGATTTGATTGCTGAGCCACTTTGACCTTGCAATTACATAAGAATGGGGCGAGCTCCGCCTGAAACGACTGGTCGAGGCCCCTTTCGTGTCTGCATGGAAGTGTTTGTAGGAGTGGAACGTTTAATCTCACTAGCTCAAGTACACAACAAAAGCAACAGATTGTTCAGATGATGAGTTCTACCTGTAGCGATTCCAGTTATGCAGAGGGTGCAAGCTAAGGGGGCAGCTTAAACCTGGACGAGTGGGCAGTCTTGCGGGAGAGCGATAGTAGCATCAGCAGCCGTTCGGTGACTCAACAGCAGGAGCGATGACAGCGGCACGGCTGCTCTTCGGCAATGGAAGCAACAGTGGTTGATACAATGATAGCAAAAAATTGAAAAATGGGAGAGAAAGTGGACAGCAATCTTGCAATACTTTAGGGAATTTTTGAAGAGGCTTGGGTAAAGCCGCTTTTCAGAAAGGCTCCCATGATACGTTCATTTACCAACCAAATGAAGAAGGTGCTATAGGGAACAGAAGAGTGAATGAGCATAGCACCCTTGGCAGAACTTCTATTTGCGTCAAGTTTCACTAGTCAGACAAACGGAAAGGCAGTAGCGAATCGGCAGGCTTATGACTGCTATCGACTGTAGACTAATATGGCAAAAAAAGGAAATTTTTTTGGCTAACGAGTCCAAGATTGGTGAGGTTCTTCAGTATAAATACTGATAATATTCGGGGTTGTTAGAGGCTCACTAGAGCCCCCCTAAAGAACAAGTTAACCGCGAAGATTGGGGTTGGAACATGCTTAATTTATACCTATTTGTGAAGCCGGAGTTGCTTTGCCTACTGCGAATTTCCCCTAAATCACCGAAAATACACCCATTATTTTGGTCACATTCTCAGCTGTGTTGACGCCTTTTCCATTGTGACAGCTGAGGAAGTCGGCTCACTGTAGCCAAGATAGCCTAATGCTTTGACAAGACATATTATCATCACTTTCCGGCCAATTTAAAACAATGCAACTGCGGTACTTTAATTGTTTGCCCTAACTCTTGGTTTTGGTAATGGAGCACTTAGGGCTCCACCTTTGTACTTCCGTTGAGTGGCATGGGCTCCTGATCGCGCCATTAGTCTTTATTCAGCCCTTCTGTGCGTCGACAATTCGTATTCTGCTTTAACACCACGCCTTCTTTCGCCTTCGAGTTGGATTAGGGGAGCATCAGTAACCATCCTCAAGTCAAAAACACTATAAATCCAACTCAGTGCTACACACCAGGACACACTATTCATGAGAGAATCTGTTACTAGCGGACATCACCGCAAACTGTAAAAGAGGATATACCATTTCTAATTTTTTTCTGGATGCAATGTTTCCTATTCCATTAGCAAAGTGAGAAAATCGGGTTCGGTTGAATTTCTGTGGCAATCACTTGACTTTGAAGCAAAAAGAGGAGCTCCTGCAAAAATGCCATCATGTCAATTAATACACCCTCACGAGACATTTTAGCGCGTTAAAAGTTTTTTAATTGAATATTTCCCTACCGGGCCTAATTGGTATGAAAGGGTTCAAAGTGCTTTCATTGAATTGAATAATTAATCCGAAGGTGAATACATAGCCAGCAAGGAGCAGTGAGCGCACCTCGCAAAGCTGACAATTAGCTCGACTTCGCATTGAGCGCAATAAGCCATTAACTCACCTCAACACCACGGCACTACAAAGTTGGGTGGTATTGCTCACCGGTTGCACAAATGCCGACTTATGAGCAATTTTAGGCAACAACCTAGACAAATCCTCCCAATGTCCCACATCAACATCACAAGACCTGCGCGACAACATGAACACCCCAACAATTCGAATCCACTTCCTGGGCAATCAATAGGGAACCAGCGTTCCCAAGCATGGCTAGGGAGACAGTGTACTATCAATTCTGTGGAGAAAGTGATGAAACAGCTTCCCTCTACACGATCTCCACACGTCAGCCATCCCAAGACGCAGTTCATCCGCCACTGCGGAAAAGGACGATTGAGAGTATTATACGCCTCTTTGATTATTTATTCTTTTTTGTCAAATTTGGTGTGAAAGCGATAGCACAGAAGGTGTTCCTGCAACCCATTCTGAAAGCCTGGACCCAGCTGTACACAAATGCACACAATCAATTCATTAATATTCCTAAGGAGGAGGCGCGTGGTATCCCGAGAAGAAAATTGCCTATCATTTTATCCCAACTGGAGAGGCTGGTCTCACTGACTCAACTCACTACCCTCGTTTACACTTCTGCATTGGGGATGAAAAGCACTGCCTACGTTATAACTCAGGTGAATAAGTATATTCACATGGTAATTGGCATGATCAATGACGTAACGAATCTGTTTTTGGGTGTCTTCCTTAATATTCGAGTTGTCACGAAGAACATTGCTTTCGCGCTTTCACTGATGGACTGTTTCACCCAATCCATCGCCATGTTGCAATACTTTGTCGCGGTTTTCATCTATGGCTTCTCTTTCATAAGCAGCTTCCTTGCCAAACTGAGGCAGAACCCAGTCTGAAAAATACTCATCCTATGCCTTGTTGAGCGGATATTCATTTATTTATTTATAAGAGTTTTACACTGACACGCTATTATTGTTTCCAAAGCGAAGTAGGCGTTAGTACATTTGTGAGAACGATGCAAGTAAAAAGAACAGTGCTGAAATGCAGAAGAAGTTTCCTCATCAAAAGGTTCTGCTTTTACTGGCAGAGAAGCCGTGGGGCCCATGCCATTACTGACACATGAACAAGGCATGCGCAAACTTAGCACTGCCCTTCAAAGCACCTTCACTACTGGATTGTGTAAATAAAAGAGCAAAGAGCAAGTATGATCCTGTAAACATGCAAAAACTTCTCCACGATTAATGAAAAGAGGAGTCTTGACAACATAACCTCAAGTGGATGCTTGAGTATTAGCCAATTTTCCTAATTATTTTTTGTGGTTGAATCTCACGGCAATAAAAAATGTTTAGGTCGCTGATAAAGCGATGAGCATTCTGTATGTAACAGGGAGAATGTTTACGAAGAATCTAGAAAAAATGAAATAGTTAATAAATGACATTTCAATCCGGAACTTAAAGCAGTGACTTGATATTTTGCTTAATTGCGCGTTTAACTACGCAGACTCCTGATGCCCTTGATATAATGCTTATGCTTCTTTAAATGTGCCTTTTAGGCAAGAAGCTGGAGGGCAGCTTGAATCTTGTTTTGGAGGAGTGTCAATTCTCCTGATGTAGACAGTGCTACCCTCTAGGTTCTGTTAATACTCCATCTACTGTAGCCTCCCAAGACTTCCTTGATGGCGAAAAAAGGCACAAAAGTAGGGCAGAAGGTGGATATACATATACTTATATATATATATATATATATATATATATATATATATTCAGCATACAAAGAGCAAGAGGCTGCTGGCATGGCTTGGAGAGCAGCCCACTAGCCAGGGCAATATGGCCAGTCAGACAAAAGAGCGCTGCATCAAACTACTACTTCATCTAATACGATAAAGATGCCTAGGACCATTCAACCTTCTCATATCAGGAATAGTCGTAGGGAATGTTCAACCTGCTATACCCACACACTCACGGCCTTTCTGTAATGCTTATGCTCTTTAAATTTACCCTGTAGGCGAGAGGCTGGAGGGCAATTTAAACATGGTCCACGGATTTCGGGATACCCTCGCCTTCACCGATTCCGCTTCGCTACCACATCCTCCGCGTGCTTATAATAAAGATGTCTAAAACACCCAAACTTCTCATATCAGGAGTGGTAAAGTGGAAGAGGAAAGGGAAGAATTACCTACGCTCTCCGCAAGCTAGCGATGGGTGTTTTTCTTTGTTTTAGCGGCCTGTCATGATTCCAAAGAAGATACGGGACTCATGGATGATATTTTATTTTACGGGTTACGGAATAAAAGTCGGACAAACGTAGATTATCTAGACCTAACATAGAACTTGTATACAAGCAATAGAAAAAATAAGGCAAATAAAGCAGGAATAAGGTTAAGATGGAGGACTTTTTCATGTATCACGAATATAGTAACGGGAGAAGAAGTGGCTCACTTCTGTAAGAATTAAATAGGTTTTCGAGCTTAATTTTAAGTAACTTGGACAAAGTGATGCAATGAAAACCTCTGTTTTATATATCTTTTGCCGTAAATGGATCAGTGGACCACAACAAAAGTGTTTGGAAGACTTTTGCATAATTTTAGAATAGAATAAGATAAGGTGCTTTAAGGGACTGCAATGAGACACATCCAGTTTTAGGAAACTTTATAAATATTCATCCGATCTTTGGTCTCTGAGGCTATTAATAAACCAGCCGTTAACTTTTCCCTGGGTTAACATAAGACCTCTATTTTATGAAGTGTTTTCATAGATCATAAATAGCGCAAATATACAAAAGCATATGTTGACCAATAGAAGGTTAGGGTTGGCTTTTTTGCGTGCTGGTTACCCTAGACCGTAAGCCAAGTGTGATACATGTGCTTATGTACTTGTGAACTTTGGGCAGCTATGGCAATGCTGCGATTTCTTTGAGTTCAACTAAACCCAAATTTGCCGATTTGCTGCTTTGCCATAACAGATTTTGTTGTGGATATTTTGGTTCTACAAGACGGGATTTTCCCCCTTCACCTTATGCATGGAGCCTTAATTGCTTTAATAACTTCTAATACAAATTTGTTTGTCTTTGCTAGTTCGCATCCTCACCGATCTAGGTCTCATATGCCAACCGTGCTAATCACATCGCTTGTGTTTTTGTTTTATTTTGTGCCGTGCACTTCTTAATCTTTGACACCGGATATTCGCAGTTCTCCTAATCTCTGTATGTGTTTGGTTTCGGTTGTTCAACTAGGAACCAGTATTCGGTATGAATGACCCTTCGACCTTGGCAACCTATCTGATTCAGTATATCGGTTGCATTCCTATTACCGTCTCGATAAAGTCACTCAACTTTCAGGAGCGGACGCAAATCACTAGGTCAGTTTAATTCACGTCGACAGATCTGTCCCTCTAGTAACGATTCTCGCGTTTCCTCCGCATTTGACCAGAAGTCAACCCTTTATACTTTCTGTAATTCAGAGAATGCATCATTCGAGTTTGTGAGGACGTTGGATTAAGGGTGCCCTCAGCCAAACCCCCTACGGTAAATGGTCTCTCCAAATTTATCGGTAGAGGCACTGATCTCACGTGGACTCGCCAAAGTGTGCGGCTCTCTATTTCTGTTGAAGGCGTCACTGTCCAGGACTTCCATACTGACCAGGTAGTTATTCCTTTTCTTTTTTGGTAGTGTTTTTTTTATAAGTTCATTGTTCATCGTAGACTACGTTTCCGCGCCTTTCATAAGCTACCTGTTTAATAGATGCCGTGAAAGCATTTATGGGCGAGTTGGAAGCACTTGGTCTTCGAAGGGGATGAGCTGAGGATAGACGTTTCAACTCGATTGTCCTATCTAGTTAACATAGTATAACAAGTATTGAAATGTGGTCATTACTATCACTTCCTCGGAATCGACATTTTCAGTGCGGGCATTACAAATTCTTTTTAAATTATGAATTCAGAGGCTTATCAATAGCCTGTCTAAAGCTATGGAGTTTATAACTCTTGTGTAGTGATCAATTCTACCATATTCTTTAGTTCGATTTTGCTGACGTTGTTTGTCCTCTCCTAATAAATTATTCAACATTTCAACGAAGCATCCTCCAATGGATATGCAAGTCTGAAATGTTTACGGATGCGAATGTCTATGTCACTGTTAACTGCACTTCATTTGCATTATGTGAGTATGGGTTCCTGGTATCCACATTTATAAAGGCATTACTGATGTCTCAGTAAAGAGCGCAAAGCAGTTAAATGAGGTGCACTTTTATTTCATTTACGAAGCGGGGCTGATTTTTTGGGACACGATAGGCGACATCAATGTTAAAAATAATTTCTTGACTTTTTCGTACTTTCAACAGTCGAGTTGGTGTATACGTACAGAAACTACGCAATTTTTTGTATTGTTCAAAACAAATGAGTGCTTATTATTACTAAGCTACTATTCAATCCCATCAACGACTGGACTTATCGGACATCTGGCACTTTGAATATTTTTTCAGCAGGGTGTAAATCTATTAGAGAATCAGTTGCAAAAATGTGTGCGCCTTAAGCAATAAACCTCTCGCCTTTCGCGAAAATTGAAGGTTTTTGGCAGTTTGACCTGACATCGGAGATGAGGAAAGCGTTAATTACAAAATTGCCCTTGTGCAAACACGTATGGAACCATCAACTATTGGCGGAGTGTGAATATTGTACGGAAAATCACCTAACGCCAGACTTGAAGTAAACAGTCAGTGACGCCCAGTTCGCTTCACCACGGATGTTGATGAGCATCGCATTCTTTCACGTTTTTTCCATGGGAGGAAGCGAACACGCTTGCAAACTTACAATTTGGCTTGCCACTGTCACCGAGCGACGACAAGAAAGGCTTCGAACAAATTATTTAACATGTGAATGATTCCGATTTTTCTGAAATGAATTTTTTTTTCGTGGTCAAGTCTGTTCTGGTGATTTTTGAAAAAGAAGATGGGGAACGTTTTACTTACAGGGTAATTTACTCAATCATATATTCAATGATTGCGCTTATGTCTATCCATCCACAGATAGGACACAAAACGCTGACAAAATGCACTAGCCCGGTGTGTTCAACTTCAACTTTAATAAAAGGAAATAAACCTTAGCTATCGACTCTTCAGAGGAAACCAAATTTCATAGATGTGGGTTTTTTACAAACTTTACTTCAAGCTCTTAATGGACTTCTCAGCTGGATTTAGGCGTGCATGAGGTGGCTGATTTTTAGCTCTGGTATAAGAGACTAAGCTAAATTATCTCTCCTGGTGAATCCACAAATTAGTTGCAGACATCATCGGAGAAAGTATGGTTTTTTTTCGTAATTCACAGGAAGAATCTTACTCGGGTAAAAGCCCGAAGGTTAACGTAACTAATCAAGTACCCGAAAGTTCTGGCACCCTACTCCGGGGAATTCACACGCAGGGAAACAAGGATTAAATTAAATGCGAATTTGCATTTAACATACCTTGGGAACGCGACATTTTCTAAAAGGAATTCTAGTAACGCCTGAGTTAGATGCACCTCTTGAAAATCTGCTGCCACTTTACCCGTCCGAGTTCTCAAGGTACGCTTTAACCTTGTTGAAACACGCAATGCCTGCGAAGTTAGTTACTCCTATGTATTTGAGAGCCCGGTTATTTAAGTGACTACATCTTTAACGCTCCTTTTATTTGGGTAGGGTATTACCCTTCAGGTCCATTGGATGAAACCCTTCATTAAAAATGCCCTGTCGCGTGATATTTAATCGTAGATTCCTAACTCATTCATACTTCTTCTATCTTATTTACTATTCTTGTCGAATGCTTGGGATGCTAACTACGGTGCTTTTGCATCCACGTCCTCGTCTCGATCCGTTCAACAAACGCAGGTAGTTTTTTGATCTGTCAACTGTGTCTTTGCCATTATTAAGGTGAGTATGATTTACTTGTGTCGTACCTTTGCCTGCAATGCCCGTGAGGCATTGTACGTGCAAAAGAGAGGAATGTTATTTTGTTAAAAGAAGGTGAAACTCAGCTGGATGAAAATGAAACGCCATCCAAGACATGCTTGAATTCGGGGGCTTTGCGTCCAAAGCACCTCCAGAAACGTTGTAAATCCCTGGAGTAGCTTTACCACCACAGGTATCGGATTGTCATGGTGTCTGGTTTACGCGAGAGTGGGAAGGCCTTTAAAGTGAACGTCATTTTTCTTTTTTATTTCACAATCACGTCATAGCTGGCGACGCAATATTGTAAGCACTTTTCGTAGACAGTTTTAATTTGTCCAGTTTAGGTCGTGGCTCGTTATTCGGCATATCGTATGCTTGTTTCGTCCATTAATCCTTCGCATCTTCGGGTATTTGCCTTTTCCTCATAGAGAACAGCTGACTCGGTTGTGCCTGAGTCTTCTTTGGAGAGTGTCATCAACTTCTCAAGTGTACAGATCTGGGAGGTAGTTTTTTTTAATTTTTAGGAGGACCTAAAGATTGGTAACACATAGGTAACAAACCACACGTCATTACCTAGGAAATGACAAGTAGTGCGGGCGATGCCTTTGAAGTAGCGGATATACTGGATATTAGGTATTGAAACCGAAAAAAAGCACTTAACGCCAAAGCACTCTTGTTAATTTTATAATGCACACTTCGATGCAAGGAAAAAGTGCTCTGAAAGGCTAATTGCATAAAGTGGAGCATCATGCGAGCTTGAAAATCTCTTGTTAGTATCACAAATGCAACTAAAATAAATGCCATACCCTGTGTAACAGAAATAGAGGGTAAGAGCGTAGACAATGCGACCAATAGCCAAAATAGTAAAATGAAGAACTGACCGGTAAATAGCAAATGAAACTTCCCACCGAAAAGTGTTGCAAAGATGAGATTTGGTTAACAGAAGCTTGTGGGAAGGTTTTCTTATTGAGGCGCGTCCAATGTTGATTCGTGGGTTACGTAGGTGCTCTTTCACCACCGCCTTGGTGCTATCTCCTTCGCCTCCTCAGGCGAGGCGGATATGATGGATTTCGTGAGCTACGTTGCGAAGGTGGAGGATGTAGCAGAAGGCAGAAAAGAAAGGGTTGGTAATGGTGAAGGGGTCGGCGGTGGTGGGGTTCGACGCTGCTACGTCTTTTACTGCAGTGGCGGATGTTCCCGCGACTTCATCTCCAGCATTGGTGAGGCCTTCAAACTTGGCTATAAGGTAAGCACCCACTTATTTTTTTGTATAAAAATGTTTCTTGAGCATGAATAAATAAGCTCTCATTAGTGGGAGCCCATAACCACTGGCAACTTCTGTTACACCTAAACCTTAGATGCGTCATTTTAGTGTTTCTTCTCACATATTCACTATTGGGAGCAAATGAAATGTAATGACGCTTTTTCATCCTCTATTTATTTCACTTGATTGTGTTTTTCCTAGGTGAAAATGAACTGAAGGTGTCCTTTATTCTAGCGCACGCACTGGAGCAGTCCATTGCTTTGGGCTGATTGATTCAAATATACAATTTCAAAATGTCAAGTAAACTTCGCCCTCCCCTCCCTCCCCTCGTTTCTTTGCTTCAGAGGTGATTTTGTTCCACTCTCAGCCACGCAGTGAAAGTTTTACTCATTGGGTAGCCCAGTAAGGTTAAGATGCATACTTCTATTACTGCTCAGCTTTATTTGCCCTGCTCTTCGACCATCTCTTCTATTCTAGTGGCTGCCACAATGAGCCTCTTTTTTGCGTGCACAATTAGCGAAATGTTTGCGCAGATGTACTTTCCTGGTTTTAGTGCTACTATCAATTCCACTTCATCAGAAAACGTGCTTGCACTCAGACGAAAAGGTTTTTCCTAGGCTACTCCACCAACTCCCTTGAAGGCTGCCTTTTTAAGTCGTAGTTCTCCACAGGAGACCATGTCTGTTAGTAAAACTACAGGAACTGAAAGGGGACAAAAAGTAATGCGAAAGCAATTTGCACACGCGTTGTAGGGGAACGGGACCGCGTGCTGGCGCTGAGGGCATCTAACTTCGATTGCAATTGTCTTCACGACAATGTATGATATCGTTAATTTTAGTACGATTTTTTAATCATGGTTATCCCTTTTCCCCAATATGTTCACACACCCTATAGTAATTTTATAATTATGAAACACTTAACCGCTTGCTGTGTTCTCCAGCCCTTATTTGTTGTGAATGGAGAAAAAAGTAGCTTGTCCACACACACTCTTCGTTATGCGAGTTGTCAATGTGAATTTTGTCATTTGAACGCTCGACATACTCATGGTCAGGTTCGTATGCAATCTTAGCAACCCGAAATCTTCAGATTTTAGCTATTTATCAGCATAATTCGGAAAATGCACTTTGGTGACTGAATATGCTTTTTTGTAATTTAGCATTGCATATCGTCCCTTTTCCTTAACTGTAAAGGATTCTGCGTCTATTTAGTGCACTCTTTGTGACACAATTGTTTAATGGGGCCTTACAGGTGTAACCCTCGGATAGGATTAAGGCTATTCGAATTTAGCAAACTTCTCTGCGATTCCTCCCTACCATTTATGTTCATTGCATTAGATTTTTTTCTCCCCAATCTGTATGCCTAATTGGCACACACCTGAAATATAGGCTCTGTTTGATTAGATATCATTAATCTTCATTCTCTCTTGCTTCTGCCAGGGTTTTAAACAGAGTCAGCGTCCTCAGGATCCCCACCCACTGTGTTTAAGACCCGTTATAGATGATCTGGATCCTCCTCTTCCCGAGGCACCGGTAAGTTGAGTGCCTACAGAAATTCTGTTTGCGTTTCACCTTCACCTCACCTTCCATCCTCCTTCCTTTTAGGCACCTCCCGCACCTGCCGACCCTTGGTTCGCTCCCCAAGGCATAACCGCCACGCTAAGTGGTCAAGCTTTTGAGGATCAATTCGATGACTCTGCCTGTAAGTTAAATAGCCATTTTCGGTTTATCTTTAAAGTAGCCGACTAAGTTGACTGATAAACTGAACCATCATCAAAACTTTAGATGGCCGCTCTGAGTTCATATGCATTTAATGCTTCTCATCGTGATTCCATAACTTGGCTGGAAAGCAAAGCCTGTCATTTTACGACGGTTGCGTTAAAATTGAATCATTGTCGAATAAACTGTTACTTTCACACAGCCACGCACCGAATTGTTTAAATAATCAACGGTGCGAGTAAATGCTGGTGGCAGTCGAAAACAATGCTACTAAGGTCGCACAGGATCGTGCTGTGGTGGTTGAGCTTAAGACTACAAAGTATATGTTGGATATGTTGAATATGCATTTCAGTCTGAGTAGCAGCCGAATTGTCCAAACGAATCACTGGCATTTGGTTTTGCAAGCGCGTTTGGTGATCAGAAGCGTCAAAGTGTAGAGGAAACTGAAAGCATCTTGAACACTTACGGCCAAGGAAAGCAGATTGTTCGCACGAAGCAATTCGATTGTCCAAAGCTTTTCACTCCTTGCCTGATAAAAGCTATGCATGAGTAGGTACAAAACTGTGTGGCTAATTTCTAGAAATAATTGAGGACATGCTTCTATGAGATCTCAATCTCAATTCCAAAGCTATGTCCATCTTATTTTTGCATCTTCGATGAATTGCTTCCGAGAATTTCCTGAAATGAGTCAACAAGTTAATTGTTCCAGTTCAGGCTAACATCTTTTGACGGTTCCGTAAGCTCGACAGAGGGCCTTACTTAGCTGTGCCCTCAATTGCGTCCATCAGTCTTGACACTTCATATTCCCCAAAACCACCATTTGTTGAATAGTTTTCTTCAGCCATCCAGTTTTTAGTGTTCGAACGAAGCAAATGGTCTACCAAACTGTAGCATCCACTTCCTTCCTTAGTACCATGTAGCGCTTGGTAGATCTTCCTTGCAATTAATTATTTTGCAGCAAATCTTTCCGCGTTATTGCCAAGATTTTAGAACTAAGGCAGGAATCATTTCATCCCCTTCAACATATTGGGGAGTTGATGCGGCGGAATTAATCTACTAATTTTGAAGACGGAACTTCTCTCATTTAGTCTAGAAAAGTATGTTTATGCTTGGGTCGTCTTGAGGAGCTTTTAAAATTACTCTGTGTAGATGTTCGTCCTAGCATTTAGCTAAATTGTTTTTTTTTTGAGATTTTATGCTGAACTTTTTAAGGAACTCTTAATTAGGTCATATAGAATGCCACCCATTCTCAGTGTGCAGTGGGATTACATTAAACTTGTTTTTTGGGGTTAGCGTGGGGAACTCTTGTTTCTTTCTCCCGTTTGCTGTAGTTCTTCAGTGGTCGTCTGATGTCACTTTGGTAGATTAATCCGCGCATGAGTTATCTTACAAAGTTGATTTGTTGCGCGTAAAGTTATCAACATCGACTCCCCAGAATATGTCGGGATTGCGGGTTTTGCGTCGGTAGGGCTTCTGCAGGAGCACCAAGCGCCGGTGGCAGGCGGAGCGCAGGAGCAATGGGTGGCCTTTGCATCAGCCCAGCAAGAGCCACAACAGCCGTTGCAGGAGTCGACAAAGGTAGGAGATGAAGAGTGGCGGTCTCTGGAACCGGTGGGTGAGCCCTGGTACGTGGGTAGGGTGACGCGGCAGAAGGCGGAGTCGCTACTACAATACGACGGTGATTTCCTCGTGCGTGCCTCCACCCAACAACCCAACCAATTTGTTCTCAGCGGCATGCAGAATGGCAAGAAACGCCATCTCCTCCTCGTTAATCCTGATGGCCAGGTCTGTGCTCGCACCTTTTTCTTTCCTTCTTCACTATCGTCTTTTCCACTCATTCGCTTGTGCAGCCTGTTCACGAAATCGAAAGTAGCTTAGTATTGGTCACTTCCTTGAGGCTATCACATGTTGCACCCAAATTACCTACAATCCTACTGCTTCTGCGCGTCCTGCATTCCAATTGTCTTGGCACTGGTGTTAGCTCACAGTGTTTACACACATGAATTGTGAATCAGTTCTAGAAAACAATGGTCGCAGAGACAAAGTGCACTTTGCGGTCGTTATGCTTGCACGTTTGGGTTAAATTGATTGGTGGTCCTGGTGGTATCACACTTTTGACACCCTTGATAGTCGCCCGCGTATGAATTAATGCTACATTGAAGCCTAAGCTAAACTTGAAAACTCCCATTTTGCTCTCCTCTCCGTGAAGGTACGGACGAAGGACCGGATCTTCAGCAGCATTCAGGAGCTGATTGACTTCCACCTGCGCAGCACCACTCCCATCCGGTCAGCAGACAGCGAGCTTAAACTGGTCTTTCCTGTCTCACCTAACTGCCTGGACCAGTAGCGATCCGCCTCTTGATTTGACTCCTCCTCCTTCTCCTCCCTCCTTCTTGTCACTCTATCCCACCTGCGGCACCCCACCCCATGTGCGTGCGTTTGTTACGCTTCCATCTCCTAATTTTGCTTATTTTTTTTTGAATCACTTGAACATCAGCAAAAACGTTCACACAGACCTCATTTATTTCATCACCGTCAATACCGCCGCCATCATTATCACCACAAGGGGCAATGAAAGTTGACGACTTGAAATTTTTTTGGTAGTGCCATTGCCGATGGCATAGGCCGGACCGTGAACCGTTCAATTGGGAACACTTAAGGCCTTTGATTGTTAATTCAAAGCTCTAAAACCATCAACTTTCTGTCCCATAGGATGGATATCGGGGCTCACTTTTGGGCTGTTTCATTAGATGGGAGACTTGACACGCTCCTCGAAAAATCACTTGAATGTGAAGCGCCTAAGGTGGGAGTATTCATGTTAGTGTTTTGCATCGCAGCGAAATCAAGCTTGAAGGTTCCCCCTAGGATCGTCTAAACAGCAAGTGGTATGGCTCTAATTGAAAAAAATATAATCCATCCTTCAAGCAAACTTGATTTAGATTGCATTTTAGAGGCTGTCATCGAAAGCTGACTGTTACAAAGCTCTCTAAGTAGTATCAGAGGAGTCATGTGAATCAAGACAGAAACGCTGCCAAACCCGAATTGTCTGAGTTCCCAAGATACACCTGGGATCACTAGATGGCTAGAAATTCGGAAAACCAAACGATAACTGGACTTCACATCAAAAGACGAGTAGTTGTCAAGCTCTCACTAATTTAATGAAAAGGTACGGAAGAACGGGAGCTAGTTAACCTTTTCGTTCAGACTTCGAAAGCGAAGTACACAGTTCCCCTGGAGGTTTTCCTGCGGCAGTCCATTGGATTTATCAGTGCTCCAATTCCCAAACGCTTTTCGCCACTCGTTAGGGAAAGTTATTTGGACGCAGTCGAGAAGGGCAAGCCAAGGGAATGACGATGTAAAAAGCACATGCCAAGTAGGGGTAAAGTACTGTTTTGATTGTACTTTTAACGGGAATGCTTCCAGACTAATCAAAAAGCAGATATGATTGCATGTTTTTGTGTGTAAGATCCAAGATGCCTCCCAAATTCATAACGGCAATGGCACCAATCATTGCCGGTATAGTAAAGATTATTTTTTATTCGTCCAAAAAGTGGATATTTGTCTAACGAGTCCTCTACGTTGACATAAAAATACTCTGACATTTCGATCCGAAAATGCAGCAATTGAAAGCGACTCTCCTTCCATCCATCTCACCTATGCTTTGCCCTCTTCCGCCATGATACGGGAATGTTGGAAGTAAAAGGAGCAGCACAGTTGTCTGCAACCCCCTTCTTGGTCTTGGATTTCGTGCTCATGCGACCGGTTCTAGAGAGACGTGAATTTGGCATCAAAACAGCGTCATGAATCATGCAGCTGTGTGGCAAGGTGTAAAAAGCCTTACCCATTGGATTGGCCGTGAAGATGGATGGAAAAGACGATCTAGTAAAAAACAATGAAAACAAATGATCAGAAATATACACCCGTACTCACTGCATCCATGTTTTAAATAACAAACGCACAACCAGCTTCAATAACTTTGCGTTTCCATGCAAAAAAAGTATAGACTTAACCATGCCAGTTTGAAAGGTATGTATGGTAGTTGCTGGAGGAAACTAGTCACCAACACTCTCAAACACTAATGGGCCTGTTACCCAAAATTTCTTTAAAGACACCAATCAGACAATTAATGGTGCAAACGGAAAGGCAGTGGTTTCAGGAATGTCTGCTAAAAGTAAGTCTGGCTGAATGAAGCATAGGTTGAGTAATCCGACTGCAACAAGCGCAAGTTGGCTTGAAGGCGATAATGAACCTGATTTCACAGGGTGGTTGAAGCATATGCAACATGCTTCTCCTTCCAGACCTCAACAAAACAGTACTCCTTGACTTAGCTAAGCCGTTTTCCGTTCAAAGTGCCAAAACAGGTCTGGTAAGGACATTCGAGCAGAAAATACTTTCATGGTGTATTTTAAGAGTAAAATCTCAAGAGACTCAATGCGTGCCTTTTCAAATTTGGAATAAAGCGACCCCATCGCTTTAGCAAACCTTATTAGTTGAGTTGTTTGTCATTAAGATGGCGTGCTCACAAAAAAAGTAAAAAGAACTTTCACCCTGTTCCGATTAATATTGCCTTTCAAAACCACAAAAGAAAATAAAAACAAAAGCTGTAAATTCCGACCTGTGGAACCGTTTAGGGGGCCCAACTAGAGCAGAATCTAAGAAATCGATTGCGAAGCATTACAAATAGGTCGACTTTTACTCAAACCAGTAGCCTTTTTATCCAGCCATCTTCCACAGTGAGTCCATGTCATTTACTACCCTAGTCAAATGTAACGCAATCGGGCAGCCATTAAAAACGATATAAATGTTTAATCGAACGAAAAAACGAAAAAAACGCCAATACTACTACGAGAATATTGTGTTGAGAGGTAGTGTTGTGATAAAGACACCAACACTACCTCCATTTCGCAACGGTGGTTTTCAAAAGCAAAGAGATCCAATAGATACAGGAGTGGGATGAGGGGTTCTGCATTCACGCTAAGCCGCTTGAATATACAGATGAAAGCGAGAGATCCACGGTAAAGGAGTTTGCATCGTCGATGAAAGCGAAAGACTCGCTCAAGCACCATAGGGGAAAAACACAAGCATCGTGATATTCACAACGGCTTACTACTTGCGCCCAGCCGGCGAAAGGGTGCCAAAGATCAGAGAGGCCTTGGGAGATACAACGGTAGGCGGTAGAGGAGAGGGAAGAACAGGCGGTGGGAGGTCTAACACCTCGAAGTGCGGCCGCACGCGAAATGTGTACGTCCACTGGGACCACTTCTACCTTGTCCAGGGACGAGAGGCAGATGCAATCAGCTACCTAAGAAGAGAAGGAAACAGTTCAACGCAGTCGCACGTCACGATTAGCATAACCCGCCGCGCCTGCTGCGTCAATTAGTGGTGGCTGGACGAGGCAGGCTGGAACAAAGTACCAGCATCCGTTAGTCATCACATTTTGTTGCGTGGGTCTAATGTCGACCTCTAAAAGAGGCGTACTTTGATTGTCCAAAATAAAATAAATTCCCGTAGATACTTGCATCATCTCTAATGCATGATGCAACCCAATGCTATCGCATCAATGTTTCAAATGTAGAATGTTCAACAACTTCAAAACAACAAAAACAACAAAGTGTGCAAAAAAATCGTCGTGGAAATCGCACACCTCACCAAATGCTACCATTTTCAACCGAATATAAACGAAAATGGCATTATTTTGCTTTGTCAGCATGCACGGCAAAGGAAGGCCCAGTAACATTTCAGAACATATCGGTAATTTTGAATGCAAACCTTCGTTAAAGGGGAAAAAGCTATACACAAATGATCTGGAGTGGTTTAATATGGATAATGCAATATTTACTGCAGCAATTTTAGTGGATGAGACTAAACAAAGATTGATTAGAAAGAATAGTAAATCAAAGAATGGTACCTTATTTCCAATACCCGGAAGATTAAGAAGGAAGGCCTTGCATTCTTCGTACGAGGAGACACGGAGCTTTGCAAGAAATAGGTCACCACCAGCTTCGATCAATTTTCGAGCGACTGCGCTGAAAACAAAGAAATAAAGGAATGCGAAAACGTACGGGATAAATTTGGCACGATATCCGAAGCCAATTTTACGAAGATCTACTTCAATCCCGGGACGAGCAAGAGCCTCGAGGGTGGGAAAGGAGTAGACAGATACTGTCTCATGCGACCACACCCTCTTACCATAACGAGCGCTCAGAGCAATGAGGAGTTTGCTTATCCGAGGAATGTTATTGTTTGCGGATGTGATGAAAGCAAAAATCGTTTCCCGGGGATCCTGATTTAACAGCCGCAGACCTTTGAAACTATTTATACCTTGCGCACACGAGGACAAGAAATTACGAAGCAAATGGTCCCGATTTAACCACGTTGAGAGTAGATCATCAAGGCAGACATCGAGACGAAAGTAGGACACCAGGGGTAGGGGGAGCTGACCTCGTATCCGGTACATTTCAAGCTCGGCGACAGTGGCACAGCTGCCGTGAAAGGCGACAGGGGTGTCTGCAGAGGCTTGGCGTAGCCGCCAAACGCGATCACCGATTAGGCCAGCGAACTCAAGAGATTCGGGTGTCTCGATCCATCTACCAGAAAGATGGTCTAATTAGCACAAAATAGAAGGAACGGCCATACTTAATTAAAGCGGATAATGGTCATCCCAGGTGACAAAGCATTGAAAATATAACTCGGAATATGGAAACCCAATAATTAAGACGTACAAAGACAGACAACTGACTCCAAATGCCAAAATTAAAGTGGTTAAATTGGTAGACGCGTCCGAAAGAACAGATATAATGTCCATTAATGGAAGCATGGATGTGTGCGCTTATAAAGTCATGGTGTATGAGGGTAAATTTACCACTTACCTTTATACTTTAACAAAAATGATAAGGAAAAAGACGGAGCACATGCAAACCTAAGTAAATCGAGCAAACTTGGGAGTTGTAAGATCCAAAAAAGCTAAGAAATGCAGTAGTCACCCCCTGTCTACCAAAGCTATGCAAATAACAGAGAAAACCACTAAACGAACAAGAGGATATCAAAATCACAACCCTGCCACACATACCTGAACGCCTGACCACTGTTAAGCGTCGCACTGAGGTTAAATGCGCCCGGTGGAACGTTGGTAGATATCCATTCTGATACATCGGTTGGGAATGCAAAAGTCAATCCAAGGCATGAAATCAAGAGAAACGAATAAAGTGATGACAAATAATACAGGGGAAATATTGAGGTATGCAGCGAAACGCCAACAAAAAGCAGAACATCCCTACCGCCTGAGCTAGCATCCAATTGCCGAGGCCACGACCCCATCGCATAGTAGCCGCTGCAAAGTTAATAAGTATAAAGTGCTGCCTTTAAAAATGTTACTTGGACAAAAAAGTGGACAACTCACGTGTAGCGCGCATGGTTTATTTAAAATAAAATATGAACGAATGTCAACTAATTCAATGAACAGGGCTATCAGAGTTCAAGTGATAAAAGTATGCACTATTGCCTTTAATTTTGGTATTAACACCCCACAATGCAAAACATCTGTAGCATCTGTTCTTGCTATTGTTAATGGAAATAACGGACAGGTGTCTGTGCATTAACCCACCATGAGGTAATATAGAAGTGATTTATAATCCTGAGAGACAATGACGTTTCCCGTTTGGCATAACTTCGGCGTAGCCAAAATTGTTGAACGGTATTTGTAAAAC
Organism: Taenia solium; assembly: GCA_001870725.1. Taxonomy (NCBI): domain Eukaryota; kingdom Metazoa; phylum Platyhelminthes; class Cestoda; order Cyclophyllidea; family Taeniidae; genus Taenia; species Taenia solium. The sequence continues at coordinate 49,085 of MIEF01009217.1, read as the reverse complement.
CCAAAATACTTTTTATTCTTATTAGCAACACAAATGCAGATACTTAAAATGATTCAGAAACCTGCCCAAGGTCACTCGTTTCACAGTGGGACGTGGATTCACATTTGATCACGGGTACGAAGTGTAATGTAGCACAAAGGTCCCTTGTGCAACACTCATTCACGCTTTTACTATTCTGTATTCGCATTCAGACAAATGTTTACGCATGGTGTGATTGAATCGGCGTTTATTGTTCTTTTTTATTGGTCAGCTCAGTAGCATTGAACCGGCGGGCTTGTCCAATCACTCGCTTCCTTAGGGTCGCTCATCTGTTTCGGCGTCAACAGCTTTTTGAACGCATTTTGTATGTTGATGGCCCCAATAAATATGTTCGAGAGAAAGACGCATTTGTATTGTATGTATTTTATGCAATGGTACCATTACAAATCGCACAAACTTTGCTGTTCTCCTGTGCTATCATTCTCCGCTAATGAATTCGAGTGAGTCTTGCCACAGTCATGTATTCACTGTGATCTGCTCGAACCCAGCACTTCAGATCTGCATGATTTGCTCCTAAAACTGAGTTTTTTTTTGTATACATGAAGTATGGGCCTTGTTCTCCGATACGAGTATCGTATTATTAAGAAGTTAAATGGTGTTAATAAGTAATGTTAGTTGTAAATTTATGTGGCTCTTTATCGAAAGAAACTTGGGAAGCCTTGGTCCTTTTTGCGTGGTTAACTGTTTTCAGTGGCTTTCGTATTGCATTTCACTGTATTTGCAGGCTGACTAAAGTCAGGAATAGTGTTTCATCGTCGACTTTAAGATTATCGCCAGTAGTCAAATTATCCAGTGGTTTGTACTGCTCTTGCTACTTGGCTGAACCGATGTATTACTAAATGACTGCTTTGGTATTTGCTCTATGTCAATTATCATAGGCGATTTGACGAATGTATTGGAGATGACGAGCTGCCCCAGTTCCGTAATATTCTTTTGCTCTTAGATTTTGTCACAACGCATAGACCCTAATAGCAATGCTAGGTTCCAAACTTGAAGTAACCATTTAAGCTTGGTGGCAAATTTTCTGCCGCTTCCATCGGTAGGAATCTGATTACTTTGTGTCCTCCAATGTTTTGATACACTCTGTTTACTTGCTGCCATTTTTTTTCGTTTTAGACATTGGTAATCTGTCAGCTTGTTGTGGCTGGCGTTGCTAATGTTGTAAAACGCTAAAGTAGGCTGTTTTTCATCATCATGGATTAGGTTTAATTCTATTTGCTGTTCCAACTCCATGGAAGCAGTTGGTAATGGGGAAAATCTCATTTCTCTGTTGCAAGAAGCCCTGCACCCCGGCTTAACGCTTTTTAAACATCCTTACAATCAGGAGATCTGAGAAAAGGAGGTAGGAAATTTCTTTGCGGTTTTTATTCGCTTCTGTTAGGTGGTATGATTTGTTTTTGGTTGAGCGATTGGTTCTTTTTCATTTTGGAAAGGTTGCATTGGAAGTGAGTTATTCCCTAGGACTGAAACTTTTAGGTGGTTAAAGTTCTATTCAAATGTTGCACTATTTAGCACTTTGACTTTCCATTTTGTGGGTGAGTAGGGTCGCCAGCCAACCTTATACTAGAACGCCTCAAAGTACTCGTAAAATCTATCGCCTTTATTGTGTTGGCCTGCGTCCTATTTGTTCAGCGGTTGTCCCCAAACCAGGAACGGAAGCCTTCTTGTGCTTGAGTATCCCACCTTTAGTCATTCTTGTCTATGCCATTTTTCGATGAATAATGCGCAGGATACCTCATGATTGAAATTGAAAAATGGGAAAACACTGTGATGCTCAGATCTCTCAGTAAAGAATGGTTCTGTTTGTAATCGGCTATTATTTCTGCTCGGAAATTTTATCTCGTATAGCTTTAAACGACTACATTGGAAGCATTTTTCCAGGAGATCATCTAACTTTTTCCCATGTAAAACTAATAAAATAAGTGCAGAATTGCACAATTATTTACTGATTTTACTTTGGGTTTTTAAATTAGCTGAGACTCTATCGAAGAAAATGCGAACTAGGTCGATTCATCGGAGCCATTCGGTCTCGCAAACCCCGCAATTAGACAGTGAGAACGAGGATGGGTGGACTTGTGCTCTGTCAAAAGTGAGTCACTTCTGGTTTTTGCCTGATATCTCATCCGTCTAGTTTCCTCTTATGTTTAATGCTTTGCCTTGGCGCCAAGATGATAAGCAGATGCATTAAATCACTTTTTATTTCTCTACGTTACCGAACTTATCGTGGCAATTAAATCTTCCATGTTTACTTGCTTGGTTTCTTAAAGGGCATGCGTCGGCGTCTCAAGGCGAAAGGTTACACCTCTCCTCTCTCAATCACCCTCCCCGTACCCACCAACTCAGGCAGCTGCGGAAGAAGGACGGTGATCATACTGCCAGACGACAGTCCTTCCGCCCTGAGCTCCAAGTTTGACGTTGCTCTGGCTTCCTTCCTTCGTCCCACTTCTCTTGTTGCCGTAGTGCTAGCGCAGCTGCGCCCACGCTTCCGCTGTTCTGCGAGCTTTGCGCCTCTTCTCTGTCTAGGTCTTGGCAACCCCGCGGTGGACACTGCTAGTCTCCGCCAGCTAGCCTTCCTTGCGGCCCTCGTCCAGATGTCTGAGGGCATTTTCTCGCCTGAGAAGACGTTTGTCTATGATCCAGTGCTCAAAACTACCTCGAGGAACTTTATTAGAGAGCTGGGTTTTTGTGTGAGCTATCCTTTTTAAATTCCCTCTAATTAGTTATGTAGTCTTTTCGTCAACTTTCTGAGAAATTGCTTTATCGGTTTTACTGTCAAGTGGATTTTTAAACGTTATTTGCGTCTGCTGTAGGCTTTCTAGTGATATTTGATTCTTAAGTCTGATTGCTTGGAATCTCGCCCCATATTTCATGGTGAAGCTGAGGCAGGGCTGGGAAGGTAGTTCTAACTGGATAGTTTTTTTGGGTGGAATTGATGCCAAAATATGAATTCTTTAACAGTTTTTTTTATTGGAGCTGTCGAGTGTTTTTTACTTTCCACCTTTTTTCATTTTATATTTGATTAGTAGCTGTTTCTGACTTGAAAAGACAAACAAGCGAAGTCGATTGCCTTCTTGCTGTATTCCTCCGCCTCTTTGACCCTAGCAACAATATTACAATATTAATGCCTATATTTAGTTCATTAGATCCGCCTGCCGGAAATTTCATGGATCCGCTTTATCGATGGTCGATGGGCATTCCCGTATTTTGGCATGGATACAAGAGAAAGGCAGACGATAACCGGGCAGATTTTAAATGAAATCGAAGATTGAGATCGAAATGGTTGACAGGGCTGTGGCAGAACCGTCCAGTGTCTTTTTGTATCGTGGCCTTTTCCACAAGTGCTTTCTAGTAGTGTTCATTCACGCATAGGTTATTTCAAACAATTTGCGCTTCAAGCTATGCTTAAAAGGCGCAAATACACATCCATGTTCAGGCCTACGGGCATTTTGCTCACCCACATTCTGTTTATGAGTCTGGCTGCTTGAAACCTGCATATCTCTATAAAACTAAGGGCGAGGCAGAGGATAAAGGTCAGCCAGGTGCGTTTTTATCTTAGAGATATTGAAATGTTAAGTTGATTGTAGTGCGTGCCCTTGATTTTTTTTCCCAGAACTTCTTAATTTATTTGAAAATGCATGTATTTGAAGATTTTTCAAGGTCACGCAACGAAATCTGCAGGCATCAAATCCACGAACATGGTTCTATTTAGGGAGCAGTATATACCGATTATAGCGTCATTAAAGAAAACCGTTTGGCCTTTTGAATGGAATTTCATCCGTTACCAAAAGCAGGCTCTCGTTCCCTTAGAGCGAAGGCATTTGGACCGCCCTTTTGTTTATCAATCTTCGCCGCACATAACATGTTACACGGCTGATAAGAAGGTTATAGTTTTTGTTTGCCCGATATGACATGGCTAGGACCAAAAATCCACACCCATGGGCACGCCTCCTCATTTGGAGCGTGCATTTTCATAGTTCAGGGCGAATTAAATCGAGGCATTAGGCTCATTCACTACTTCGTATGGAAGCTTTCGATTAGGCTCCTTATCTCTTATTTCCTCTTTGGGTGTGAATGGATCGCTTTTGACTGCATCATTGTCTTCTCCGATGGGCCACTTTGCCCCAGAAAGTCGTAAATTAAATCGGTGTCTAATTGGCGCGAAAGTGTTTGACTTTTAATGTTAATCTTCCCGATAATATACTGAAATAATTGTTGAAAACAACTAAATTAACTTAACTGGAACATAGAAACAGATTCCGTAGGCATCTGCCCACTTCAAAGGTGTGTGCTCATTTTACATTTATATTTCTTTCCTGCAGATTTTATCCTCAAATTTGGAAGGTCACTATCAACTTCCGAGGGAGCGTCCAACTTTAGTCTTCCTTCCTCATTGCCCAATCGCTCTGGCCGAGGGCTTGGTTGCGTGCAACTGGCATCTTGACGTACTCAATCGTCTCACCTTTCTCTCCTGTCCCCTGAAACCGCGCGCCGGCATCGCGGAGGTCCCTTGCATCGCACACCTCCAGCCCTTCCGCTCCTACTCGCTTCTCAAGACAGAGGGTGAACGTGATTTTGAAGGTCTCCGTATCGAATGGTTCCACATCCCTCCCGGTGTGGATCTCGGGGCTGTGAAGACCAGCGACAAGGCGGCCGCCTCTTCCAGCGATCTCCTCACCTTTGAAGCTATCCCATCCTTCATCGACGGCGGGGATACGAAAGCGATAGATGAGGTTGCTTGACAGTACTCCATTGTATATAGTGTTTAAACTGAAAAATATACTCATTATTTTGGCCTTTACCTCTGTTTTTATCATGTTTTGCATGGCGTTTAACTGATTCGTGCGTGTCAATTAAAAATATTCGTCGTTTGTGTTGCACTCGTCACTTCCTCTTTCCTTTCTCCAATGCAATATTTGTTTCGCACTATCTCACCCTCCTTCACTCTCTTATTCATAACTGTGGTCTAAGCGTGCTTGGACTTTCTTTTCCTAATGATTCCAAATATCGGTGGTTTTAAATTTCTAAAGGGATCCAACGTCTATAGTGATGAAGCTTGGGATATTCGCCACTAGCGTCACACATTTGTGACGCATTTAGCCAGAAGGAAATAAATTAAGGTTAATAGAGAAAACGAGATAGGAGCAATTGATATTAAAGGAAAGAAGGGGAAGACCCAGGGTATGATGATCGACTTTCCTGCTTGATATCCTGGTACCCGATTTGTTGGGAAATCTATTCTCAATCTGAACGCAAGGGGGGCGGTTAGTGTGAAGTCTCTGCACTACCTTCAAGTCGTTTCCGTCTCCAAATTGGATCGGATGGCATGCATGCACTCGGGTGACCCTGGCCTGGCATGTTTACTCGGTTCGGTCGCCGATCTGTATGGTGCATGCAATAAAACTAGTGGGTGGAGTGATGGCTTTTACGGTTCCTCCTTCTGGCAGGCTTTTGATGGAGCGCAGCATGACTACATGAAGAATGAACGAGCGTCGCCAGGATGTTCGTCAGCCTTCGCGTTCGAATAGTAATCAGTCTGCATCTAGCAGCCCCACATCCCTAGATACTGTGGTCTTTGCCGCTTCTGCTTCTCCCACCACTGCCACCGTCACTCTTGCGGCTGACAGCGGACGACGAGCCCGTAGTCTCCCCTCTTCTACCTCCAACTCTAGTGCGAAGTCTGTATCTACTGCCTCCTCATCTTCCTCTCTCAATGGCTCTTCCACACACTCTTCATCCGCCACTACTACCAACACCATATCCTCGTACGACTCTTCCTCCTACTCCTCTACAGAGAATACCACCTCCTCTTCTTCTTACTCTTATTCATCCTCTACCTCCACATCGCCGCGTGATCCTGCAGTCGAATCGGCAGCGATGTCTTCCAAGCAAGGCTCATCCATTCGTGCCAAGCGGCCGAGAGAATTAAGGTCTGCGGAGGGCGCAGTGTCTGCTCCATCGAGCGAGGGAGAACCGGAGGACAAAGAGACGGCGGTGCTAGCAGTGACGAAGGACCTCCTACCATCTCCCCCACCCATCAAAGTGGAGCGGAGCGAAGAGAGCGGGGAGTGGTCGATGGACCCTTGCGACTGCCGCTGCTACTGTTCTTGGCAGTCGATAGCTCCCGAGCCAGTGGTTCTTGTCGCGTGTGGATCATTCAACCCTATCACCACCATGCATCTTCGTATGATGGGTGAGTAAACGGGAAACAAAGTTCCTCTTTGAAATGCTCTCAGATTCCGTACTGTTAGATAGGCGCCCGAGTTTTGATGTTGCAATAACTCGCTTGAAGTTATGTTCATTGTCGCTATCACATTGCTGGTTGAGTCTGCGAAGCGTTCACTTCTAATTTTGAGCCGGTTGCATACACAAGTGGTCGGCGAGATGGTAGTATTGAGACGCAAATTAGAATCGTTTGCATAAATGCATTTGTGCTTGTTCCGGATTCCCATCTGCTTATGACAGGCGAAAAGATTGCGTATTTCCTCTCTCCTTTTTTTGGAATTCTTGCTCCTCACTGATAAAACTGCCTGCCATTGAGGTTGCAAGTTTATTCCTTGCTGTTGTTGGGACTTGATGCCTTTGTAAAACTTCACAAACAGAGGTATGTGGAATTTCATAGTGAACATTCGTCTCCGTGTAAGAGCTTGTTCCAAATGTCAAGAAAAATTATGTTAGCGACGGTAAAAGTGCGGTGCTGAGGACATTTGGTTGCCTTGGGCTTCTTGCAAACGCATTCGCCCTTTGGTAGCAATTTAACAATGAATGATGTTGAGCCTTCATTACCCTCATATTTTTAACGGAAAGAGAGAGGGCGGATTAGGTGCGATCACCAAGGCCTTGGAAATAAAATGTCGCTGACTCAGACTTAAAGAGGGCGTGTCATTGTTTTTTTCAGAACCTTTTTCTCGACCAACGTTGTTTCGCTATTTCACTTTTAAGCCCCACAAAGCAGGTGATGTATAGTCCACAGTGTCTCCTCTATTCAAAATACATGTGAGCATGCTGAAGGTGAATAGACGTCGGATAATCCCTTTAGAAAATAAGTAAACTTTTGTATTGACGAAATCCTTTGTTGATTCATTTCTGAATTACCAAAAATGGCCTTTATGATCATTGATTGAAAGCTGGCTTATGTTCATGCAAGTTTTTTTGGTAGAAACACCAACGCAGAACTTGTTAAAGTTTATGGAAATGTAGAATGCGCTCGTAGTGATAGGTGAACAGCACTAGAAGGAAACCCGTGAGCGAGGGAGGGATTGGCTGCCGTTATTTGAAAAAAAATCGGGCTAGGAGGGAGGAGGCTGAAGTGAAGCTGTCAATCACTGCCTGCCAGGGCATTAATGACATGGTGTGCCATCCGCGTTATGCCTGCTTTTATTAATTTGGCCCTGTTTGCATTCCCCACCCTATAATAAAGAAATTAAATGTCGCCCCTAGGTAGGCCGAAACTTGTTCAACGAATCTGCCGCTTTGAAGGAACTCAGTTAAAGTAGATTTCACACCCGTTTATCATTTTCAACAGTAATCGAAATGTAGGGAACATATTTTTTCAGCTAGAGAACCTTTAGCATCACAGTGCTTTGCAAGTTTTGAAAATAGTCTTTTTATTAGATAGGTGTTACTCTCACTTTACTTTTTTTGGCTAATTCAATCGAAAAATTTTAAGAGTTATTTGCTCAAGCTATCCTCTTCCCTCTCAGATTAGCACGACTCTTGAAAATTGGCAGGTGTTATTTATTCCATTTCCTGTTTGTTGTACGTCAGCACTGTTTGCTTTTTTTACTTATATACTTAAGGCGTGCAGAGTAAATAAACCATTCTCTGCATTTTTTGATCACGCTAACACTAGCTAAGGAGGAAGCGTATTGGACCTTCGGCGATTTCCAGCTATCTTGACAAGTTGGCATCGGCTGACCCATCATATGCCATCAATTAGTGCACGAATTTTCACAAACTATAGGCATATTTTGGGGAAGCTGGTTAAAACACAAATGCCTTCTGGCCGATTCATCAAATATTCACCCAAGAAATGCACTTACGTGCACTGGCTGTTCTCATCACAAACATGTAGTTGATAGGTCTAAAAGAGCCCCTCTTTCTGATGTCCGAGTTTGAGGGGGTGTATTTATTACAACCGTTTCCCACGCAGGTAGTTAAGGGCGGCTAAATTACAAAAGTGGTCTTTGTGATTTGCTAGCTGCCATGGAAGCCGGTAGGCGTATCGCGGTGAAAATTATTTAACATAACTGCTATCACCTTCCACTGCGACTTCTAAAATGACACAGCATTCGGTTCCCCCCGCCATGAAGCCATAGGGTGTGTAGTTTTGGAAATGACTTGTAGCTGAGTAGAAGGGTTGATAATGCATGATCAGGAGTGACAGTAATTCTCGGTATTGTGAGCGTGCTCACAATCCTCCCACTAACTCCAGACCTCGTAACTCACAGGGAGCCCATACCAGGATAAATAGGAAATCGAGCCTGAGCTTTCCAGGTTGCGTGATGAAGCAGTCTTTGGTGGAACGTACAAGAGCTCTACTGTGGAGAGTTTGACAACCATCTTCCTTACCTTGGGCGACAAGCCGCTTTAATTCCAGGACCACAGAATAAACGTTCCTATTAGCTGGCTTGCTGTTGTTGGATTTGAATTACTGAATGAATGAATGAACTGCACCTTATCACCGAATATGTTTTTTTTCCTTCTTTCCAAAGGGGAAACGGATGTTTTACACCGTGGTTTAACTTAAAGTTCCACCTTGAGATCAAGAGAGCGCTAGGGTTCATTAAGTATTGCACCGTTTGAATTCCGCTACAAAGTGGTCGGTGCACTTTGTTTCCGTTATTTGGGAATCTTCGTTTATATGACAAGCCAGAGCATTATTGGTACGACTCGATAATCGTGGTTCTAAGTGAGCATTTTTTTTTAACCGAAACATTCTGCTGAATAAACGTGAAAGATACATCCAAGCCTTAGGGCAAGGGCCAGTAGTTTTTTAAATAATCCAGTCATTCTATGCTTAAACCAGGCCTAGTTCTCTTCCGACCAGAGGCGGGAGTCAAGTAAGTTGGGAGTGAATTTCGGCCCTTTTGGAGGCATTTTGAGCCCTTGGCATTGCGTGCAGTGCAGCCGTTAGCAGCGCTTGAGAACGCACACGAATTTGCCCCATGAATGAAGCCACATTGAGCAGTCCCTATCAATGCAATCAATTGGTGTGGCGAGAGAGTGGCTAGCTGCCTCGTTTAACATGTGGAAGGTAAAATTTATTCACTGCTTGCTGAAAATGCATTCTACCCTGCTTCGTCTTTTAACGTCCAGGAAGCGCTGACGTTCACTTTATCTTGCCAGCTTTTTATTTGGAGTCTTCTTCAAAAGGTGTGATAATGAGTCAAGCTGAGAAGTCATTTAAATGGATCGCAGAGTAGTTAATCAACACATGGTTTTTTCGTGCACTTTCAAACCAAGCAAAGTTAAGTTTGTGGACATTTTATTTGATTCCTCTATTCACTTATTTGGCTTGAAGAGACCGAAGCCATCACACTAAAACAAAATCTTTTGAACTTTACATCCATTTTTAATAGAGATTGGTTCTCTCGTGAGGCAATATTGGCATAACTTCAGATTATATTGGTATTGCGTGATCAACCGCCAAACCTTTTGATCATGCCTTCGTAGAAGTTGTTTTTGAGCCCCAACTAGCTAACTCACCTTCTCTTCAAGGAGCGGTAGGATGTAAAGCTGGGCCTTTGAATGCATTCTGCAGGCCAAATCAGTTTTCTGTTGTTGTCGCTGTTGTTGGTGTTGTGGTTAATTATCAGAAAGTTAGTTTATTGCAAACACTTTAAAGGTGGTGGTGAATTTTCGCTTGCTTTTGTGGTCGAAAACGGTAACAACTCTATCACTATTAGTATTTTCCCTTTGCGAACAGCAACTTGGGTCATCTTTCTCGACTACCATAGTATTACATGCGCCATGAGCTTTCTTCGAATTGCCAAGCTGTCAGAAGAGGATGATATTTTTGTTTCTTAAGTAATAAAATGTCTGCTCATTTCCCACGTTTGAAGTTGGGATGAACAATCCATGCTAGTTAATAATGATAGCCTCTTTTTTTCCGGAAATCGGCAAATTTGTTTTGACTCTAATTAGTTTATAAGACTATTAAGCTAGACTATCTTATTTGTAACAACCTTTATTAGTTTCTTTACACCATTAAAGTTAATCTACTCAAGAAATTTCCGAAATTGTTTGTTTCACTTTTCTGCAGAAGATGCACCAACAGAGTCCAGGGCGACTTCACAGGCAGGCCGTCACCTGATTAAATTTCTTCCCATCATCTCTCGAGTAGGTCAACCTCCAGATTCAAAAAGGTCACAAAAGGACTAAGAACGTAGTTGTTGAGCTGATGGCCTACGGGAGGAACTTATTTTTAACATTCTTACCTCACCCCAAATCCTCCGGTGACATCTCGTGTTTGGTAACCTAACAGGTTCCTGGGCCAGGTAAACCTGGTAACGGCCTTTGGATCCCACTTTTCCTCGGTGTAGGTCTCTTCATTTCCTCTTTCAGTTTATAGATCTGTAGGATCGACCTTTCCAAGCTGAGAGGCTGTTGGATATTTTTAATCATGCTTGCACTTACTGCGACCTTGTGCATAAGTTCGGGACATTTTGTGGTTTACCACCGGACCATCGACTGACATTATTAATCTCACTTTCACAACTATTTATGATGCAAAATTTCGGCGAATTCCGTCGAATTTATGAATTAAATCGGTTTAAAGCTGGCTTCTGTTGAAGCGGGGTAACAAACCGGTTGTTTGAAAGGTCATTATCGAAGTAGATAAGCAGCTACATCCTATTTATTGTCTTCGTTGTCGGTGTTAATGCTTGTTCTCTGACGTAAGTAAACTGTCACAAAAATCGGTATGGATGGGGAACATTTCAATTACCATATCGACAATAAAAAAGTCCCGGCTAATTCAAATGTTTTGATCAAGCCTGTCGCCCTTTGTTTTTTTTCAAGAATTGGCACGGGACGCCGTTGAAAAAACATGGTCATTTCAGCAGCAGCATCAAAAACAAAAATCATCTCGGACGGATAATGATGAGGGGCGGAGGACGAAGAAGGGATATTCGTTACCCAGTCAGCACCTGCTCAAGCCCCGACGTCAAGTGGTGGTTGTGGGCGTCCTTTCCCCAGTATCCGACGCTTACGCGAAAGCGGGTCTGGCTTCGGCTGCGTCTCGCTGCCGTCTGGCGCGACTAGCCTGTGCCACCACTTCCGACTGGCTGGCTGTGGACTCCTGGGAGGCTTCCCGCTGCCACTGGACACCCACCCGACGCGTTCTTGAACGAATCCAGGCGCGCATGCACCGAATTTCGCAAAATCTTGACGGCGTCGTCGGTGATGAGTCTGTAGTAGCCGCAGGGACAGGGGCGGCGATTTTCGATCCGAATGATCTCGAGGATCCACGACTCGGGGAGATCTCGGGTGAATTTCTTCATCTAGGTTTTTTTTCTCAATGAATTGTACTGTATTCTAAGGCGAATTTTGTTGACAGAGCCTTGGTTGGTGCGCTAAGCACATTTTAGCTCCGAGTAGTCCTTGATTTGCCAAGAAACCAGTCTGGAACTAAAACAGTTGGCACTGAAATTCATTGAGTTCCTAAGGAACGAAGCAGAGGGGCCTCCGATGAGGTCCTGGTCCTTTGAGCAACCCCTTATTCACGGTCTTTCACTGCCTCATAGCCATCTGCATTTGAGAAACACTGGAATCGATGGCATGGAGAAGGTATTTATAACGCTTATTGATTGAAGGTGTGAGTGGGGTCGTTGGCGAAATGACTGGAACAGTGCACATATTCAGCAGCATAGTACAGTTTTAAATGTACCTCAGGTTCGCAGGGAGAGGATGATGGGACGACGGAAACGATGCATAGGGGTTCAGCAACAAACGCGTGGCTGGCGGCGCACCTGCGGGCCGTGCGTGACGCGGAGGCTGCGGAAGAAGCGGAGCCTAGCGGTCGGTGTTGCTGCGGCCGAAGGCGCTCCCCCACGTCCGCTTCCACACCTGCTCTGCCTCCGGTTCGGGTCAAACTCGTCTGTGGCGCCGATCTCCTCGAGTCCTTCACCACGCCCAACCTCTGGTCGGAGGACGATGTCAGTCCATTATCTTGCTCTTTCTCTCTTCGTTTTCATCGGTCACATCGTTGGCTGGAGAAACAGCAAAGTTTGAGTTCTCTTTCTACTTCATTTGGCTTTCTGATGGTGCACTGGGTTAAGGAAATTCGACCAACCATTATTCTTTTTTCATGTTAGTGAGTTGGAGTCTGGAAGCAGCATTATCAAATGGTTGGGACGATATGATGATGACTCCAAGCTGCCACCGTGAGGAATGTATTGTAGAAGATGGAAACAGATTGCTTACTTGACTGTATATTTGTCGTTACATCTCAACGCTTGTCAACCACGACACTTCCTCCTCCCTCAGTCTGCTTTCGACGCTCTTAGGGGCTTGAATTACCCCTGAAAGTGTTATAATAAGAGCTCCTTGAAATGAGCCTTACTGTCAACTCATAAAAGCATTGTGAGATTCGTACCGTAGGTGTCGGCACCTTTGAGACCGCCTCGTGGAGGACTGGCAGAACCTGTCCAGTAAGATAAGCTTCTTCAACTATTCTTCTACAATTCATAATACGTTTACTCCTATCACTTAGGGGAAGGAACTAATCGAAGAGCTATCCTGTTCTTTTTTGATGTAGCATATTCCCAGGTTGGAATGGATGCCAGTTGGCCACGGTCCTCAGCTTGAGATCGAAACAAACAAGGTGCATTGTTGATCTGATAATGCATTGCTTAAATCTAGTCTTAAGAATACCCTCACTATGGGAGTTTTTTTCTCGCCTTGTTCACTATCTGCTACCATTGTAACACGGTACTCCCTTAGACTGTATCGAAGACAGCACCTTGGTTTATGTATTGGATTGTTTTTTTCCCACCTTGTGTTAATTGACTGTCCTCATCGCAATTACCTCCCTTCTCTATTCCTCTACGCACGGATTTTACCCATCTCAGTGTACCTGAGTCTGTGTCCCCTACAGCCACGGTCGATTTACTCCGTTTGGAGTTTCACTGTTTTTGCGGATTGGGTCTTTTTTAGACCGTCTGATAGGCTTTTCGTCGACCTTACTCATTCATGAGTCTAGGAGAGGTGATCAGTTGGACTTGGTAAATTTCACACAGTCTCATATTATGCTATTTTCACCACAAATTGCTATTCCTGGTCCACTAGTCCCTTTACTATTTCCTCTTCGTTCAAAGGGTTGCTATTTTCATTGAATTGAGCGCTTTTGCATCTAGCTGAGTGCCTTTGTTTCTGTTCGAAGTTAAAGTGACGGAACCTTGGAATTTACTCGGCGCCATCAGTTCATAACACAGCTTTCATTCATCATACTATCCAGTTGTAAGTTACCGAATCCTGACACGTTGACCGCCAACTTCGTCTCAATTTTCCTGAAGGAACCCAACTCTAAATGCATGTTATAAATTGAGCTATCAGGTTCAAGCTGTATCCTATTGAGGACACCAACCCGGTAATGCATGGGAAACGCTTAAGGTTAGATACCTCTATCACCTGCCCCGGGTGAGCCAACACAGAGGTGACGTGTGGGTGCGGGTTTAAGTGCTGACTGGACAGGACTTTCGGAGGGTGAGTCAGAGACTGCGACTGTAGAGACAGTAATAACTTGTACACTGAAAGCGTATTTGAACTTTGTGCCCTTACTCCCCTCTGGATCGCTGAGACTATTTCCTAAATGATCGGGAATTATCTGGAATAATGGCAAGTTCAAGGAAACTAAACATGGATGATTTTGAAAGCTTTTCTCCTCGTACGTGTTTGGATTGTTTCGATATTGAGGGGATGGATCTCGGCTGTAATTGTTGCTTGGCTTTCAAAAATGTGTTAGTAGTGGTGTGAGGCACACCACATACGCGTGACGAACTTAGCTTCTGGAGATGATGCAATAATTAGCCACATATCAGAAAACCATTTCCTATCAGTTGATCACGTCAAGAACTCCTTTTTCACATGTTAGTCTCGGATTCCCTCAGTCACTAGGTGTATGGAACTCGTCATAGAGAGTGGAGAGTCTCGAGAATGTGATTCACTTACTCTTAAGTCGTTCTTAGCCACAATCACAACTTGAAACCATTTGTGGGTGGCATTTTTTCCCAAAGTGCCTTATCAAATGCAGCATTTGAAAAGAGGTAAACTCGATGCACAAGGTGCCATCACATGAGGTTCGCTCCATTGACATCTGATGCAAGGAGAGTGAGTGTGAAATACGCAGAAGGTAGGAAATGGCAAGTACCGACGGAGAGCGGTGTAGCGCACCGATGGCCTGACGCAATTTCGTGCATGCATTGCAACGCAGGTATGTAAATCTTTGAATGCATTCTACAAAGGCCTAGGAATTGCACGTAATCATCGCAACGAGGCACACCGAAAATCGCGTGTAATTATTCTGGTCAACTTATATTTTCAGCTAACACCTTAAGTGGGTTTATGGGCACCCCACCAGGTTCTACAGACGTTGGCTTTGTCATTTATGCGACAATGAATATATATAGGCGCTCGTGCTATCTTTTATGCTGCATGTTGTAATTCCTTAAATGCTATCTCGTTTTTAAAAAAGTGATAAAGGTTTTTACAGAGAATGGGCTGTATTTTTGCTTCCCCAACTCTGTTCCGGGGTAGGCGACGTGGGTGTTAACCTGATTCTGTTCTGAGTCCTCATTTCCCTGCAATCTGTAATGTTTTGCCCTGTTTGTGAGTTGAAAACAGTGGTCAAAGTTTTTATCAGGCGGTATGGCCTTTTTAACCAACCAGACCAACTACTCGGGATCTTTGTAAGACAATCTGGATCAAAAAATAGTGGAACTTAGTCCAGTCGCCCTACTTCATTCACTTCCGACCTTTGTACTGTGTCTGTACTCAATTGTAGATTAAATTCGTGCTTTAAACAAACGCTTGTTTTTTTTCCTTTGCTTGCGTTCGGCGTTCTACGAGTAGTTCGAGTTTAGCACATTTGCTATGTAGCGTCACAAATGCGATGTGGTAGTGGGTTGCGCTGTTCTAGATAGCGGGACCGAGTTCTTTGTCATCTTTTAGGTAGAGTTATCTCAAGCAGAACGCGTCGTTTATAGGTTGTGGTAGTCATTTTTTTCTCAAAGGATTTCACTTTTTTTTCCGCCTAGTCATGAGCGACCAGTGGACAATGAATGCTCCAGGTTTGTAGTTTTGATTCAAAATTTCATCCTATTATCCTTCACTGGGTTGTTTTTTTGCTATGCTCTTTCAGATGACTGCATTGGTGCGCGACTACGGTATAATCTGCATAAGCCGACCCGGTTCTAACGCCGCCCGTCTTCTCTACGAGATGGACCTTCTCTCCCGATATGAGGTTAGTCCAATGGGACTCACTTCTACATTCCCTCACACCTGCATTCTATTTATAGCGCGGACTTTTGTCGATGTAAGTAAAAGCCTCTCTCTTTCCTCCCTCCTTGTGGCAAGAATAAATGTCGACTTTCATTAAGCTCCATTGGCTCACTGCAGCTGCAGCTACTGCTCTCGTGTGACATACATAGATTATGCGTCTAAATTTAGGCCGTACCGAACGGCTCACATGTGACACATCTGCTGACTTGCAGGTTTGGGCACGCATTATGGGTACCACACGGACACAGCCGCTGATTCCCTCTAATAATAATCGCCTAACTCTCTGATTGAGACACAGTTCTTCTATTCCAGATCAATTAACCAGTGAATTGCTTCTATACAGTGCTAATAAACTGAATTACCTCTCAGTTGCAGCCTTATCATTTGGATTTCAGGACCCCGGTTTTTCTCTATTACATTCCGCATAATTTTTTTTTTCTATTGCGCATAATAGAGACGAAAACATCGTTACTAATACTTCTCTTTCATGGAACGCGCACATGGAGAGTTGAATTTAATCGACTCAAAGAGCTGCAGTGCCTTTGCAAGGTGAATCGACTTCTAAATTTCTGCCTGGTAGCATCCATGTGATTCGGCCTAGCTCGTGGGTGTGTCTTCTCCCTTGTCGCCAAACCGTTTGCTCTAACCTTCTCCCCACCCTTCCTCCCCTACTCTAATTCATGCTGAACTGACTGTGAGCGCGAAGAGATGAGTTAGGAGCAATTTGGAGCATTGCAGTTTCTCCAGTGATCATCGCTTAATTTTGTGCTTAAATGCGAATGAGTTGAATGTGTGATACCCAAGGTAGCTTATCAATGAAACTTCCTTCTTTCAAAGCATTTAATAGTCGATAGTACGAATGAGTATTTGGTGCCGCTCTTCGGTGTGTGTGTGTGTGGGCTATCAGAAATATGACCAATTTTTTTTTTTTCTTCAAGTCGTCCAAATACTGTCTTTAAATGATGCCTATAGAGCTTTTAACAAGACGTGATTGTTTCCTACTAATAATGGGAGTCTAGATGTGATTCCCTATGTTAGATGTTTCATTTACTATTAACTCTCACAGAAACACAAGGCACCAAAGCCTTCTCCGAAACGTTTTTTTTTACTTTAATTTTTCATGCAATAAGAGGAGGAAGAACCTGTGGTTGGGTTTATGTTTTTTATGCTGTCCTCCTCTGATGTCAGGTAAGTGATAGCATCTCTCTGACTTGCTGTTGCTAATTTTAGTTTTCCAAAACAGCTGAGAAAATCTTCACTAAGTGACATCTTCTTTCATATAATTTTAGTGAGAATGACTTATAGGGAAATAAAAAAAAGGTGAATTTGGTGGATCTCCATTGCTAAACAAGTTATACGTGGTATGACGTATAATTGCTTCAGTCTCCTCTCAGGATGGGTGGATTCGAATAGCGTAAGAATCGTCCCAAATGCACCAAATCCATTACTGCCTTATCCCAAATAGGAATGGCCATAATTCTCACGACTAGCAGAGGTGAACTTTGAGTAAAATTTATTGCTAAATTTTACCGTATTTGCTATCTCGCTTTCCACACTAGATGCCCATGCACTTTGGAAAGGGAGCAAGCCCTTCGTTGTGCTCGATTCATTGATGGGGTCATTGCGAGGCGAAATAATTTGGAAGAACCTTTATTATAGGGGAGTTGAGGGACTTGACATGCACGGGACCCATGCTATCATTGAGGGAGTCGGAAAAAAAGACCAAATCAACGTCATTCTGCTTTTGAGTGTCTTCTGTGATTACATTTCTGCTTCAGCCTTTTTATCTTCCCTTGCGGTGGAGTTCGTCGTGAACCTAAGTGGTGTTTCCAAGCATCATATAACACGAGGAGTTTCATTTCGGGTACAGCGTTAAGTGGTGAATGGTGGTCTTCACTAGGCCCATCCCATGCAGGAATTGCTTTTTTGTGAGAATATTCGTACGAGTGCATTGTGGGAAAGGAATTTCATGTCTTCGCCTCATGGTCCTAAACTGCCGTGTTCGCAACGAAATTCCAAGCAATTGAAATCTCGTTCCGATTCGCTATTGTTCATAAAAGTCTACGTGGTTTCAGTCGGTTAGTCTGAGTACACTTAGCTACTCGTGGCAAACGCTTCCACCAGCTGGAGGGGCAGTTGTCCTTCTTTTAGAGCGGGCGTGCTAGCAATCTCATAAATGTCCCTCCCAATTCATCCATTAGGACACACTTAGATGCACTAATCCAAAGATAACTTTCTTGGGAGCGCATCAAGCTGGGAGACCAGTAGCAGAGGTGGGTTCAGCGGGTCCGCATTTCACCATCTCTGCAGTCAAAAACATGCTGTTCTACCATGGGCGGATGTTAGATCTAATTTCTAGTTCAGCTACAAACGATTCTAAGACGTATGTTATGCTGTCAGTGGTAGCAATGCTTAGCTTTTCCATTTGTTGCATTAGCAAAATGTGATCCTAGCGACGGAGTGGAGCCAGAACGGACTAAGTGCTACCGTGGTGCGACGGGCCCTGGCGCGAGGTCAGTCAGTGCGCTATCTTGTGCCCGACGCTGCGCTGGAGGAGATTTACGCGCACGGTCTCTATGGTGCCGCAAGGCCTCCGCGTTTGCGACTGAGACCGCCGCCACGCTTCGTCATCCTTGTTCCACCCCCACCCGTAACTCCTCCACTTTCACCACCTCAGGTGGAGGAAGAGGAGGAGGTGGAAGCACTGCACCGTCGGCCTCAGCATCCTTCCACTTGGTGAGTTGTGGCCTGATGAATGTCTTGGGGAACTGAAGCAAAAACCACTCGTTCTGGGATTCTTTTTTACATTCACCTCAGCACTTTCCCTCGGAATATCAAGACGATGGAAATAGTGGTAGTGCTTCCAGAATCCAAAATTTGTTGATTTTCCTCCTAACACTGCGGAAAAAAACGGGTCTTCGTATTTTATTGTCTTAGTTGCGACTCGGGCATGCTCAGATTGTAGAAGCGATTTTTGCATAACTTACTTCAATTCCTCCCGAAAATAAGAGTTACGTTATGCAAATTCCTATTTGATTTCTTGCGTTAGACCGGTAGTTGGAATTATTCAGAACTTTGAGGAGTCATAACTTAGGCAAATACAATTTTGGCCTTTTGAATGGACGTGGCAGGTTGTCTGTTTGGCTCAGTTCTTGGGAATGACGAGCTGCGAAGTAGACGTAATTGCATTGCTTTGAATAAAATTTGATTATTTGCTTTTCTGAATGTCAAGTGGCCACGGATAAAACAAAACTTATGTGGAAATTGAGTAATTAATTACTATTTTTCAGTGAGTAGGTGATCATGAAAACGTTGACAAGATATGGCACAGTTGTTGCGTTCTAACTTCATAATACTTTTGTTCTTGAGTCTCCAGCTGGCCATCTTCCATCCGGTTTATTTTATTGCCTCCTGGAGGTGCAATCCATCATGCAATAGGTGATGTTGGGTTGGTCTAATTGTATTACCCGTGAAAGACTGGAGGAAGGATTTGCCGACTACACTGACTGTGGCATGAACATTCGTCGAGTCTATTTTGGGCAGTGCATTTGCCCACCTCCCCCTTCACCACCACCGTCACTCCCTTTCCGGTAGGTGGCAGTCGTTTCGCGCGCCTTCACTTAGCCTAATTCGCTTTGCTCTGCTAACAGCGAATCCAGTGACGCTTTTCCTAATGCTCATACTGGTAAAATTCCCTTTACTTGTTGAGTAGAAAAAAACAACAAATCGAGCCGCCAAGTGCCATCTGGGCTCTGATTTTACGTGGCGACTGAAGAAACATTCCTATGTGGCTATTTTGTTGATGCTTTTACTTTTTTGTCGTTTCCAACCGATAAACTTTCTGACGTTGGCTATCCAGTTCATTTCTCACTGCCAAGTCCGTCACCAATAGATAGCAAGGGCAGCCGATGGAGCAGTTATCTACAACACTAAAAGAACGCATAACTAATGCAATATTGACACATTCAAACTTAGATCCGCGGATACCCTCTCCAGCGTCTGTCGTGGTTGATATACCTCGATAATTTGATAGAACCGCAAGCAAATTAGCCCAAGGGTCAGGAATGATCACTTATTGTCTCTTACTAAGTGGTGAACAAATTTTAGTAATCATCGGGGCGTTTTTCGCGTCACATAAATCAACGGTTGTTTATTTTTTTTGGCCTCCTGCACGCTGATTTAATCCCTCGCCATGGACAATAAATCTAAATTGATCTTGTTGACAGAAAACACCGCCATCACGCTACCCTCACGCCTTCGGGGTGGATTTCGCCGCCTCGAGTAAATATTTGATCGCATTCCACTGATAACTTTCCGTCTATCCATTCGTTCGGTTGAATTGGCATTTGTGTCGAAGAAAGTAGGAGCGCTTTCGCGTGCTTTTGGACATCCAGTTGAGGAGCTGTATCGATCCAAGTGGTGTATGCGAGTAGTATGTAGCTAGCTGATTTTCGTGCGTTTTGAAGTCTTTTTTAATGAAGTGATAATCTATGTGGACCTTTCGAGTCAAAATGGGGCTTTCAACTCGACGGCTATGAAAGATGTGACAACTGTGTTCCATCAGCAATGCTTGATGCATGTGTCGTCGTGGTTCAGTGGTAGTGTGTGTGTGTGGAGGAGTGTTAAGTGAAGCATGAATGATCGTGTAAACGATGCTGTAGAAGCCAAATCCGCGAGGACTCGCATTTGGCCGAAGACTGCAAGTTTTGTAGAGTGATTGGACACGAAGCCGCTCAGCAGTGAGACATTTGAGTTCTATTATGTCAGCGTCTTACAGACGGTTGTACGTACGTAGTGATTTCCCCCTCCTCCCCACCCTCTTGCCTTGATAGTCAATTCTGTGAACATTCAGTCTGCGCGTGGTGCATGCCTGCTCCAGTATGTTTAACCGACGTATAAGTAGTGTGCTGGATGGCAAAATTGCGCACAGGACGAATGTTTGGGTGGGAGCGGTGAACATGGCCATCTTTCCAATCAGTTGGCCAAGAAATCGCGGATACCTAGGATGAGGCGAAGGGGGCGCACGTGTGCTGGTTATGAAAACGGGTTTCCGGTTTTGAGCAATGATGGGGATGGGTGAGCAGTAGTGACACGGTTCCATGGCGTGGCCTCTTGGCAGGCATTAGACGGGTGAAAAAGTAAGCGCATGGATAATTTCAGAAGCTGGTGATCATATGGAACGCAATGCAATTTACATACCCTGAAATTTCTCTGGCCAAGTTTGGAATAAATTGTTTTGAATGGGAACTCAGGGACTATTGAGGTCGTAAAAGGTGCTTCAATGGAATCGATACATCGGTACTAATTCAGCTTTGCTGTGACGGAAACATGCTGTTTTGTAACTATTTTTTATTTGTAGTGCTATTGTTGCTTTTGCCATTTTTATTCAATGAATATTTTGAAATGGCTTTGTCTTCCGCTGGTTTTATTTTCTGAAGGCCGCAGACTCTTAATGCACAATGCAATATTTACTTACCATTTGGTGTTCACCGCACAAGATACTTCCATGGATTAGATAAACTTACCATCTCCGCCTTTAGACTTGCTCATTTTATGCATCTGTTTATGTTGTTCCTCTTTCTTGTTTTTCCCCTTTTCTGCATGCTCTTCGGAACGCCTGCATGTTGTTCCATCTGCCCTACCTAGCAACGTCGCAACCAAATCCACAACTACGTGAACCGTGCTTCGAACAACGTAGATCCTTCGCCTCACACACTCCCTTCTCTGGGCTCCAACACTACCATAATATTGTTTACAATTGGTCACTCCTAGCATGCACTGTTTCCATTTTCCCTCTTTACTGTTGTGCGTATTTGGCGGATAGTAATGGCTTGTTGTGTGGAATGAAGGAATTACAAAAAGATGTGTTCGTGGTATTGTGTTTATATCCCCCACATTGCCGTTTGACGACCACATTGTAACAAGGTGGCTCGAATAGCTAACACCAGCAAAAGGGATTTTCGGCATGCAATGAAGAAAAAGGATTAGGGGATTGATGAGCCCTGTCGTCTCGTGGGCTGAAATGCCTTTTGATGGAAGTCGTTTTCAATTCAGCGATGCAGGAAAATAGGTTGTTTAGTTGTCCTTTCATGTATGGTATCCGGATTTGATAAGTTGCCTTTATTTAACCATGAAATAAGAAAAGATGTGGGCTGGAGCGAATGGGAAGTGGGGAAGTGCCATGTTATTAGTTGCAATTTATTTATGGTGTGAGTAGAGCCATATGCATTTGCTGATGAATCTCATGAATCGTTGACTGTGCATCAAAAGGAGATAAGGCAGTAAGTCTTGCTCTTCTCATAAATAATGGGAGCCGGAAAGAGGCCTTTAAACCACCTATGGTTTGTCTGAATTCGGCAGCTCACAGCGAGTCCTTGAATGCGCCTTTTGCGGTATACTTTTTTCTCGGTGAGAATTTGCGTATTAAGCCCCTCCGAAAAGCTCTCATTCGGGTCGTTCAACTTGTTTCATTTCCAGGCCTACTTCAAGTTCACTTACAGAGGGTTAGGACATTTTAGTGCCTCCCAAGTTTCCTAATAGAGGGGTCGGTGTAACGTCTTGTCATTCCCCCAGTGTGTGCGTAGGCACAATTCCACTGTCATTGACAGCACAAAGATATTTTGCATCGATGCTGGGCATTAATTCGGACCACAAGCATCCACACATCAATGCGCGTGAGTCTCAACGTTTTTGCATATTTAGTAAACCTCTGTCAATACAATTCGGTTTTTGAGTGGTAATTAGACTCAAGTAAGTTATGCCCTTGAGCCGCCATCATAAAGACAATTTGCTGGGTAAAATTACCTCACATAAGCAAAATTGCTGCGGCGGGAGCATTCACTTGCCCTCTTCTCAGATCTGAAGCATAAGGTGAGGTGAAATTGATGAATTCTTGCTACCTCTCCGGAGGGGAGGACCGCTGTAAACAGCCAATTGCACCGCAATGGACAACCACGTTGCGTCAAGACGTAGATCTAATGATCCCATTACTCTGAAAAGCTTTCAAATCAGTCTTCTCTCGATGAGAAAAGGGATGGTTAAAAACGAGGCAATGCATGGTTTGCTCAACACCGGATACTTTTATGCCGAAATGGCCACGATGTTCCCTCCAAATTTTGATCATGCCAAATACTTTATTGCGAGCACGAGATTTGAGCACAAATTGTTTCTCATCTTAAAAGAGGGATTCCGGTGTTACGAATTCGTTAGCCGAGTTTCGATCAAGACAAGCCTATTTCTCTATAGAGTAGTATCAAGTAACACTAAAACTGAAGCAAATGGCCATGCTAGGCTACCTGGTGCCTTCACTGCAAATGTTCATAAAGCCAATTCTTAGGAAGGTGACCACGTTTCCTGGTTTCGCTGGTCATTTTCGGCCGAGATGATGAATGTTGTGTTTAGGTGGAACCACTTGCACATATAACTAATGAGAGATGGTGGATGTCAATAATCGAATTATACGGTCGGAATGAAACGAAAGCAGTTTGGAGACTGTATTGTACTGGAACGGAAAAAAAATATTTTAAAAGAGAATGATGTACAAGAGGGTTTAAAACAGAAATTGGGCCGTGTAATTAGAATCACGATAACTTCTGTAAGTATGACTGCGCACACAACGTCGTTGTTAATCCAACTGATGTTGCTTTTAGTGTAACTGGGGAAGCAAGGTTGACTGGGCTAGAGGCGCCGGTGCAAACTCTGGAGAGGGGTACAGATCCACTTCACGTGGAGACGCGCAGTCACTCAGTGCAGACGCGTCTCTCCTCCCTGCCCTCGCCACAGGCGATGTCGTCTGCAGCAGGAGCGGCGGACACGGCGCATCCATCGGGACCCCTTATCCTTCACCGAGTCATTGTCGACCCCTCCGCTGAGACAACGGCGAAGGAGAGTGGTGGCGGTGGTACTGGACTCACCGCTATTCTGCCGCTACTGAAGCAGTGCACCCGCTGTGGCTCACAGCGCGTGCGACTACTGCTTGTGGAGCGACCACCACCGCCGCAGGCCTCAGCGACTCCCTCGATGGTTACCCACACCTCTCGTCAGCCTCAGCAACAAAAACAATCGCAACTTCACCGTCCGCAACGGACAACGTTGCCACGAATGAGCCAGGCGATTAGAAAATCGAGTGATCAGGAGCCAAGTCACCATCTTCAACGGGTACAAGCGCAGCAACATCACCATCAACACTACCAATCTTCTAGGCAGCTGCGGCCTACGCCGTCAATTCGATCGCTGACTCAACCCGTAAAGTGGGTTCTTTTTCTCTGGCAAAAATTATTTTCTACCTACCTTACCACATGGAGTTCCCGAATGGAATCGACTGAAAGAGTTTTGCTATCCTCCAGAATGTGAGCTCAGTTTGCTTGCGCGTTGCCTTCTCTGCTTTGAGTGGTTAGGAAAATTAACATGGGTCTTTTTATTTTGAATACATTGCAGCTTTTTTCAATTTTAGTTCAAATTATTTCCACTATTCTCCAACTGTCGCCGTTGCAGTGATTGCCTAGACTGACTGATTCGTCTTGATTGGCTCTACCGCACCTTTACACTAGGACGAAACGAATGTGACGATTTGCGATTAAAATTAAGTTTTTGAAATGGGAAAGATTTGCTCGAAATTTTAACGATTACGCGAAATTGGTGGGTGGAATTGTCGTCCTAGTAATTAGCACGATCAACTACTGGCACAGAGTGTTACTTTTGGCAGCCAATCGGCATTAATTTGCTCGGCTTTGAGGTGAAACCTCAAGGGTTGAACCTGTGTCACTTTGCATTATTAAGATTGTTCGAAATTGTCCATTTCAGTTACTTACTCAAGGGCGAGGCTTGAAAAGAAGTGACATTAAAAGCTTGTGCAAGAGTGGGACGTGGGAGGCCAAGTTTATGGTGCATTACCTTGAAGTATGCTAACAAGTCTCAAGATGGCCTCATAATGAACGCAGAAGGATAAAGGGGCTGTTGTTGTGGAAAACTGAGAAGGTCTGGATAATTGCGTTCCATCAACGATGGCTGCCGCAGGCGTCTTGGTGAGGAATGAGGTATCGTGCGAAAGAAGGCGTGCAGAAGACTGCTAGCACAGCAGAGCGATTGGACGCTGGGGCGCTCAGCAGTGAAATATTTGAGTTCTATGGCATCGACGTCTCAGAGACGATCGTGCCCACGTCTGTTAGTGAGAGTGCCGAGTGTGGTGGCCTATGGCCTTGACAGTAATTCCTGCGAATATTCAGTCCACACGTGGAACACACCTGGGACTGGATGTTTAACCAACGCATAATTATCTGTCGTTCGATGACAATGCGTATGGGACGAATGTTTTAGTAGGAACAGTGAAAACAGCCGTCCATCCATCGATCCAACCAATCAATCGGTCAAGAAACCGCAAGCATTTGCAAGCCAGGAATATTGGCGTACATGTGATGGATATAAAGGCAAAGCTCCGGTTTTGCGCAGCGGTGGAGAGAAGACTATTTTGAGATGAGTAAGCCGTACTGGCGCACATTTCTGTGGGTGACCGATCTGTAAACGTTGAATGAACGTAGGAATATGTGCATGTATTATTCCAGAAGCAGGAAATTATGTCGAACGCAATGCAGTTTACACATCCTAAGGTTTCTTTTGCAGAAATGAGTAATAGTTGTCGTGATCCTCATCCTATTCAAAACCGATAATAGACCACAATCTGGTTTCAGCCAAGGCTTTGTCGTTTTTTGATTAAAATGGTGAACAATTAAACGGTATTGAAAATTTAGGTTCTCGAGCGGCCTTAGCGAGGAGAAATCATATGAGGTTGCGTCCAGCGCGATGAATCCTATCGAACGGGCGAGAGGAGCAACGTTTCGTCGTCAGCAGGCGGCGCCTTGCGCTCACCATTCCCATTTGCACCATCACCACGAGTTCCACCATTTCCACACAGCGCCGCCTCCACAGCGGTCGCACCAGCGGCAGCATCGACGAACTTCGGAGGCTACAAGCAGCGGTAACAAGGGTCGCTCCTTTCCACGGGACGTGACACTCCATCGTCTCCCCCTCCACATTCACCACTCCCATCAATACCCCCACCACCAGGGACTTATCGGATCGCTGTCACAGGAACCACCGGGTAATCTCGTCACCCCTTCCGAAACTGCTCCCTTCCATCACCAGCCGACACTCCCGGAAGCATTCCATCCCACCGCATCTCGACAACGGCCGCGTCGACGCGGCAAACAGCGCATAGGTCCGCGTGAACTGCGCCTCAAGGGTACGCTCCCTCCACTGTTTCTGCCTCAATACAGAGTGGTTGTCCTGATTTGGAATAATCAAGCAAATAATTTACACTAAAGCGGCATTCTTTATCTGATCGTTGATTGATCGAAGGTATTTTCCCTTGTTTAGTAACAGATCTATGCGGCTAGTCAAAGCATCAACTCCTTTCTAACTGGTCTGTAGCCTTCGCAGTTTTATGCTTTTGAACTATGCAGCGACATCAGTAATTTAGTCTAACATTAAAAGTTGCTCAAGCAATATTGCTTGAAATACACCTCTGACCCAGATTTTGGCAGAATTAGTTAGACTGGGTAGGATGTGTCGGTGGAACACGGGCTTGGTTACGTTTCACATTAAGGTGACGGCTCGGCGACCCCATCGAGCATGCCTCTACGAGGGGCAGTGGCGTGCCTGCCTCACTCCCACCCCCATCGTCGCCACCATCAGACTCCACCTGCCGTTGAGGCGCAGCCTGCACCACCCCCGTTGGCCCCGCGCCTACGCCGCTCTCTAATCACTGCTGCCACTCCTGCTATCTCGCTCAGCCAACCCCTTCTGACCCAGACCCCCGCTGTTGGCCGCCCACGGCGCACCTACGATGAGGTTGACTACCTCCTCTACAACCTCTGTTTGAACATCGAGAGCGCACTATGAGTGGAACTCGTCACCTCCTCGACCCATCTTCTCCTACTATCTCTGCCTTTCCCCCAGGTTCTTCTTCTAGGCTAAATGAAACAAAGCATATCTAGCTGTAGCAATACTTCATTCCTACATATATATATATATATATATGTATATGTATATGTATATGTATATGTATATGTATATGTATATGAATATGTACATGTATACATACACAAACAAACAGCATAAGAGGTATTTTAGTTATAACGCTAGCAGTTTTCTTGTCCTCTACATGGCCGAAAAATGATGTATCCTTGCTCTTTTCTTGGCTCCAGCTTCCATTCTTTCTTCAACCTCTATGCGTAGAGCTCAATAGGATGTGCTTCTAAATCCGTTCAATGAGGGCGGCTATTTCTAACCCCCTTGCCCTCGTTCCTAGATTTATTGTATTTTTTTCTGTGAGATCATAAGGATATAACCTCATTGAAATTACTGTCGTTTTACTTTAGCTCTGGTGACAAAGAAGAGTGCTTTACTAGCATTATTGTTATAACTCTACATGCAACTATAAGTTAAAGAAACACATTGGAGAATGTTCTCTTTTCCTTGCGTTCAGTGGGCAAGGGTAATTGCTATGTGAATATCTTGAAATAAGTGCTTCCTGAGCACGCTTCATTTACTCCTCACTAGGCGATCAGCGGAAGCGGCATTATCTGATTTCTAGATGAATTTGCTGCCTCGGAATGCAAGGTCGTTTGGCTCAATCCTATTCATATTAGCCATCGGAGGGCACACATTCAAGGCAAAGAAAACACATCCTTGGTCGCGTCATCTCAGCTGAAGTACGGGTACTTGAGTCCCTGTAGTTAATGCTTCCCCTCTGCGGCGCGGCCTTCAGACTATGCCAGTGACATGCTAGGCCTCTTGAATGTTATTGCCGCGTCCTTTCGTACCAATATAAATGCACAGGAATAAACGGTAGCGAATCACGAATGTTACTTAAAAGAACATGTGCTTATATGATGCCATTAGGATTCCACAGTCTTGGAAGACTCTTACGTGGAGATGTACCCTATCATGCAAAATAATTGGGTTCGACAGTCGTGCCACCCTCACAGAGAATAAACAAAAGAAATTTCGGAGCTCGACGCCCGTTGTAGTGTATGTGTAATAATTGTGGTGTTTGAATGCGCTTGGTTGGTCAGAGGCGGGAGGACAATTTTTACGTGGTCTCGGACGCACGTGCTTTCTCTCGGGAGTCGGGAAGGCTCTCTTCGTAAGCATACGCCTACCGCTCTTGTCTGACAGCCTCACAATAAACATGTATCGTAACATTCTGTCTTTTAGTAGCAGGGTGGGAAAGAAGGAAAAAGAGGAACGGGGAGATCCCACTACATCAAATGTTTTGGGATAAAATGCTTGATCAATCTAATGAAATATTGTCAATATTGTGCTGGCTGGCGCAGAGTAGCTACTACAAAAAAGTAGCAAAAAAATGTAGCAGAACAACATTTTTAAACTAGCAAAATCTGAGAGCTTGGATCTTCCGTGGCCTCTGTTGCAACCGAGTTACCACGATGGTTTTCACACTTCCATTGTGCTAAGCTCATAATATTAGTTCAAGAAGAACTCAGCGCTGCGCTTTCAAACAGAACTTGGATCAACACAATTAATAAATCTAAGCAGACAACTGGATAGTAAGCCCCAAATAATAAGTATACAAATGCATAAAAACAGCTTCAAAAACCATAAAAAGCTGCAAAAGCATTAAAGAAGAAAAACCGGTTTCTATTCTTAGTAGTTCTTACCATGATTGAGTAAAAGTAATTTTGTGTACCCAAAATCATGATACAAAGACAGCTAACTAAAAATGGAAGTCTTGGCTTTTGATTTATTTATTCAAAGCTTGCGAAAAAATGTAGCACTTTTAAAGAAAGTTTTTGGTTTTATATCCAGTAAAGCTTGTTAAGTCCCTCACTACATCGAACTGGAAAGAGAGCGCACCCTGTGAAGTGGTTTCTGTTTTGGTGTCTTGCCCTGATGTACATAAAAAGGGTTATCATTCAGGGTTTTCGTAGCTATCGTGATCAAACATGTCCGGAAGACTTCAGTCCTCATCATAACATCGTGGGTTAGTTGACGTGTTTGGATTTTGATGCCTGTAGTCGGTCGAAACGGGTCTGGGAAATCAAATTTCTTCCAAGCTATACAATTTGTCTTATCCGACGAATATAGTCACTTAAGCAACCAAGAGAGGCAAAACTTCCTACATGAAGGCACAGGACCAAGGGTTATTTCGGCCTACGTCGAAATAATTTTTGATAACAGTGATGGACGGATTCCAGTAAAACTTTACTATTGGTGATTATTCTCTTAGTCTGAAAAACATGAGGTTTCTCTGCGTCGCATTATCGGAAGCAAAAAGGATCAGTTCTTTCTTGACAAAAAGATTGTGACGTGGGTTGAGTATGTTTGGTGACAACTTTGTAGTAAAACCGAAGTGATGAACATGTTTGAAAGTGCCGGCTTCTCCCGTAGCAACCCTTATTATATTGTAAAACAAGGAAAGGTAGGTTTTTTTCTACAACCCAAACTTTTGCAACTCGGTTTCCTGACTTTTTGTGGTATTCAGATAACACAACTCGCCACAGCTCCTGATAGCCAACGTCTAAAGCTTCTTCGTGAGGTTGCCGGCACCCGGGTTTATGACGAAAGAAAAGCAGAAAGCAAATTGATTTTCCGTGAATCTGGTATTTTTTTCCTTGATAACCTTGTGGCATAAACATCAAGCTTGAAATCCTTGCTTTTCACTCCCTTTCAGAGGCGAAGCGTGAACAAATTTCCAAACTGTTGGAAAGCATCGAAGAACGATTGGGCACCTTAGAGAACGAGACCAAAGAGCTGAAAGAGTACCAACGCTGGGATCGCGATCGTCGTGCCCTCGAGTATACCATCTATGACCGAGAACTAAAGGAGACGCGTAGAAAACTGGAGGAGCTTCAGTCGCGCCGTGAACAAAGCAGTGAGAGCACAGCTGAAATACGCCGTGCGGCTAAGGACACTGCAGCTCAAATTGAGGTGAGTACTGCATTTTGATTCATATCAATAATGATGTGAATGACTCTCCTCTGCATCCGACGCATTGTATCCAGCGTTTGGAGCGAGAGCTACGTGACACTCGACTAAAGGAGGCACAATTGCAAGATGAAGCAGAGCAAGTGCAACATTCGGTGAGTGCAATTTTGCAGCGCCGAGAACAGCTGCAGTTGACTTGTGGAGACTACACCAATACCCTTCGCAGCGGCAAGTCAGCGCGGGAGCGTGCTGCGGAGGAACTGAATCGAGTGAATGCTCAGATCGAGGTGGTTGAACAGCGTCTCGCTGAGCTGAAACCCGAATATAAAGCGGCCCGACAGAAGGAGGACGATCTGGCCAACGCTCTCTCTGACGCAGAACATCGCAGGTTGGTTTTGCGTCTCTTCGTGATTATTTGAATCCTGAGTGTCTCCAGTTTCACCTCTTCGCACCTTTTAGAAAGGAACTATTTGCGAAACAGGGCCGTGTGAACCAGTTCCGGTCTTGTGTTCAAAGGGACGAGTGGATTAAGAATCAAATGAAAAGTCAGGCCAAGGCAATTAAGGATAAAGAGAACACAATTGCAAAGCTCACGGAGGAAATAAAGAAAGATGATGAACGCCGTGCCCAACTAGAGAAGGACTTAGAAGGAGCAGAGGAGAATTTGAACACCGTTCGCACTGAACTTGATGCAGTAAGTTGGTCCTGCGCCGAGACTCTCCTTCGTCCCCTTCTGGGTTAAAGTAGTAAGTCTTCTCTCTTGCTCTACATAGGTGAGCGAAGATTCGCGTCGCCTACGTCGAGAGAAGGAAGAGACACAGGCGGATCGTCAGACAGTGTATAGGGAAGAGACAAGAATTGCACAAGAGCTAAACAACTGGCGTGATGAGCTTGCGCGTACCGAACACAGCCTCCGATCTATTACGGGGAAAGTTATTCTCAACGGACTTGACTCCGTTCGAAAAGTGCGTGATCCCATTGCGTGTCTCGTTTTCTTTGTGAGCTATCGAATGCATGCGTTCATCCTATTTGAAAAGCTCTACTTTTTGTCTGGGAATTAGTTCATTAGCCTGAATCAGCGCTAAGAATTTAAACTAATATTTAAATAAGGGTTCACCGGCACTTTTAAGTGTATCAACGCGGATTGCTCACTGATTAATAACCTCTCCTTTGGAAAGATGTGTGTATTGAGTGGCGATTTTCATTGCTTAATCGCCAGTCCCCACTTTATTCAGATTGTGGTTATAACTACAAAGGATGGTTCATGAGTATTTTCCGTGCTTGTGATGCTCTCAACATTTGAATCATTCCTCACTTTTTACATTTCATAGGGTAGAACAGCTGTTGAAAAGCTAGTTTGAGGCATAAGGATCTGAGAATAGTTTTATCATTAGCATACAGAGGAGCTGAGAGTCGAGTGGCGTATCGATAGTACGAACAGAGCCATCACTGCATTATTTTTATTTAAAAGTGGTTTGCTTTTCGGAGCTATCCTCTGATTTTGGTTATTTTGAAAGAACCTTGCAAGTCAGAGGTTTTGTCGGATGCTTTATGTCCAAAAAGTACACTTAGGCAAAAAATGCCGAATTTAATCGCCTTTGGTTGTAATGCCAATGGCAGTGACAATCACCAATATATGCCATTGTTTCTTGTTCTGTCAGACTTGTTTTTAAAAGCTCCCAATTTAGAAGACTAACTGGAGAACGATGGGTTCGTCACCAGTTGTAATCGAAAGGTAGCAGGATGGAACTAGGTGTGATATTTTTAGAGGTTGGAAGGCTGGATTGATGGAGCTGTAAAAGTGATACTAGTTGCCACTTTCCATTTGACCCAGTGTAATAACCACAGCTATAGAAATGTGCTGACTTCGCATTATTGGGGAAAGTTGATAATTAAATGCCGGTGCTGCTGTGGTTAGGTGATAGAAACATTCAGGGATCGGTTTGGGCCGGAGTGCGAGATAGTACAGGGCTATTACGGCACGCTGATCGAGCTTTTGGAGTGTCCAGAAGACTTCTTCACCTGTGTGGAAGTGACAGCGGGTGCGCGACTCTTCTATCACGTGGTGCAGTCGGATCGTTACGTGATCAAGATCATCAATGAAATCAACAAGCACAATCTGCCCGGCGAGGTTCACTTCTTGCCTATCAACAAGCTCTACGTGAAGGAGTCCCACTACCCCGAGGTTGAGGGTGCTATTCCCATGATCTCACGCCTCAAATTTGATGACAAATTTCGCCCCGTCATGGTGCACATTTTCGGGAAGACGCTCATTTGCAGCAGCCTTGAGGTGGCCACCCAGCTTGCGCGTCGACAGAACTTTGATTGTATTACTCTTGATGGTGCGTGTAGCCTTTGTAGTTGTAATGTTGCATAGAATTACCACGTTTCAAGGAAGACTTTTATTAGAATTTTTCCCAAGTGTAGTTATCCAATGTCTTGAGACTAGAAGTTTTAGTTTTTATGCCATCGTCATTAACTGAGATGGAATACGAGGATGAAAATTTTCAGAGGTGTAGTCTAGCGTAGCGCTCAAGTGTTCCTTGATGAAATTCATAAGGTAGATTAGGCTGGAAGTATTTTTTGGAGGTACCGATGGATAAAAGGGCTAAAACTATATTCAACGGAGATATAGTTACAACCTCCCAGTGTTCAGTTGGGACCGTTTGAGATCGAAAAGGTGACGCTATTTTTACAAAATTAGTAACATGAACTGTGGCATCAGTTTAGGATCGCATGTGTGGCCTCGCCTACTAGGGCGTGATATCAAATGGGTGGAGTATAGTGGTATTAATTGAGGTAGATTTTAATTCTTTCTCCATATCTATTTTCCATTTCTCTTCTTGGTGGAGACTATTCCAAAATGCGAACTCCTCCCGTAAATAATCTCAGTCGGAATGATTGGGATAGATAAATTGTGTTCCATTAACCTCAGTACAGCACTATTCTTGGCCCATGGTTGATATCAGTTTTCGGCTAGTTTTCCTGCGTTATTTCATCTTCGCAGGTGATCAGGCCTCAAGAAAGGGCACTCTGACAGGTGGTTACTATGATAACCGGATGTCTCGACTGGAACTTCAACGACGGAAGCAGAAGACGGAGATGGAGATTCAGGAGACAGAGAACGTGCGAGAGAACAACGCTAAGAGGAAGGAGCAGGTGGATGCCCAAATAAATCGCATCATTGATGAGGCGCAGCGCAAAGAGACTGTTCAATCGAAGCTAGAGTGCGTTTCGCATTCAATTCTAAACGTAGATGTCTAAATAGGACGGCAATGGGAATGCTCTAACGTACGCACTATTCCAGGATGACCTTTGACAAGCTGAAGAAGGACATCCACTTGTGGAAGGAAGAGTTGCGTGCAAAGACTGAGGCAAGACCACAAAAGGAATGGAAACTCTCATCATTGAGACATGACTTGGATCAGATGAAGTACACAATGGAGTCTTACAAGGTGGGTTTCTTCCTCTACTTAAGTCTATAAGTTAGGAGCTTGGTTACATGAATGGCATCACCAAAGCTGAACAGTTAGGAGCTAAAAAAACAAATGAAGTTTTCAACATTGGCTAAGATAGCTTTCTTCAACTCCTCTTTCCTGTAGGCCGAGTTGGGTACGGAGCTGCCAAGTCAATTGTCTGTTCAGGAGCAGAAAGAAGTGGATCGCTTGAACGACAAGATACAGGCACTGACGCGTGAAGCCAAAGAGGCATACAAGTGAGCCTTTCGCAACCTCTGCCTCTAAGCTGAAGGATAGTGTCATATAGCTCTTTTTGAGTACACTCCCTCTACCTACAGGGAGCGCATGAAATTGGAGACGGAGAAGACGGAGAAGGAGACTCAGCTGGAGCACAACCTTTTCCGAAAACGCGAGCAGCTCGAAGCTGAGCTCGCCGAGGTCTCCGAACAGGACCTCGCTGAACGGCTACGAGAGGCGCAGGAGGAGCTAAAAGAGGTGAATCCATGTCTTCTTTTCCTACGATTGGGCTTTTTTTACATTTGTCTCATCCTTCTTTAAATTTATGGTACCACAAAAAACCTATGTTCATCTCCGATGTGTGGTTGGGGCTATTTCCTACCTTTTGTTTAATAGGTTCTTAACGACATGTCACCAAGTATGCGATGTGTTCGTATATTTTTCTGATAAATTGTCTGGTAGACGTTTCGAGCGATTTCCTGAACGACATTTGACTTTCATGTGATAGCAAAGACTTGGCAAAATTTTTTTGTGGTGATTTCCAGGCGGATAATAGGATAGAGGCGGAAGAGCGGACAGTGGACGAGGTGGAGAGCCGTTTAGCTGCGCTGATGCAGGATCAGCGGCGGCTGGAGGCGGAGTTAGAGGCAAAGCGGATGGAGGAGAAGGACTACGCAGAGCGCATCCAAGATGATCAACAAAGCTTGGAGAAGATGCAATCGAAACAAAGTCAACTCTTCAAGAAGAAGGAGGAGAACATGAAGAAAATCCGCGACCTTGGCTCTCTCCCTGCCGATGCCTTTGACAAATTTCAGGATAAGAGTCTCAAGCAGGTCCGTCCTTCATTCGCATTGCTCTTTGTTCTTTTTTCTGTTGTTACAGCTTTTATTTGTTTACATGCGTCCTGAAAAGTTGTTCAAACTATTGGACAAGGCGAATCGTGAATTGAAACGATACAGTCACGTGAACAAGAAGGCGCTGGACCAGTTTGTGAGCCACTCGGAGGAGAAGGAGAAGTTGTTGAAACGGAAGGAGGAGCTGGACGAGGCCCATCAGGCCATAATCGATCTAATGAACGCCCTCGACCACCAGAAGTACGAAGCCATCACTCTTACTTTTAAGCAGGTCGGTTTTGGATCTTTTGATGTCGTTGACTTTTGTCACACTGAAAATGTATTTATTTTGAAAGAAGGGGTGAACATTTTGAAAACGGGTATTTAACTCAGCATCTACCTCCCTACTCCTCTTGAAAAGGTGTCAAAGAACTTCCAGGACATCTTTAAGAGACTGGTCCCTGAGGGTCGTGCAGAATTGGTCATGCACCGTGGCAAGAAAGTAAGTTCTCCTCTAGCTTATACCTACGGCCTTCTCATTGCTACTTTCGTATCGGCTGCATTGGTTCGTAACAAGCTTGGGATCCTGACAGTCCCCTCTTTAACGGAGATTTTTTAAATTCCGCTTGGGGTAGGATGCACACAACCGTGCCCCAAACATCCTTTTCATTATCACCCTTGACTTGCTTAAGAATTCATGTTCATAAAGGATCATGTTTATGGGTTTTTAGCTGACATCGTGGAGGATACAGTCCTTTATTTGAAGTCGTTTCTGTCTGGTAAAAATTTGAGTCGTCTTATACCTTATGAAAGTACATAAGATATAAGACGGCTTCAATTTCTTGTGATTACCTGGAGCGTTGTTGCCCATATAAGTCAGGAAGGTAGCTATGGTGTACGGAATGGATGGGTAGCCAAGTCGGCATTAGTGTTGACTGTCCCTGCGTGGTCAAGTGCCCAAACAAAACAAATAGTTCCATTAAAACGAATATTAGCGTTAAGATTGATCCCTGTCTTTTGTGCTCTTATAAGCCGGTGGAGGGAGAAGATGAGGGGAGTGACAACGAAGGGGGCAGGACGTCGCCTGCAGCGGGAGTGCCAGTGCCGGAGGTAGAGTTGTTCACCGGCGTGGGGATTCGTGTATCTTTCACGGGGGAGACGGCGGACATGCGGGACATGAACCAGCTCTCGGGTGGACAGAAGTCTCTCGTAGCGTTGACCCTCATCTTTGCTATCCAGAAGTGTGATCCTGCACCCTTTTATCTCTTCGACGAAATTGATGCCGCGCTGGACGCTCAGTACCGTGCTGCGGTGGCTGACATGATTCGAGATCTTAAATCGGACGCTCAGTTCATCACTACAACCTTCCGACCGGAGTTGTTGGAGTCAGCCGAAAAGTACTATGGTGTCAAGTTTCGCAATAAGGTATATTGAGCGGGAGTTACTTTTCACCCTTTTTCCAAAGTCTCGATTCGGTATTACTTTGCTTTCTGCTGTCGACAGGTCTCGCACATTGAATGTGTGACCAAAGAGGAGGCGCTGGACTTTGTGGAGGATGACCAAACCCATGGTTAAAATATTGCATTTTAAAGGCAATCATGTATATCCCCAAGTTTTTGATACCTACCGGCTCATGTGCGCAAAAATCACTGTAACATTGGTAAAACGTTTTATATACCATCATATTTGAGTTCTTTGTTGTGCATGACTTGGTTGGGTTTGTGCTGGCAGGCCTCGGTGCCGGGTCTAGAAGCAGGGTATCCGGTGGTGTTGAGTCGGTAGTAGTAGTTTTGGCAGGGGGTTCGATGTTTAAGTTCGCTGGTTGCGAAACAGCAGTGGGGGTGGTCATTTGGGCAAAACGGCGAGAGGAAAGGGGGGCGCGTATGGCTCAAAGGGTCGTCAGAATGGTGGTAAAGGCATCCGAGATTAGTTATGGGGCTGCGTCACCTTGTTCGTTCCGGCTGCCAGTCTCGGTATCGGTGACTTGGTGGCCATGTTCCCCTAGCCAGGCGGGCTGGTCTCGAAAACACACTAGCATCCCGTTCCGTCTGCTTGCTGAATGCGTGTATTCTGCCTTAGCATTGTGCCTTCATTTGCCTTCAAAGAAGTCCTGGGATACCGCATGGATATTTTAGGTTTGTAAAGCAAAAAGATCGAGCTAGTTTAAACTTCATTACAGTAGAATACAACAATAAGCCTTTAATGTTCAGGAAAATGAATTTAACATAATGGGATAACGAAACGATACTTTGCAGGGCATGCATAGTAGGTTTGGGACAAAAAAAGAATTCAAAGTTCTTGGTTGAGGGATTGCTTGCGTTTAAATTAGTAAGTAAAATGTCCGCATTCACGAAAATAGTGTGGTGAAACATGGGGGTGCGGGGCCTGTCGTCGTACATCCGCAACAATGACTACAACTTTCGTCAAATAAGGCTACAAAACTCGTTTATTGTTTTTGATGGACACAACATTGTTAACAAGCTTTATTTGCACTTTCCTATTTACACTCAATATAATGGTGAATACCTGGCGTATGATATCGTAATTCAAGATTTTCTAAATAATCTTCGAAAATGCAATCTGGAGCCGATTTTTGTTTTTGATGGGATTCATGAGGTAGGTCTCTCTATGAGAACTGTGCTTTGCTACGCATAACAATTACTGCTGTTTTGTCGCTTAAATATGGCCATGGACACATTAAATTCATTTGCACTAAAGTCGATGTGCATCCTTGTCATAAAAACCAAAGCTGCAAGAATCAACACCTTTAGATTTGCGTGCATTTTTCGTGAAGTCTGCCTTCTTTTAGGCTTCAAAGTTGCCTACAGTCCTCAGGCGAGGCAATGATCGCCTTATCACACTCTCTAATCTACAACAAGAAGCTACAAGAAGGATAGCCAGTGACGGCAGCTCCAATGCATTTCAAGTCGCCATACAACCTCACCTTGCCTTTCTGACATTCAATCTAGCCCTCGATCGGCTTGGAGCGCGGAAAGTTGTTGTCGACTTCGAGGCCGACCAATTGGCCGCTGCTCTCGCCATTTACCTCGACGCACCACTGGTCTCCAATGACTCCGATTTCTTCATTTTTGCACCTTATTGGGCCGAAAACGGTGGACTCACCTTTGTGCCCACCGACCTCTGTGATTTTCAGACCCCACGTGCCTACGAGGGTGGCTTCTACATTGAGGCGCAGCAGTTCGTAGGGCGAGAGGGACCCGCCTTCCGCAAACTGAATCCCGTCCAAATGCCTCTCTTTGCCGCCCTTTGCGGCAATGACTACACCCCACCGGGATTTTTTAACTCTCATCTCCCTGGATCTGCACCCCAACAGCCTTACGTACGGCCCACTGCCCAAGCTGCCTCCAATTCAGCTGTGGCTTCGCGGAACGCCATCAAGTTTAGAAGGCTCGTGGATTGGCTCTCGGGATTCGGTGATGATATTGTCGAACCTGTGGAGCGAGTCCTGTCTAGTTTCCCGATATCGAAGAGGCCCGAGGCCGCTTACTACTTGCACACAGGTCTTGCGGCCTATCACGTTCCACTGGAAAAACTTCCACCATACTTGAAATTCCTATTTGGTGAAACACCGCCTCCCAGTCGGGTGTCGCAGATGCCACCGACTCCTGGAGACCTCACTCGTGAGAGTTACGGTGCTAAAGCTCTACGAATTCTGGTTGAAGGCGTTGGTGGTCCAGACTATCTTGCGTCGTGGTCTCCTAGACTAATGCAGGCCTTCCGTCAGGCGCGAATATTGACGCATCCTTGTGACGCGCTCTACGCGTACGGAATCGTTTGTAACCCAGTTGTTGAGGACATTCAGAGTCGAGAGCCCTTCCATTTGTGCACTCTTCCTCTTCGTCGACTACTGGTTGGGCTCCTTTTGGACGCTTGCCACGCAGATGGTCGGCGCTTACCCGGTGTGTATGGTCCTCCTCACCGTCCCTTCTACAGCGAGTATCGGCGTGTCGGTTGTGCGAGTTTGGAGAAGTGTCGAGTGAGCTTTGAGTGTATCTCGTTTCGTGATTCGACGGGATCCGAATTCCTCCAACGACATCTTAATGTTCCCCCTTGTCCACATATCATTCCTGCTTGGCTCCACGGCCTGGCTTGTGTTCTCTTTCTCTGGGCCCGTTTTAATGCTCGCCCAGAGTCGGTCAAGCTGGCCTCCTCGCCTATTGCTCTGGCTGTTTGTGTGTGTGCGGTGGCGACACAAATGCGCCTGCTGCAGCACTCCGGAGGTGGAACCCTGGAGGTGCGCATCGCCATTGCGCGTGATTTCAGATCTTACAGCCGATCGAGAGGGGAGATGGAGCCTCTACGGTTCTACTTTCTCCACGCAATTGCCCAGTTGCAGTCAGTGCTGCTGCATCTCACGGGTCTGGTTTGGCTTATTGACGCGTTGGTCCCAGAGGGAGGAGATAGTGCCTGTGGCATGGAGATGCTTCCGCCCCAAGTGATGTTTCCATCGGGGTGTCTGGCGCACCATATTGCCTGCCGACTCTCTGGCCTCTCTCCGGACAAACGGCTGCCCTCGGTCCTCACCTATTGGCTTCCTCGTCTTCTTGGTCGCGTGGAAGCTGGATTTTTGGAACGAGTGAGTCCTATCAATTTGTCAGCGTCACACTGTGGTCTGCAGAATGTGTTTCAGTTTGAATAATCAGAATAGGTGACTTAACTGTGTGTCATCTGCTTTTGTTTTTGCGGAAGTTTTTTTCAACACGCACATGTGTGGAGTCAATACGACTTGGTTTTGCTTTCATCGTATAACCTGAAATACTGCTTCCTTTGCATTGAAATTGAGTATGCGTGCGGTGTTTTCTGAAATGCCTCGTTTTGAGAGGAGAGAAGTTTTCAATCGTCAGTGCAAGTGCATGAAGGGCTCTTCGGTTCTGCTTCATCAGCAAGAGCGTACAAGGGAAGTGCTGTGAACAGAACAATTGTATTGTTGGTGCGACGAATTGTGAGTGGTTATTGATAGGTGGAAACGGTGGGAATGAGCATTCGCAGTTCGCGTGGTGATTGTCGCGTCGCTTCATCAAGGGAGCCTTGGGAGGTGCTTGGTTTCTTTTCATTGCGATCCAGTACTTCGTTTCTCTAGGCAGAAGTGAGTTTGAGAGTGGGGCTATGTTGGTGTTTGTGCTTGCGTGCATCCGGTGGTCCGATGGCCTGTGGAAAGGCCGTTTTAATCCTGTCCCAACTCTGATGCGGGAACACATGCGCTTTTTGCCCTCAGGTGTGTTCGATGTTCTCGGGGCTGATGAATTTTGTGGACAATTTGTTGGCGGTTACACCACCAGCCGAATTTCGGGCGTACCAACACCGATCAGGGAATGCGGGGCCACCACCACCACCACCGCAAACCTCCTCTGCAGACTCCCAATTTAACCGATTTAGGCCTAAAACGACGCGATGCGACATTGAGAGGATAGTGATGCAGGATATGCGCGATGCCGGATTGGAGGACTTTTGATTAAATCTGTAAACCTCCCTCTTCCTTGTTTTTAATTTTTTTAAACCCTTGACATATTTATTTTTAGCACTTTTTGCTGAGCCGCGATGTATGTTAGTGCGAATCCCTGATAGCTTTTGATATTTTTAGAGGGTATGGGCTATTTTTAATGTGAATACTCAATTTCCATGTGTGGTTCTTACTGAATGAAACGTGTCTTTCTCAACCCGTTTCATATTTAACGGTAAAGGAGCATTTGGCTATCAAAGCGTGGTGTAACACTCCTCGTTTCTTGCTGATGCTGAGCTGGGACTATCCTTGAAGAGCCTGCAGGGTACCCAAGTCTGGAAGTTGCCTTGTTGTCAATTGGTAAGTAATGAGGAGTGGAGCAGTCGGCTTGTCTGAAGCAGGGTACGTGCGTTGTATTATGAGCAGAAGAAGTGTTTTCAACCGTGAGAGAGTGTACTACGTTTGAAGAGGTAGCACTTATGTAACCTATCTCTTTAGGTATCAACGATCGAAAGTGTTTTGATCCATTCTGCTTAGAGTGGTTTGGAGGATCAGAACCAATGTAGTTGCGATCGGAGGCGGGTCGTGTTGAGCCACATTTCGCTGGATAGTTTCGAACCATTTGATAATGGTTGCGCGATTTTTACCATCTAATACATGAGTCGACAAATACTCTTTTTCTGTTCACTGGATCACTTTTTCTCCTGGTTCTCAACAAAGTTTTGTGAGTTGTTCATCTGTTCGTCGCCTTTTTGATCATGATTATTTTTGGAAGTAGTTCGCCGACCCATTTGAGAGGTTATGTTGTGGATCGCAGTAATCTTTATGAGCGAGTGCACATCTTTCCAA
The DNA here is from genome assembly GCA_001870725.1 of Taenia solium. Classification (NCBI taxonomy): domain Eukaryota; kingdom Metazoa; phylum Platyhelminthes; class Cestoda; order Cyclophyllidea; family Taeniidae; genus Taenia; species Taenia solium. Next base: position 8,769 of record MIEF01009217.1, on the reverse strand, counting down.
TGCGGAATTTTTAAGAGCATGTTCCGCAAGTGGTTGTACTTTTTCGAGAATGGATGACAACCGGTCTCACAGTGTTACCCAAAGTAGTGGCAATGGACATCCAAATGGAGTAGACTAGGTGCAGACATAGTTCGGATGAGTATCCACACGTCAGTTAATTTTAAAGAAAATTTGCTTCATTTTTATAGGAAAAAAATGCTTCCCTTAAATCAGCCAAGCATAAGGAAGTAGCTTCATGTAATGGCAAGCGTTTGCGGAATCGCGCGCCGATCGAATGGTGCGTAATGCTCAATTATTTAGCTCTTCGGTTTTAGGGAACTTGGATCCTGTTAGGAGCATTAATTGCAGTGACTTTTTTGAAGACGAAGGCTGGCATAATACCGGGGAAGTATAGGTATTGCTGACCTGTGGAAGGGCTGGAGCTGGAAGCTAGCCCTCTCGGCAAAGGTATGATGGCGGAGCACGTAGTTGGCCTCTCCACCAAAAGCAATGGTCAAGCGAACAATTAACGCATTTCAACGACATTAAAGTCTGTACAGACGTTCCGGTGGAAGTATCATGATCTGTACGTGGAACACACTTTTGTTTCTGTGATCTCAAGACTGCACTCAGTGCTAAACTTCACGTTGTATTGTGTTTCCTCTGAGTTGTAGGGTGTCAAGTGTGTTATGTGGATACTTTTCTCTCTCAACCACTTACCGCTACAATGCATGTTTGGCAGTCTCGCCAGTCAAGCACTCAATTGGATCTTGCGAACAATGTGTAGACAGCGAACCAACTGAGGCACAGGCGCTTTCGCCGAATCGCATCAATCTTGGTGTGAAGCTCTTGCATTAGTTAATGACTCATTGTAGCAGTTTAGGCTACTCAACCCCTTAATCAGTTCAACATCCAGCTTTGCGAATATCATATCATTGTTAGTTAATTTGAGATCCAATTATATTTTTTCATTGCTGCTTGGACTAGCGGTTCACCCATATTCATGTAAAATAGGGGTAAAAGCATTTTAATAATCGGGAAGACAGTAAAGTTAGTCTATGTTAAGGTGCGCTGCAACACATTTTTGTTTTTTTTTATATAAACAGTCACTTGCTTGAGTTTTCTAAATCTTGTTTTACAGTAATTAGCGATTTAGAATCGCCAGTGTGATAGCGTGGTGATTTGACATTTGATTTAACAGTAAATTTTAACAAACGGGTCTAAAGGGCTCCACGAGTTGTTCCGTCCCTATGGGGCATCAGTTCCTGAGAGCGCCTAGAGCCGTCTGAACTTTCTGCTTGTCCGTGCTAAGTATGCCTGTATGTTGGCATGGCTTAACGTAATAGAAGACTTAAGGAGGTGGTTTAATGTAGTTAGAAGTATTTGCGTCGGGCTTGTTCCCACCTGACGTAAGTGAATCAGCAGTTGTGATACTGTGTCACGAGCAATAATGTAACTTGTTGTATCGCAATGCGATCATATGTTAAAATTGCCATTGTAGGCTATGGTACCCGTGATGGACGAGAACTCAGAACCCCTTGGAGAGGGGAAGAGCTCAGCATCCCCTTCCCCTCAATACTGCACTGATTCTCACGGATCCTAACTAATACGCGTGTCCCAATTCAATTAGCCTGTTTGGTCAGAGGAGGAGGAGGAAATCAAGGGAGGTTTCACATGTCCCGCCGTAGTATGTTGGGTTCCTTCACTTTCAGGGAAGATTTGGAGAGCCAGCAGAAAGCAGACTACAACTTGGTGGACAACTGCCCCAATTTTCGGCACCAGACAATAAACTCAACACGAAGAAAGTAGGGTACAGGCTGCAAATGTGTAAATCTGTTAAATTCATAACAGAAAGTTGAGAATGACGTCTGCCTTCGCCATCTGACACAGCTCTGTGTTCCACTGGAACGCTGCCTGTTACCGAAGCACCACTAGCTGTAGCTTCCAATTACCTAAATAATCTCGCCACGGAATTCTTTACGATATTTCCATTTGGATATCAACAAAATGAAAATGAGTAGAACTCAGATAGGCATGTGGCTAAGCAACACAGAAATAAAAGCGAAGTAACGAATGAAAATATACGTGAAAACTTAGTCCATCGGTATTGCTACAAAATCATGTTCCTTATTAAAAGACTGTAGCACACCAGGACCTCCTTTAAGGTAAGAGAAGGCATAGTATTAGGGCACAAAATAAATATTCTAGAAACAGAGGGATTGGAGACCGTTGCCACGGCCCGGAGGCGGGCCAACCGGCTAGTACAATATAGACACCCAAGTGACCGAAACCGACAGTTCGAACAGGCAAAGTATTACACAGCCCCTCTCTTCTTTCGAGCGTTGTCCCCAACGCTCGCCTTGGTCAGCCTCCCGTGTCACTACCTAACTGTGACAGTCATTGAGACTCGGGCGCATGTGTTCATGTAGTGCCATCAATTCCGCGAGGCACTCGGTGCAGCAGATGCGTATTTCTTAGTTCTCCTCTCCCACGACAAGGTGTCCTAATGAAAGATGGGAGTATGAATCCAAGTTTTTAAAAATGGATGGATGCACACACATCACAAACTATGATTCCAGGCTTTTTTTGAGCAAATGGGACGATCGCACCTCATAGGAACGATGCTGTCGAATGGCGTCCTGCAAATTCTACGTCAGTTGATACACATTTTGGCGAAGGGAGGCGAGTTGCCCAAGAAACTGAAAGGGAGAGCTTAAGGACGATGCTTGACCACAGCGTCGCTGAACCCTCTTGGTAGTTCCACTGGACTTGGAGTTCACGGCTAATGTCGCTTCAGTTGTTAATAGCTTCCTTGCAGAACACGAGGGCGAGGAAGGTGCGCCGAAGATGGATGTCGATCTCAGCCCTTCTGTTACGGGATGTAAGAGATTCTCCCATCCGTAGTACATGTACCTCCTTCACACCGCCAAAGTTTGCCACAAAGGGTATGAAGCAGGATGAAAATCCACCAAAGTCGGGCCGGCTTTCTACTGCAACCGATGTAGCGTTTCGAGACTTCCTTGAGGGCAAAAGAAGACATAGTAATTGGAGAGAATACATGTTCTATTGAGAGAGGGAGGGGGAGCTGTTTGCAAGGCCTGGATGCCGGCCAACCGGCTAGCAAAATGTGGCCACCCAAGTGACAAAAACCGGCAGTTCGACCAAATAAAGCACAACAGCATGTGTCACGAATTATTCGAAATTTTGAATTCATTATCGTGCAAGATGAGGACAAAGAAATACGCATTTCCTGCACCTAGTGCCACGCGGAATTGATGTCACTACATAAACACATGGCATGGTTAGCTCGTAGAGGCTTCTCGCAGCACTGATTACGTTGCGATGGCTGCCACGGCAGGCTGACCAAGGGGAGCGTCGGGGGCGACGCTCGAAAGAAGAGAGGGGCTGTGTAATAATTTGCCTGTTCGAACTGTCGGTTTTGGTCACTTAGGTGTCCATGTTGTACTAGTCGGCTGGCCTGCCTCCAAGCCGTGCTAACAATCCCCAATCCCTATGTTTCCAGAAAACATTTTCTATCCCATTACTGTGCCTTCATTTACCTTTAAGAAAGTCTCAGCGCGCAAAATGAACTAAAAATTTATCTAATAAAAAACAAAAAAACCATATAATCAAAAAATTTTAAGGCTATTATTATCAAAATCAATGGCACCATTTGTTACGGTACTTTACCCAAAGTTATTAAATGCCAAAAGTTTTCAAACTTACCACGTATTAGAAAAAACTTAAAATATAAAAAATGGGGCCTATGATTTAGTTTTGTGTTAGTCCAAACGCCTTGGAACTTATTTTACTAATTAGGTAAGGTCACGTCTTGCCGAAGGCTTGACTAATTTCTATGCGTTTACGTTGTGGAGGGCATGTTTAATTTTGATTTAAACTGTAGTGTAGTAAACTTGTTTTCTTCGTTTTTTTTCGCAATCAATGTTTTGTTTTTATAATGTGTATGGCGTTACTTCCCTATTTAGGGCCGAACTAAAGTTTTTACAAATTTTACATAGATTATAGATGCTGCAATACAATTTGTCGCCAAGATACATAAGATATAACTGCACTTCATTGTTAACTGCTGTATTTAAACAATACTAGTACATTACATATGCAGCTGTATCATCGGTGCTGCGTTACCTTGCATCGACTACGCGTAATATACTTTAAGATGATGCAAAATTTTATGGTTCGGATTATGAAGTAGCTAAATTAAGTGCAGATTGCAAAACATTCACTTTTCTAGTTTAGATTCATGCTTGATTTTTCGCAAATCAAAGCCATATGCTTCGATGTCGATTCGACGGTATGTCTTGACGATGGAATAGATATGCTTGCGACTTATTGCAACAAAGGGGACCTCGTGAGTCAAATGTACGTCGAGGCTGTACACCACTTTGCTTGCACTTTATTAGTCCTTTTACAGCTTAAGGTAGCTAGTTGTGTCAAATTAATGACTTTGGATTCCTATCTCCTCATTTGCCGCTTACTAATGCCTGCTCATTTACAGTCAAGGACACAGTGTTAATGCTATCATTCATGATGAGAAATACCTGCTTTGTTTTCCGTTTCAGTAATTCTTGTTTTCTCGGCAATTCTCTCGATTCGTGGAGTAGAATAGGAATGTGGTGCATTCACTGGCACAGCGTTGGTATCTTTCCGTTTTAGAACAACGCAGGCCATGGATGGAACAATGGACGTTACGGCTGCATTGGAGCAACGGTTGAAAATACTAGAACTTTCCAAGGATTTGATAAGACGATTCCTGGACGACACTCCTCTACGCCTTACTCCAGGTGTTGAGTAGGTACCCCATTATTGGTGCCGAGAATCCATCGTGACCTAGCTGTGTCCGTAGTACTCATTGCAGGCCTGGGTTTTCTGAAACCACACGTATCCTCCAAATAAGTTTCATCGCATACTTTTGTGCATCTGGAATGATTTGTGGGTTTGTTTTGGACAGCTTGCTAAAATCCACCAAGTCAATGCATAGAATGACGCTGGTGTGTAATACTTTGCCGTTGCTTTGGTTGGAGGACATGGTGTCGTTTTGACCGAACTGCAAGGCATGGCTCAGAGTGGTGCAAGTTAAAGAGGCACATTCCCTTTTGTGCTTTTCCAATTTCAGACGACTCATTGCTTCACTGCGCTCGAGTAATGTGGAGGTGTACCTTGTGAGCGGAGGGATTTCCGAGTTGGTTGATCGTGTGGCCAAAAAGCTGCGTGTCCCCGAAGACCACGTCTTTTCAAACAGACTTATCTACAACGATGACGGTACGCATTACGGCTAGTTGGCAGTTGCTAATTGCTAGTGTTCTGGCAGCCAACGTCTTCCACTCGCCCTTTTCAGTCTTTTCCGTCCAAGCACTTGGTAACATTCGTTGAGTGTGTTCCTTTCTGCCACTGATACCTGATTATTGATGACATGATAAGCTCAGTCATGTGTGTAATGAAATGCGTTGAAGCCACCTCCTGTGTGGCTGGATTGGAGGACCAGTAGGTCTCTAGCACGGAAGGCAGCTGTACTGCCGGTCCGGCTGGTTCACTGGGATCTATTCAACTAGCAGGACGTTTTCTCCCAATGTCGGAAACCTGTGCACGGGAATCAGCTTTCCTGAGCAACCAGAGCGTGCTGGATCATGTGATGCCAGCGCACAAGAAAAGCGGTGACCCCAAACTCCATTTGTTTTGGCCTCCTAACTAGGCACCGCGTCCCTGAGGTGATGCCCAAACGTTCACAAGGGCAAGGTGACAAACCACCCCGCCTATCTGAATACTACACTTATCACTGCTTTATCGTAAAAATAGCACAGCAACCAGCCACTCATTCACGAGAAATTGAAGCTAATCGGAACATTGTAAATTTGTGTGGCCTAGTCAATTCAGGTGGTTGCATTGCAGAAGCCATCGTAACTCATGACAATCAGGAAGGTGGCTTTATTATTAGCATCTGGAAGGCTGCAGTCCCAGTAGCTTGGACAGTATGACCAGAAATTCATGACACTCGCGGGGCAGTCCAATTGCAGAACGGAGATACCAAAATGGAGTAAGCGTCGTTCTACCACAGTACTGTGAATGTTGGCAGGCGTGGCGGTGGACTTCGACCGACGGCAGCCGACCTCTCGTTCGGACGGGAAGAAAGAGGTGGTGGCGGCGATCAAATCTCAACTGAGTGGCGAATCGAAGACGGGAGGTGTGTTGGTGGTGGGCGACGGGGTCACCGATGCTGCCGCCTGTCCCCCCGCTGACGCCTTCCTGGGCTTTGGCGGCGTCATCACTCGCCCCTCCGTACAGCGCACCACTCCCTTCTTCTTCCACTCTTTCGACGAGATGCACACATTCCTCCAGCACTGTGGTCTCATCGCTCACTCATCTTAAACCTCCCTTGGAGAATATACGCTGAGCGCAATTCTCCCTCTTTTGCCTACCTGACCGTTACTGGGGCAAGTTCTGAGCACAGCATGATTCAATTCAGAAAGGAAGGATTGGTAATAACGATGAGATGGGAATGGGATTGTAAAAGTTACTGTATACATACACAACCACGGAGTCTCGCTTACATTCCCACGTTCTGCTTGTCCTCCAGCTTCTTTTTGACCAGCGCCTTAAATTGCGCCTGCAGTTTGGCCTCCCGTTTGGCCCTTTCGGTGTGGTTGAAGCTCTCAAGAGCTCGTTTCTCGTCCGCTGAGTAGATCTGATTCTCCTTCCGCAGTCGCACCGCCTCCATGCGGTGATGACGACTGCCCGACATGACGTAGCCGACTTGCTCAAACTTCTCAATCTCCTCTGAGGTGAGACCAATCTCGCCTCGACGCGGGATGCGCTTGCCCTCTGCGATGTATGCCGCCATCGCAGCACCCTCGCCGGGCAGGAGCGCCTTACCGTAGTCAATTCGCTGATTGGTTGCGTCCGCGCCGTTGGCTCCGGGCAGCACCGGACCGATTATCTCTGTTGCCTCCTCCTCCTCCTGCCGCCTTCTTTCCAGCTCGGCTTTCTTTGCTTTCATTTGGCGTATGAATGATCTCGCTTCGTCCTCCTCACTGTCAGCACCTGAGCAGGAGGAGGAGGAGGAGGAGGAGGAGGAGGAGGAGGAGGAGGAGGAGAAGGAGGAGGACGATGAGGACGAGGTCGAGGAGGAGCGACGGTGCTTCCTCTTTGCTTTCCTGTGATGGTGCCGATGGCGGTGGTGGTGTTTATGTTGTTTACCCTTCTTGCTCGCCTTTTCGCAAGGCCTTCCCTTTTTCTCGACCTTTTGGTCGGAGGAGGGAGTGGAGGGTGGTAGAGGACCCTCGCGTGTAACCTCAAAATATTCATCCTCTCCTGAATCCGTGTAGGGTTCTTCAGGCGGAGATCCCCAGATCTTCCGATTCCCAGATGCACCCGCCTCTTCTCTGGCCTGACGACGGGTTTGCCAAAACTCCGGCGTCTGATATCCTATTTCGAATGGTTTATATCTCCGGTTTTGCTGGTTGCAGTAACCACCGTCCGGCCGCTTAAACTCATTTCCAAAGGGTGAGAGCGAACGCTGTCGATGCCTTGAACGCCGACTTTCTCCAAAAGGAGAGCGAGACCTATCACGGTGCTGAGACGAACGATGTCGGATTTCAGTCGACATTGTGCTGAAATATAGTTATGTTGAAACGTTCATACGAAGATAAACGAAAAGCGTAAAATGCTTAAATGCTACCATAGGCGCTAGTGTTGAGAAGAAGGCGAAGAAGTATTAAATCTGCAGAACTTCCCCACCATTTACTACAAGATTCGGCTATTTCATCTTTGTACAATATTATGGTCTGCAGGAAGTGGGGAGATGGTGTTAAAGGGAGGGAAGTCGTTGGATATCTGCATGAGAAACCCGGGCATCGACGTATTTTGTACGGTCAGAACCGGCTTGGCGCGTGCTACTTGGCGCTGGTTTTCCACGTAAAACCAGAGCTGCCTCTATTGTGCGGGGACCACGTTCCCACTTAGCAAGGCACTGAAACCACCGCAGGTGTTTTACTATCAAAAGTGGACGCAGAAGACGTGCGCAGCGGTCTTCTTGAAGCTGTTTTCATGACTAACTTGGATACCAATACGCATAGCTGATCTATATAGCTGATAACTTGAAGAAGGAACCTTGTGAGTTTCTGATTAGGTGTGCTGACCTTTTTCATGGCACGACGCTAGGCTGGGAAAAACAAACATTTTTTAAGCTTCTGATTAGGTGTGCTGACCTTTTTCATGGTAAGACGCTAGGCTGGGACGAATGTCGAATTTCGGTCGACATTGTTCCTAAATATAGCGACATCGAAACGTACATGTCAAGACAAAAAAAGCACAAAGTACTTTAACACTACCATTGTGCTAGTGTTGACAAGAGCGCGGAAGCCCTTTGTATTACTTTAACCTATTGCAACGTACCTCGCTAATCGTAGGTGTTTCTCTAGTCGAATTGCCGGACTGCGCGCATTTGGAACAGCACAGTAAAACCTTTTGTTGAGGTTTTGTACGAATATTAATCAGGTTTCATGGTTCCTTGTTTTGTCTTTTTTTGTGCAGTAGCAGTTGGGCTAAATTTTTTAATTTTAATTTTTTTTTAATTTTTTAATGCGATTATTGATTTTTATCTGCTTATGGACCGATAACTTTACATTTGATAGTTTTTTAATACTTTACGCTACTTATTGCCTCGTTTTCTTTTGAGTTTATCTGGATGACTGTTGGCGCATAACTTCCTCTTTAATTTTACCCCATCCCGCCCTTTTTTCGTACCTTGGAAATCCCTTTTCCGTTCTTCCGCTA
>MIEF01009214.1:0-175314 GCA_001870725.1 Taenia solium | reverse complement strand
CGCTCGAAAGAAGAGAGGGACTGGGTAATACTTTGTTTGTTCGAACTGCCGGTTTCGGTCACTTGGGTGGCCATCTTGTACTAGCCGGTTGGACGGCCTTTGGGCCGTGCCAACAGCCCCCAAGCCCTCTGTTTCCAGAATATATATTCTGCCCCAATGCTATGCCTTCTTTTACCTTAAAGGGAGCCTCGGGACGCTAAAGCTACAATGCACTGGTTAATAATACTGAACAAACTGCTAACTTATGGGCGCAAACTGATGTAGTTGATTTAAACTAGCCTGTTAAAATTGAAGATAGTGTAGGTGATAGTCAAACTCTGTGGGTATTACGGCAGGGAATACCTAATCATCGCATAAGATTGCCTGCATTTTAAAGACATATTTCAATTCGTGTGAGATCCACAGTGTAAATGCATTCTGTTTGGCGTCTCTAAATGAAATCACAAACGCCTGAGATTGCAGTACCCACAGTGCGGCATGATATTTATATGCGATATGTTTAAATCATAATGGTGTTCGAATGATTCCTCGACTACGTGGGCTCTTAAATCTCCTGGATCCTGCCAAAAAATGGCTACAGTGGAATACCATTGCTAGTATGTAATGCACCAAACTCCACTGTTGATGTGCTTTACTATGGCCTTAGGGCTAACCTGGGACGCAACATTATTGATAAGCTAGTCATCTGCCATCATTTGATGCTAAATGATCAATCGAATCTTAACTTGTAATGCAAACGTCGTTTAAATGTACCATTTAGGTGGAGAGCAGGAGAACAAAACAAGCCTCGTGCCAAACGCGAATTCGGGAATAGACAGAGGCCCAGCACCCCATCCCACTTGAGTTTGCACTGTCTCATTAACCCGAACTACTAAGCATTTTGCAACACAATCAGCCTGTTCGGTCCAGGGGAAATAGGGAGAATTAAGGATGAATGAGGAGTGCGCTACGTGGAATTTTTACAATAATTATGAAAACAGAAAAATATTCAGCTTTTGTTGGATTATGACTCAACCTTTAAGTATCAAAAATGCTTGACGTTTGCCTAACCACAAAGTGAATTCAATACCACTAAGCACGCATTGTAAAATTTCTATGGCGAAGTGTCTGACGATTCGCGATAGCTAGCTCTGTAATACTTTGTTTGTTCGAACTGCCGATTTTGGTCACTTGGGTGGCCATGCTCTACTAACCGGTTGGCTGGCCTCCGGGCCATGTCAGCAGCCCCAATTCCTCGGTTTCCAGAATATATGTATTATGCCCTAGCTACAAGCTCTTCTAAAACGTGGCCTCCAGATGGAAAGGATTAATGTAGTTGAAAAAAATCGGGCTTGTGCACGTATAATTAGGTTAACAAGTGAAAGTGCTTGTCCATACAAAATTTAGGGTTAGGAGCTCATTTTGATTAAGTAGAGGTTGTTAAGTGATGGCATCGCGTTTTATTTCATGCCGCATCAAATATATTCATTGCAATGCGCATACAGTAGTTCAGTTTTGTTAGTGAAATTGGGTAAGTTGCAGCAAAACTCTCAAGCTCTCAAGGAATTGTTTGTGGTATTTCCTAGAAAAGTTGCACTATTTTCTTTTTCTAGTTTATTGTGTGGCGAACTTTTAACCATTCCTAACTTGACTGGATGGTGAGGCTCGTGTTGCATTTGGCGGATTTCATAGATTTATTTGTTTCTCAGGTATTCACGCTTTGCTTTTCTCATAGATAGGTTCTGTTTTCGCCTTAGTGATGAAATAACACTTTTCTGGTTCCTCATTTATATCTTTTCTTCCTTACACAGTCTACACCTTGTTATTTTGACCTGAATGTCATGTTACAAAAATTTTATTATCGTTATCTTACTATGGGCTAAAATTTGCTCAATATTTATGGGAACCCTTCTCGAAATCCTAGTTACGAAGGTCTACTACGTTCTCTGTGGCACTTTTGGTTGTTCAAGCCTGACTTTTTGGCACTGTTTCAAAGATGGGTAAAAAAACAAAGTTGCAAAACTCGTTCCCAAGTGTGGCGGGTCTCTGTAGTGAGCTACTGAGGCGTGAGTCCATCTTATCCCATTGTCTCGATGCTACATGAGACTGCCTTACCCAGGTCGTCTGGTTACACAGTATTGCTGATATTTTTTAGTGTGTGATGTCCATCCAGACGCTTCGAAAGCAATGGATTATTTTAGAAGTCTGTATGAAATCACTGTGAAAATTCGTGATCTTCAGAAGGGTAGGGGTTTTTATTTTGTAAACTTTTGGCTAGGCGCGTCAACTTCTCGCTTGTTTCTATCGGGAGAGCGTGAAGTACGACTTGAATCTCTCAAAAAGCGCTACGAAATGTGTTTTTATTCTCCTCTGTCAATATGCAACTATGGTGAGGCTGGATTCGGTTTACGAGCAGACGAGCCGATAGAAGTACGATTACTTGACCATTTTTTTAACTTCAGCATCTTCTAGAAAAATAGTACACTCCTTCATATTCCACTAAGATGCGCACTTTCAATTCCAAATGTGAGCTCCCCGCTTCGTATGTTGAAATCTTTTGGTGACTCTTCATGAATAGCTAAGTTTCTCGAAGAAGACCCCCTATTTTCCGGAATGAGTAACGTCGCACTGGCCATTGTTTTGCTTCATGAACTGTCTCTAAATGAGAAGTCAAAGTGGAGGGAATATATCGGTAAGACCTTTCATTAGAATAATTTCTTCCTTAAGCCTCGCTACCAAGTGCCTATTCAACAGTTGCCTATTTCTCTGACGTTGAATTTGCGGTCCTCGATGGTTTTCCCGCAGCAGGTACTCTTTACATGTCTAAAGCATGGTATTTTTTCGAGCGTTTTTCTCATTCTTCAATTTTAGGGACATCATTGATCTGTACTAGACATTTTCGATGCTCACACTTGAAATGGGTTGTCTATATTATCCTTTATGGCTTATTGCACAGCATCTTCGTGCCCGATTTCTACCAGTTTTTTTTAAGGTATGAAACCATTGATGTTTCTGGCCGGGCAAGTTTTGACGAAGTTCCCTTTTGTTTTTGTACTTTTTAAAAGTCGGTGCGACTTTTCAATACCACGATTTAATGACGTCATTTTGTCTCAGATCAAGTGTTTAACTTAGGTTATTTTCAGACTTGAAAGGGAATGCGTCAAACGCCATAGATTCGCCGATAAACTAGCTTTGTTTTCGAAAGCTTTTAGTGAAATGTTTTCTCGCAATCAGCTATTGGCCGTTGACAGTCTTAATTGTGGGTTCTGTCATTTACTCGACTCTGTTTTCTTTTTACCGAATCTATGTACGTTCATCGAAGTTAGCGGACTGAAATCCATTGCTCCGATCCGAGGGCTGTTCTTTCCGCCCATAAATATCAACTGGCTGGGCTATTTTTAGCACGTAACTTTCTATCTTTGGCTCGGATTAGATCTAATGTGAGGATTGCCATCGTCTTAGCTGAGTATATCCCATACGAACTTTCTTCTGTAAACCATAGATGCTGCATTGAAGGCTTATAGGAACATATGTCGCCAGTTTGCGTATTTCTATCTCCTTTTCGAGCGCGTGAAACCAAAGGATTCTTTACCGACTTATATGAAACCATTTTGCTTTGAAGACTATCAGTACGTTTTTTCGTGCATTTGTTACCCTGTGGTGCAAGTATACTGGGTATCTACTTGCCTTCTTTTCTCTGAAGATGGGCTATTTCAACTATAATGAGCCGAAACAACGCTTTGCCAATAAAGGGCGACAGCGATGAAAAACTGCTTTGTCTAATTCCTTTGTGGGATATGATTAATCATAAACAATATCGGGTGCGTTTTTCGATTGTGCATCAATCTAGTCATTCGTGCCTTTTGGTTTTCACGTTATCCTAGCGATAGGGTATATATGCTCTTTAAATCTTAGCTTTTGATAGGACCTTAGCATTCTTAGTTCGCTTCGCATATTCATTACGTTCTTATGAATTACATACCTTTTATAATCTTGATTATGCTGAAGTGAACTGGTGTCATCTTTTGCCTTTCCAAGTGAGTGATCTTTGGAAAACTAAGGTTCGTTCATAAGTGGTTGAATTTGTGACCATGTTCTCTCCGTTCTCACCAAAATCAGTACTTAAATGACTTGCTTTAATGTTGACATCATGTGCAACTTGACTTTATCTCCCTTTGCACTCAGTTCATCTGTAGTGTTCCACCGCTAGGTTACAACAGACTATGATCCTGTCTCGGAACGCATTATATTCTACGCCATGGAATCTTATCGGCAGGGAGACGAAGTGAGTCAATTCAATTTTATCAGTGACGATCCTTTCTGCACTATAAAACGCTCGCAAACTGTTCTCTAAGGTTTTCATGGATTACGGTAAAAGGACGAGCACTGAGTTCCTTTTGTACAATGGATTTGTTCCGGAATCTAATCCTTTCCACAAAGTCCCAGTTAAACTTGGTGCGTGGGTCGCTTGTTAGGTTTGGTTCACTTAATTTACTCGTTGCTTATATTAATGTTACTAAGTACCGTACACTATACCTTCTGGACGTTGTTTGCTGTTTAGTTATTGGACACGTTTTATTCTGTCCAGGCCTGAGTAAGTTCGACAAGCTCATGAAACTCCGAACGAAGGTTCTCGAAGAACTGGGTTTAGGGAGGTGCGTAAATCTGTCTTACAGACTTGAACCGCTGTGTCTTGGTGTCTAATGTGTGAGCTTTTATTACGTTAAGTGAAATTTGCCCAGTCGCATCCCCTCAGGATGGTGCCTTCCCATCGTCCCAATTAGCGGCATTCGCTCGTGTTTTCGTCATGAACGAGAGTAAGGTTCATCATCCACTTTTCGTATTGGCTCCTTTTCTTGAATTGAAACGGTGGTTCTACTCTATTGCTGCTTTTTTCACCACAAATCCATGTTAGGGCGTCTTATGCTTTTATTGCACAAATTTTACGGTTTTGCATCAAGGTATCTTACTGCTTACCAAATTTTGGCGGGATTTCGTCGCATAATTCGTTTAATTACCATTTTTCCACTCTGCTAGTTGAGCTTCAAACCACGTTGGATGAATTGAACTCTGGAAGTCCTGGTCCACATGTTGCTGCCAGACTCTTATCAGTGACTCTTTCAAATGACCGAGTTGATGCAGAGGCCAAAAAGTTTATTGAGGGTCGTTTCAATTTACTCATCCGTAGTTATGAGTCTCGTCTTGCGAAAAGTCTCCAGACGGTGTGTACTCTTGTTTCTCTGCATTGGCATCAAAATGTTGATCAGATTGGAAATTTACCGTTGCTGTATTTCTTAACTCCTGTTGCTCAACACATCAATTCTCACGACAATCTGTTTGCAACAAGTCTTTTTTTGTGGTTCTAATGCTTGTGCCCTCCCACTTCCAGGTGCCTTCTGCGAGTCCGGTTTGTGAGCAGTGCATTCGGCTATGCCGTCATGATATTGTCTCACTTTCACAGTGTCTCGCTGCCTTATCCGAACAGTCTTGTTGAGCCTCCTTGTCAATCCTTGCTTACGTTAATCTGTTTTCAGCTTTTATTTTTTTGTCTTTATGTCTCTACAGAAAATAAATGTGTTTCGTATCTTCTTGCATTCTTGCCATTCTTTGTCTTTGAAGTTTTGCTGTTTATTAATGCTTTTTTCGTGCTTCCAGTGTCATCTCTGTTCATCGCCAAAAGTTTTACTTTTAAAAGTACTTACCACTGCCGCACTACTATCACATGAAGTTTTAGCCTGTTTCCATGATTCTGATAACACTTCAACTACGACTTGGATTTGCTGTTATTTGTAAAAATAATGGCTTGGCAACTCTAAGTAACCACTCACCTTATATTTGCGCTTGAAACTTTTAAACCACTTTCTAATTGTCCCTGAGTATTCATTGCCGAAGAATTCGTAATTGCAAAATTTTAATCGATTATGTCAAAATTGACTCCGACAACTTGTGAAATTCGATTGGATGTCACTGATATTTCAAATAGGGAAACTGATGGCAACGCTCAACGGCCTAACTCGGCAACCACTTTTCGGAGGAGCGCTCCAGATTCTTTTGCCCTCACCCGCTCAAGATGTAAGGTAAGTCTCTATTTCTTACTTAAGTAGATAGCCTATTTTAGTGTTGTTTGTATTTTCCCAAGATTAGTCTTGCGTATGGATATGTACTCCAATTTCTCAAACCTTGCTACTTATTCGCAAATTAGTACATCAAAAATTCGAATTTGCCTCACCCATTGGAGTGACCGAATACACATCAGTCACACAAATCATGACGTACTCGATTAAATTGTCTGCTTTTGTTCGGCTTAACTGTAATCGTACTCTTCAAGCATTAAAAAATGCGCTCGTTTTGCTGGAGTTCCTATTTTGCAATGTATCGCAGCAATCCTGACCTCTAATAGTTTTGGTACTTACATGGTCCCAGCACATTCCGTCAAGTGCCGGATAACCAGGAAGTTTTCGTCAATCCTTCAAACAACCAGAGCATTACCATTGATATTCTTGAGGCTGTTCCTCCATCTAGTCTTCCTGAGGCTGTAAAGTAAGTGATTCTCCGTTCCGTTTTCGTGTTGCTCCATATTATTGTTTTAGTACAGTCTTTCCATTAAATTTTTGAATTTCCGTTCCTATAAAAATTTGTTCATTTACTTATTGTTGGAACGACTATCCACTATCCTGATTATCTTTTGATAAATGTGGACATGATAGCTCTGTTTTTGGATTTGTACTTGGAAATTGGAAGCCGTGGTTATTTCAAGGAAGCTCATTTTCTCAAAACTATCGGGGAGCACTTATTCCAAACAGACTCTCTTTTTCCGAGGCGTCTGCGATAACCTCCATGGCGATTATTCACACCCATTCTCTTTTCGATTATCTGATGCTTGGAAAATTCGATCCTGCACAATTAGTTGTTTATCTATTCCTGCGGACTCCAATATCCGATATGGCTTTCCTTTTGGCATAAGTGATCCTGAACCGCTTCCTTTAGGGTCGCCTTTCGAAGATAAAGATTTTCATGTCGTATTTCCAGTTGCATTATCCTGTCTGTGGTGGTGAATCAAGAAAGCTGTTTTTAAAGAAGTGGAGTCACTTGTTTCCTTGCCGGAAAAGATCATGTTATATACCGTTGATAATTTCTCTCAGAGACATTTTATTGTCAACCTGCTCTCTATTGCACCCCTGCTATTCTGCAAGATTTTTTTTCAATGCGACTGTAAATACTCACCGGTTTATTCTTGTTTTATTGTCACCCAGGGGTTTTCTAATGCTACTCGTTCAGGTTTTTGAAGAAAATGTTGGAAAGTGTAACGACTTGAGCGTGAAGCTTTCCGTCTCATTTTCACCTTCACTTAATGGCCATCAGCGCCAATGATTGCATACTTCGGCTATTCTCATGCGACATTGGTCCCCAATTCTAGTTCAGGCTCCCTCTTAATACTAAGTAGAAGCTCACTTCAACTACCTTCACTGAATGATGAGGAGATCTTCATCATCAAAATCTAGGGCCACAATGCATGCCTTCAAAAAGCCATATCCATTGTCCTTGCATTCTAAATTTCGATGGTCCTATAAACTACCCATAGTTTATTCTTTTGGTGCAGACTGATTTACTTTCTCTACCTTTGTTTTAACATGCGTTTCAGCCACTTGTCCCAATTATATGGATTTGTTGATGTGCTGTTAGCCGATTTTAATTGCGTCTTAAGCGCCCAAATCCCATGTCTCTTAGGCTTAACGGACATTAAGACACTCAAGCTTCAGTTCCCAGTTTCATTCCTCTATTACGAATTTCGACTCCAATTAGTGGAGCGGGTTGTTTCATTTCAGCCTTTCTTTTCTTATTCAAAAGAAATTAATTTTTCGATTCATCTCATTTTCGATATTCGGCCAAATTAGCCTTTTTTTCAATTTTAGCGTTCATTTCCAGGAAATCGTCAACTGCAATTCTGCTTCCGATTCAGCTGTTGATTCCATTGAAGTTCAACATATTCCCAAGTAAGAAGTCAGCCACTTAAGTATCCTGCCTTTTGTCTTCTTGAATCGGGGTTCAACTCATGTCTGTTTCGAGACAGTCTGGAGTGAAATAGCTCTTTAAGTCGGCCTTCTATTAGCAGGGTTAACCTTGGTTCGTAGTTTTGAGTTGAACTTCAATTGTGATTCCCCTCTAGCGGTCCTCCAGCTGTACTTCTTCGCGGAAAGCAGAAAGTTGCCAAGTTCAATCGATTGCAATCGGACCTTGTAAGCATAGCAGTCATGCTCTACAGGTTTTCCGACCACTCTGCCGATGTGTTGGTTTGTTTCAACGACCCCATCATGTAAGTTTCCTCTCTCCCTTTCATTCGTTACAAACCATTTTTATCACAGCCATAACGAAGTAAATTTGTGTCGCTGCAGATTTTTTGTAAGCTTACAAGCTTCAACACATGGTAGTGTAGTTAGGAAACCTGAATAGTCAGATTTTAAGTGTATTTATGATCACGTCATAACGTCTTGCTCAATTTTTGAGCACGTCTTACTCCCCTGTCTTAATCTTGAACCATACCATAAGTCAAACCTGTCCACGTGAGTTGTCTTCGGTCGTCTATTTCAAGCAAAAAAAATGAATGCACATTTTTAATGACCAAACATGTTGGGAAAGTAAGCCTTTTACAAAGGATTTTACTCGGTGCTATTTCCAATAAACTAATCTAGAGACCGGTAATGATTCCTCAACCAAATATCTTACTGTTTGTGGCCATAAGGCGAGTAAGTGTCATTAATATCGTTCATAATTTATTATTTATACAGAGTAGCGCTCCCATTCCGCACAACACTACATTCATGGCAACTTTATGTGGCATGAGTATTTTTGCATTGCGGTTGCATTTCGTACTTTGCATGTTTTTTACTCATTGAGTTCGTCACACTAACGCCTTAGCAGGAGCACGGTTTTGCAACCTCCACATCGGTGTGATTGGTCGTGCTCCTGTTAGATTACCGCGGCACCACTTATTCTAGCTTACGCGTTAATTGGCTCTGCATACTTCGTTTTGATTGGACACTATTTGGAGGTCTAACGCAGCCGCTACAACCATGTTCACTCCATATCCACCAAAACGTTGCATCAGAATTGTCAAATTATTTGAGATACCCACGAATGCATCATTGTCAATTCAATAACACAGGAATCTGGGGAGACGCACGGGCTTCCATCGAAAGTGCTGATTGCCTGGCCACCAAAAACTTCCGTCGTCGTATTTCTGTGGCGTTGCCACCAACCCAAGTAGAATAGGTGTCTCAGTTCACTCGCATTTCTTTGAGTTTTCATCCAGTGAGGTGTTTCCTTGAAAGACAGCCTATTTCATTGACTACTGCCACTGAAGATTTCCTTCACATCGCTAGAACGTGGTTGATAGAACCTGAAGTAAGACACTTACAGGGTTATGGTGATTGAAAACTCTCGCGGAACCCTACGCGGTTGGCCAGTCCTTCAACAGGTGTTGCATCATGCGATTTAATGCGAACCGCGTCGGTCCTGTCTTGTGCACCTGCCGTTTAGGTGAACTGCCATCGTTACTTTTTAACCATTCAATATCTAAGACTTTTGTGGCATCACTGAGACCTCGTTCTCTAAGCTTCATATTCTTATAATATGGTAGTGTTTTCCTGTTTGTGGATTTTATTCACTCATCGCGGTCATGTTTTTGAGTATGGTCTTGCCATGAAAAGGCATTTAACATAAGTTTTAGGGGGAGGGGGGTTCACAATCACTGCTTTACCTTCAAAAAAATGAGAAAAAGGTGTTGACAGGAGTACGCTATAAGCTATTGTTACATCCAACGTGGCCAAGCGCAATGTTCCCCTGTTGAGTGGGTTTGCAGATAATTCAATTTATTTCGACACGAAGGTGAAACTTCGGGTGTCGGTCATCGTCCTAAGTCTTGTGTTTAAGGGTCACCAGTGGATTTTTGCGTATTTTTATTTCGAAGTAATGGCACGGGAACGGTGCTCATCTACAATCTCTAAAAAATCCTTATCTCGTTTGGTGACTCCATGAGGTGGTTTTACATCTGTGTGAGTTTTCACGGTTTGGTACTAGTTCCTGGAACATTGCTGTTTCATAGACTCGTAGACAGTATCTAAATCCCTTACCGTTCAGCGAAATAGTTCCAATGTTTTATTTTTGCTTTTCATTTGGCAAAACAACAGCAATCCAGATATTTGTTTTCGCTTTAGTGCAATGCAACAACTAGTTTGCATCTCGTTCGGGTACAAGCCCTTTCGGTCTGTTTGGCACTCTGCCTCATCAACGAGTATTAAGTTTACTGTCACTGATTTCGCTTCCTGTGATGGGTTTTTTCTACAACCATTTCATGTAGCTGTGAATGGGTGCTTCTACGTCTGACTCGCTCTTGCACCGAATCATGTGATGCTATTATCCCCTCTTTCCGTTTCTCCACCAGACCATAGGCTTTCGCGTGTGTGTATGTGCGTGTGTGCAGGCGTGCGTTGACCAAGCAACAATCACTGCACTCTTTTTACCTCTTAGTCACTGTTTTATACCGGTAGGTCTGCCACTAGCGTAAACGTTTGCGATGGACAGCAACCAATGTCCTTTTGCTACTCCTACTTCAGTGATGGGTCGGCTCTTAAATGTGTTCACTACTATGGGATAAGGATTGGTGACACTATCTGTTTTTGCCCACCTCTGTGTCGCCCTAATAGTCTTAAAAATTGCATATTTTAGGTCCCTTAATTTACATATAGTTGACCTTATTTGCTGCATTAAATGAGATCAATATAAGTTGAAGAAGTGTTCATCCATCTTAAATTTTCGAGCCACTCGGAATAAAAGGGTCGCCTACACGTGATGTCATTTCTTATTCCCTCTTAGTTGTCAGGACCAGAGTGGGGTGTCTCCATCTGGTCGGTGGTCAGACGAGGATGTGAACCTCTGCCTGCATTCCCTCGAGCTCCTTAACCCGACCATCTTCGCTTCTGAGACCTAGTCTTCGACTGCTCACGCCGGATCCTCAACAGCAGTCTGATATGTCTGTGTTGAATCGCCTTTTTTGCATCCAATATTTCTGTGTAACTCGACATAAATGGACTCTGTTTTTGGGTCATTTATTTTTGGGTCATTTGATGAAGTGATTTTCAGCTAAAATGCATAAATTTTAGGATTCTTCATAATTCTACGATGTAAGCTAATCCTAAGCATTGGTAAACGTATCTTTTGGTTTCTTTTCATCCATAATGAGGTTGAGATTATTTTTAGTACAATTGATGAATTGCAGTTGGGAGTCCAGACATTCGGAAACTTATTCCTCCTTCGGGTAGATGCTCTTTCACTTTGGAACTCGTTTACGCCACTCTACGAACTTGTCGTGGATGGGACGAAATCGTTTTCGTTACGTCCAATAGTCGACTTACCGTGACTTCCAAAGTGCGCAATTAAAATCTGGCAGATTGTGTGCCTCATACTAGCAGTTCATATTACCAACGGTGAAGTCGTCAAATGTTTCGCTTTATTCTTCTATCGTCAAAATTAAAAAAATTGGACGATTTCCACCTTGATACACTCCGCCGGATGGTATATTTGAAATTTAACTGATCAGAGCGGCGTTTACTTCTTACATTCTCTGAGAGCTTGGACGACTTCAGTTTAGTACCGACTCCAGTGTATTAAACTCGGTCTATTGTGCAACCCGATCGGTCATGGTGACAGTTATGGGCAAAGAAATATTAAAAAGCACCTTGAGCATAGTCAACCCCACTCTCGCCACACACCTGCGGAAGCGGTGACACCTACGACTGTCAAATTTTACCTCTTCGTAACATCGCTGACCCCGTACCATAGAAAATGTTGCGTTAAATTGTTTTTGGTGATATCAACGGTATGATCGTCATCAGCATAAGTTTATGCAACGAAACTTTCATTAGTATCGTGTAGGCAATTTAGTGGGATGGTGGTACTTTGATGTATGGCTAATAAACCGCCTCTTTACTACGCTAGACATACTGCAGGACTAGGACGGGACCGCTTTCAATGGAATGGACCAGACCTTCTTTTTAACCGTGGTGATGTCTTATGATAGCATCTGAAATTTCCTCTTTTTAAATGCGTCGCTAAGGGTCACTTGGGTAGCTTGGTCGTTTCAGGAAGGCCTTGGAACCGGCCACCGCGTCCACATATGCTAGTCGTTACTCACTTACACCCCCTCTCTCACCTTCGACAAAACAATTGCCACATTTGCACCATCAATTGCTTCACTCTAGGCACAATCCTTACCACTGCTAGATTTAATAACACTTGACATTCATCAAATGTCTGGTGGATTTGCTTATGCCTGGTAGTTACAAAAGGCCCAACGCAGGCCTTTCTTCACATGCTTCTGTAGTGCCCCTCCTTCTCAATAAATTAGCTGAATTCAACTCTGTCACCGACCATATGCTAAAATGCTTAATAAATACTTCGATCCAGGATAATTGTGAAGTTTAAAGTAGTAAAGAGAACGACCGACTTAATGGTTTATGCATGTCTCGGTGAGGGCGAATTTATACGCCTCAACAAAGAATGCATTCTAGTTATGAAGGTCTATAACAAACAAGGTCCTTATTTTACACTTTATCGAATTATTCTTTTAAAAAATGGGTACTAAGGGCAAGCGACTACTCCTTTAATTCGAACGGATGTGAAATATCAATGGTTGAGGTCTCGAAAGGGAGGGGTTTTGCGTAACACGATTTAGTGTGGAGGTGGTGCTCTATGAACGTAGCTAGGCTCCGTCAGACTTGGTGGAAAGGCCGTGCAGCAATTCATCAGACGATGATGGAGGCGACAGGTGTCCGCTAATCACACACTGGCAAGCGCGCGCACCATCTGTGTGCCACCCAATAGGACAGGTCAAATCTTCTGTGCGCGCGCGCGCGCCACCCCTAAGTCAATATGCACGTGCGTCCGTGCGCGTGCATATCCGAGTTTCCGCGCGTTTTTATGTGCTTGCATGCAGGCACGAGGCTACCGATGAAGGATGCGGCAGTGGATGTCCTTTCCCACTTGTCCACTCCCATTATTACCTCCTTATCCTGCCGTTATTGACGTACCGATGACTCGATTGTTTAGAGTCAAAAGAAGACTGATTTCTGGTCCGCACTATTTTGGAAATGAGTTCTTGAGAGCATGCTCCTGTGCGGAAGTGGTATTCATCGATTAGGCACTTTTAAGAAAAAAAATTATTTTAGTGGTGTGACACTTCAATCTAGCCCAAATTTTTAATAAACCGAATTTTGGACGGTTTTAATGAGCCTTCACATGGGACAACTTCGAGCTTGTAAACATTTACTATAAGCTATGCTCCAGCCGTACACTATAGAGATGGAAGGCATACAGCGTTTGACGGAATTCTGGTGTGGCTCACACTGGGGAGCG
The DNA here is from genome assembly GCA_001870725.1 of Taenia solium. NCBI lineage: Eukaryota > Metazoa > Platyhelminthes > Cestoda > Cyclophyllidea > Taeniidae > Taenia > Taenia solium. Next base: position 161,925 of record MIEF01009214.1, on the reverse strand, counting down.
ACTTGGATCGATTCTTACATCCTCACCTATAGCGTCAAACTAGTTCGTATTTCCTCGAATTCTTAAACAAATCACTGAATATGCTGACACCAAATCACTGAATAAAGAACGTCCCTGTTTTGCTATTTGCGTTTTGGTTGTCTCTTCTTCTAAGGTCCTAATTTGAAGCAAAAGTTTGTCAAAAAGTGCTGAATTATTCATGCTTATTGGAAATATGGTAAAATAATACAGAGATATGAAGGGAGAGGGTACGTCTTCAAACAGAATTTCGTACAAGTAATATTTTTACTGATGGATACAAATGGTTCTAACGCTTGGGAGACCATGTCCCTCTTTCCCTGACCGAACAACACTTAGTGGTGTGTTGGCTTGAATGCTTTTACGTTCCAAATTAACACGCCTAAGCTACAAAACAGACCGACCTGTGGTGTGATGCATTGAAATGCTCCCCAAAAAACATATTTTTTTATATGCGGCTGTGTTGGTAGAGGATGGATCTTCAGTATAATCAGCCCGTATTAAACGGGCATAGCAGGTTGGCGGTTTTGCTATTGAGAAGTTTTGACACCACTGAAGGGGCTGTATGGTATGGTACATTTAAACGGGTCCATTGAATTGGAGCTAGTCGGTGACATCTTCGCCAACATGCATACACAATGGTTGCCATCACCTAACCTTCCAGCTTCTCTTACCTTTGCTTCCAAAATCGTACATCCTGTCGAGTTGATGCTTCTAATTTTAAGACGCTGTTACAATTTCAATGTCAGAAAACCACCCACCATTTCCTGTCTGCAATTTCGAAAGTTGCGCTACAACCCTCGTATACATTTCGCGATAGTTAACGCATCAATCAGTTAAGTTCCCCACGCCACCCAAATGGTCAACAAGGCCGACTTTGAGGATTGTCGCAATCCGAAGCTGGCGCATTCATTTTAACATTTGTATAATCAACCAGCATTCACAGAAGAGCATGCATATTTTCGCCTTAGAGGGTGGACAAATCAATTTACAGAATTCGTGGTGCAACTAGCAATAAGTAATCCTAGCCCTTTTGAGCTACCAAGTTTTACTCTCCTAAACGACTGCTATTATTTACATTATTTTGTGGTATATCAAACAAATGCTTCAATTATTTCTAAAACATTTATGCGCTCAGAGAATGCTGGTAAGCAGAGCATATTTTAACTTCTTAATGCCAATGAGATTTACTGCAAAGTGAGCGGATACTTTTTGAAACACTCCTTAATCCACAGAAACTATAAATTTCACTTTATAAAAAGCGTGCGAACGACTAAACCTTTCAGAAAAGAGTCTTGACATTCTTTCACTTGCTATTAAACTGAATAACTCGGTTGGTATGATGAGAAGTGTTTAGAAGTATGCAGACCTTCGATTTCCCCTATCGAGAGTGGGAGACGATGAGCCACCAGCATCTGGTTTCTAGTATTCTGCAAGGCTACCATTCGAGCAACAAAGCAAGTTCCCTTTTGGGTGGAGTTTTACCCAGCATGCAAAGGTCCCACAGTGGTCTTAGGTCAACGTCACTGCTCGGCATGGCAAAGATGGTGCAAGTTTGTTTGAAATTCATAGTTAAAGCCTTTAAAGCAGTGTTACATACTTCAAATAATGCCTAGTAAATCGATTGTGTCAGAGCGCGGTATTTTGTGACTTGTAAACATAACAGGTGTGTTGAATTGAACCAAAAAAGTTAAGCTCTGTCGACCACAATTCTTTAGCAGTATCACCTCACTAAGTCAATGCATTTTATGATCATTTATGGGTCCAAAAGGCGCCATAAATTGTGTGTCTAGACAAAATTTGAAGATTATCGTTTAATTTGTCTACGCTCGTATTCTACTGTGAATGTGCAACCGTATGAAACCATATTGCGTAGATAAGTAGTAAATTGGTGCAGAGAATGAAGCCCCGAACAAAGTCTGTTTGAGTGGATCGAGTCTACACTCAACACCAGCCGTACTCATGCCAGCATATCTGACTGACTTCAAAACAATAATGCATGCAAGGAACTTAATGAATTTTAAAGGAATGGATTTAGTATTTAATATAGCATTATTTTACTTTGTAATGTACTACACGTGCTTCGGTTCTTGTTTATTTTTTGGAAGTTAGGTGATGCGAAGGCGCACCAGCATCCTGAAGGCACGGAATGAAATGAATTTTGTCTAAGATGCCACTTCTATGTTTAAAACTCGACTTCCTGAAACAAGTACGTCCTGATTGGGTACCTTCTTCAGTCCTCCCGCTTCTACAGAACCTTTGCAACAGCGATCAACGCTTTCCTTGCATCATACTTCTCAATCAAAGTACACCCACTTTGATTCTGGCGCAGACCTCAAGGGGAGGTGACCAACGCGACGAATCACCTTGAGGTCGGTCCTCGTGACCTTAGACACTAAAGCGCTTGCATGCAAAGGTCCTCACGCGTGCATAAAGTACATTTCAAGGTCAAAACTAGTGATACACCCACAAAAAAAGAGCAGGTTTCCGCACACCGCTTAAACGAGCGATGCAAATCACCATTCTGTGAGTAATCTCAACTCAGAGATCTATCCTAGTCACGAAATTTTACATTGTGCGCCCACGTCTGATAAGGAGAGGTTTTACAAAAGTCCACTTTTGAGAAGCCGTATAACAATATATTTTATTTCTGAATGCAAGGGTGTCTGAGAGTACTTTTTACCCAGTTAAAAGGGAAATAGACTCACGATTCTATGTCTTCATCGTCGCGCATTAAACGGGGGTGGTCACTACCACTCCTGAAATATTTTCATTAACAGGTCATCCACTTTTTAGCATTTATATCCTTCTTTTGCACATCAAACGAGTTTTCCATTTGGAAATTTTGGAAGAACCCGACCTCATTACGTGTCGAGAGGCAAGTGGAAGGAAATTTGGGCCATATTTCGGGAAAGGCTACAAATGGGAAGTTTATTTGAAGTTTCCCATTTAATCCCTTGCTTAGTGCTTAATTCTCTTTTGTAAATAAATCCAACTTTGAAATTAATAATGACCATTTGTCTTAAGCGCTTTCCTTTTGGAAATGAAAATAGCTCTATATGTAAAGTTGAAGCTTGTTGAGCTAATATAGGTAACAATTTTATGGGAGGTTAGGATTGTGACGATACTTTCGATGGAAATGAATAAAATAGCTCTGGTGTCTCCATAGTGAGACACACTCAACACTTTGGACGAGTAAATTGCTTTCCGCATATAATGAAGACTCGTTCACTTGCATTCAAAAACCATCTTTTCCTAGTAGTTGCGATAGCACGCAGTGAGAATCTGAGTATGATCGAATAAGGATGACTACTATGAAAAATCCAAGAATTCATCAGAATGTCATAGCCTTAGTGGGAAAGTTGACGACTTTTCAGAGACATATTCTGCTGGATCACATATTATCGACGGGAAATACGTTTTGGAATGCAAAGCGATTATCAGTGCTGCTTGTAAAATACAGTTGATGAATTCTTCTTATTGTGGCACCTTTGTAGCTTTTGACTCCAATCGAAGCCAAATACCCGGTGGAACAAAGTTATTCTCACTTTGACGACCATTTCGGCGATCTAATTAGGAATCACCTAATGATAGCTGCGGTATTTAGACGTCACAAATTGACAAAAAATTTCAAATCCTCTGCCTGATGTCGTCTTTCGTTACATTTAGGTGAGAGCTTCGATGCATCACAAGCTCACAAAGCTTATGCATTCACAGATAGTCGCAACGAGTGTCTTTTAGGGAATGAGTTGCAAACAATGTGTTGTTATTGCTTCTACTTGATTCCATGGCTTTGTCCCATACTTTGGAGCAACCTTTAATCAATTCCTAACAATGCTAGGATTTAAATTTTGAGCTTTATACAGAATAATGATCAAGAATATTTTGGGAGGACAAAAAAGTTTCATATGACCCATTTTTAAAAGCAGCAATTTAATTGTTCCTCGATATTTACTCCGTTTTCTTTTATCGGATTTGTTAACCATGTCTACAATTCCGTTTCTGGTTCGTGTAAGTCGCTATTATCTAACTTCCTCTGTCATGTACCGCACGTCGAAGTAATTGAAGCGGCGATTATAGCGATACGATTGAACCGAAAACTCAGCTTCTGCATGAAACAAGACCGAAATTTCGCACTTTGTTATGACTGTCTTAGTCTCCTCCTTAGTTCATCATATAACCGTGGTCTGGTGCATCTACTCACAAAAAGTCCCTCATTAGGCCGGCAATCACAATCGAAGTCTTATGGAAAATTAATGAATGCTTGGTGGGGCTTTTATCAAGTGATTTGGTTAAGGTACTCTAACAGCTTTTCATCGTATTTTGAGTCCCTGGTTGACATTTGATTAGTTCAAAAAAAATGTTTTCTTTGTTTCACGGCAATGCATTTTACCCTATGAACAGAGACCTTGGGAACCCAGTGATGAAAACCAACTTAGAAGAGGGATCACGAGAGGAGAAATTTGTATAACAGAATGGTATTTGTTTTATTAGTGGATTAAAATACGTCGACTTCAGGATCCCCACTATTTAACCACTATGGTAATGTCATGGCTTTCTATTGATGCTCAAATCCTTCCTCTCTTGGCCTTCTGTGTGTTTATGATAAAACCTCCTTCAGATTTTCACGTTTTGGCGATAATTCAAATGTCACAAAGCCATTGCATAAGTTCGAAATGTGGTCACGTGGAAGTGTGGGTGGTTTGCCGCGAAGAAAATGTTCGGCTCGAGCGCTTAGGAATGGGGTTGGGTAGTTTCCTTTGAAGATGGCCGCGAATGGGAAAGTGCTACCAACTCCACGGTCGAGTGAGTAAATTCCGCCGAAACTCAGTAATTAAATGTACTAGTTCTCTTATTGATGCTGCAGGTCGTGATGACTGCAATAAACAAAGGCTTTCCTATGATCACCAACTCCCCTTGCGGTGAAGCGACATTCAGCCTTTCGTGTAGGTCATTCAGAGAGAAGTGTAAAGCGATTGGTGGGGATATGATAAACTCTAACGGGCAATTTTCTTGTCAAAGAAATCTGATTTGACACCGTCTCTAAACCCATAATTCCCCTGCTTCCGTAATTGTGGTGCTTTAGAGCATACAACAAAATAATAGAAATAGTAATAATTTAATCACTATGTTCCCCAGTTGTCCCGCAAGACTTTAACAGGCACATTAAATATAAATTAACAATTTATAATGAAATTTGTTTAGCCACACTGTGGAGATTTAGGATTTGATGATTACGAGGAGCACTGCTGTAAATTAAGGTCCAACCATGGGGAAGTGCTGCACAGCCGTAACAATAAACGATGTCAGAGTCACTCAAATTAGAATGCATGGGAAATGGTCCAGGCCAGCGCAGCATCTGAATACATTCATCAAGACTCGTACCCTTTTCTGCAGGGTGACTCCCTCCATTGAACAACACCCGTCCAATGTTCATCTCTCGGATGTTCACTATTTTCTTTCCGAAGAATTCGGGACATGCAATGAATGCAGTGTCAATAAGGAAAGCGTGAAACTAAATTAAAAGCATGGAAGTGCAGTTCGGGCAAGTTTGGAAGGTGCTATAGAATACGAATGGAACAATTACAATGCTCTTCAGGATGAACCTTTAGCAAAGAACCGACAAACAATGTAGGAACTTCAGGCGCATGTATTATCGTGGTGTGGGATCCATGACTTTCCCTCTTAATTGGAGAGCAATTAATGAGTCATTTTTGGGCAAATTACGCAAAACATGGGGTGTTGTTTGATTAAAAAACCTGCACTCTGTTCTCGGCATTGTTTGAGAGCGAATAATGCCAAAATCCTGCCACAAAAATGACGTCCATCTGGTGTTTATTTACTGGATTAGGCCACCGTTCATATCTTTAAGGTGCAATTGGGACATGAATTCTGGTTCACGAATGTAGCTTGAGTTTTGATTAACCTTTTGCTTGACCGAGAAATCTATGCACAATCTGTGACTTTGGGGATTTTTACATTATTTACTGAATAGTGTAGAGAAGCGTAGCGCACCAGCATCTAGTCACCGAAGGTGGAAAGAATAATTTAAACGGTGCATTCGCTGTGGGCAAGTCATAACGCCTCGAATTTCTATCGCGGCAACACACATAAATGGAGATGAAACTTTCATTCTATCGTCACATTGTGGCACTGATAAAATAGCCCAAGTGATTGGGACTTGGAGAAACAGTGAAACAATCCTGGAAGCGGTAGTAACAATGCTTAACCTTAGGCTAAAGGGATTTAAAATGAAAATCAAACAGTGAGACACTGTTAATAGCCAGGCTTTATAACCAATTGATATTAGTTTCCTTGCAAAGTGCAGCATGTTAAGCCAGAGTTAATGTATGAAAAGCTATCCAGCTAATGCCAATCAGTGCTACTTGGTGAAATGAAACGCCAACAAGGAATGTGATCACGGTTTCTATCGGCATCAATATCGGAATTTTTTTAGCGCTACCGACATTACTATTGCATAATGGAAATTATAGCAAAATGTGCAGCATAATGTATGTGAATGCACACCTGGAAGGTGAGTGCCATACGAAATATGTTTCCGTCTTTGGAGGAATAAGCTAATCATTTATTGTTAAAGTCTGGCCAAAGTAATGGATATGCTTTTTTTCCTCTTATGCTATCTAATTGTTGTAAGGCACTGGTGCAAACCATTTTGGCAACCCACGAAATGCAAAATTACCTTGCCTTTTCTTATTCCAACCCTGTTTGACATCAAATAATCCAAAATTGCAACAGTGAGGCGACATTTCCAACTAGGAAAACAGAAGTATTGTGGTACCATATCAGGTGGTATTCAGGTTTGTGGGATTGTGTTTCATTAAAGGCATGTTGGGATTGGGAAATACCAAGGTTGCCTGGTCAAAACTGATACCGTTACCTTTACTTTCCTAAGCATTTTAAAAGAACTGCAGGTGTTTGTCTAGAGTTTACTCGATGGGGAGGAATTTATGCTGAAAGAGGGAAGGAGCCCACTTTACTGCAGTAACAGTATTTATGCACAGAACAATTATGCACTCCCAAATGGAAACACTGACTCTGGACACACCATTAAATATTTGGGAAATGTAGGCAAACGTTAAGTAAACCCATATTTGCTCCTTTGAAATTAAAAGTCTAGTCGTATCAATAATGTGGCCACGTCATCACATCAGCTAGCCAATCACCTCAACCCTGGAGCTCTCCATTACCACCGCATGGGTGTCCGAGTGACTTCGAAAATTGTGCATTAAGGCTTTGCATTAGGCCTTTGATTTAATGCCAAATTTACAAAAACTCATTAGATGAAGACCCGTCATTTCTGTAATTATTATGACAGTACGCATGGCTCGAGAAGAGGCGATTCGGACACATTCGCGCCCTCTTTTGCCAATTTTCTAGCCATAATTTGTATCGCCGATTTATAATCACATCCCTAATGCTGTGTTTGTGCAAGCATTAAAAGCCTAGCATTATACATTATGCATGTTAACAGGGCATACCGTCTGTTTCGAGGCCGTATTGTTTGGTTTAAGCAAAATGTACGTCGAATGCGCAGGAGTGGGTAAATTTAACCTTATTAGTTTAGAGCACATACGAACGTGATTTTAGGCAGTTTTTAGTCTGCATTAGTTTAATTGGTGCTCTTAAATCCCATTTGAGAGCCATGACCACACTGTGTAGCCCCCGCAATCCCGAGATTCAAGTGGGAACAAAGGAAAGGCCGGGTTAAACCCATCAACCGTGTCCACTGGAAAACTAGCCTGGGATGCCTACAAACATATCTAAGCCCGCCGTCCATGTGCGCAACAGCACACAAATGGGCGCACACGCGCTCGAATCGATAACTCGAAAAGTGCGTGTTGTGTTGCCGCATCCACGCTTGTGCATGAGTGCCTCTATGCGTGCACGCACACACACGCACGTGCGCATGCACCCACAAGGCCCAACTTTAAGATGACGCGTGCGGCTGTGGCACGTGCGTCCCGTGCGTACGTACGCGCGAATGTGTGCGTGTGTGTATGTGCGTGCACAGCTAATGCTTATGGCCGTATCAAGCGGAAACTTGTACACACGCTGCAAAATCGTAATCACGGTTTGCATTGGCCTTAACCACCACCTTGTTCGCGTTCTCGCCGCCCCGACCTGTGTGCGTGTGTATGTGCACGCTCTTTAACGACATGACGTGTCACGGCTACGCACAAGACCTCAGAAAAAGGGCTAGAGGTGGTGCCTGATTGGACAAGACTCACACCGACTATTGTGAAAACTGAATATGGGCCATAAAAAACTTTGCCACTCAGTTTGAAAGCTGCTCTTAAGTCTCATCAATTTATTTATGTGGTCACTCAGGGTTCATTTAAAGTTCAATTGCAATTATAACATCACCAACTGTGGTTGTCGGGATTGTATCACATGGCAACAAGTCCTCCTCCTCTTTTTAGACCTGCCTGTCAGCATTCAAAATTTCCAGTTTTCTGACCCCTTTTATTATTCAAGTGTCTGTTTTTCTCCTCCAATTTAAATTAATGCCTTATTATATTGGCGTGCACGCAAATGTTACAAATATTTGCTATTTAAGTAAGACTCTTCAAAAGTACATTCGATCGCTTTTAAGCTCTAATTCGAAGAATACCAGACTCCACCCAGATGTGGTAGAATTGACTGTCTCAACAATCTGCAAAATATAGTCCATACAGTCCTCGACCGAAATGCTAGGAACAATGGACCCTACCAAGAGCTGTCTTCCATGGACGTAAATTCACATCGTTCTAGTTCACTTCATTTCATTGAATATGCGCCTTTGTTAATTCTACCCAAATGTATAAAGACGATGAGTCTCAAGTTCAAAATGTGGTCACATTAAAAAGATAGTGTAATAAGAAAATTACTAAGCTTTCGATATGTACACTCGCATATCAGTGGCTCCTCTGGACACTGGACTTGGTGTTTTTTCGTTTAAATTTTGAGGTGCTTTCAAAAAATTAAAAAAATAATTATGCTAAATTTTGACTAGAAAGTTGTTTAAGATCTTTTGAAAACCAAAATAAGAAACACAGCAACTCCATCAGTTTGTACAAGCTAGCTGGACTGACTAGGAGGATCTACTTCGAAGACGACATCATGAACCCGTCAGCACCAAGCAGTACCTTCCACGAGGTCTTTGCTGTACAGCTGTTACCACACCCGTATTATAACGCTTTCCCATCCTAGCAGCACACCTTGGCACTGCTATCTCGTAAACACCTATAAAGATGTCTGCAAAAATACGTTTTTTATAATGAATAATTGGTATTTGTTGCATTTTGCCCCATTTATTGCTGGCCTTTATCAAACGTCAAAATTTCACAGAATAAGATTCACAGGGCTTGTAATACCAATTTTGTTTGAAAGATGATGCCATACCATCATCTTACCATCCCGCGAGAGCGGAAATATTACTGTCTAAGCTAATCCAATGCGCTTTGATTGAAGTCCAAGGATTCAACTATCGAAGGCATTTTTGGTGTTGGGGCTGTTTGCGCTCCCTATACGCAGCCAGTTGAAGCACTATAGCCGGAACTGCAACAAACAGAGACTCCTTGAAATAAGCAATAATACTTTAGGTTGTATCTAAGCTTTTTACAGATCCTCTGTAAGATGTAAATGTTCGAATGGAAAGTAACGAAATGGGTTTTTTTGACCAAATCATCTGTCACTTTTGGGTGGTACTAGACCAGTGCCATGCTGAACAAAAGACTTTGGGCTTGCGTGCAATGGTTAAGAAAAAATAGACTAATTTTTCTTAGACCGTTAGAAGCAAATGGTGAGTTAGTTACAAGTATATTTGGATCCTCCTAATACGGCATTAAACGTGCGAGAGTCGCATGAATTCATTCCAATGTAACGCATCCTCGCACCTCGGAAACCAGTCGCAACTGCACTCAACGGCATGCTAATGCCTCTGCAATTATGGGCATTAGGGCAAATGGATATCTCATAACTCCTGCACACCGAAGCACAATAGTAATCAAGCGTACCAACGTTTGAAGGGACGCTATTCATGACAGATCGGACAAAATAATCCCATTCCACTAGACTAACGCTGCGCTGAAAGTAGTGTCAATAAGAAATGGTAACACATCTGGTCTCCTGTACCTTAAAGTTTACGTGATTCTTTGTTGCAAAACATACGCTGTTGTCTTTATTTAGCGTACCTCCTCAAAAATACTTGAGTGTTTTAGAATTCAAAACTTGCTCTCTGTGGATGTCTCAGTAAGTTTTAGTAGACAAACATATGCGACTTTTCATTATCCCTATAAGCCTAGACTAAAGACCCCTACAGATATTTAGGCATTCGCCTACAAAGCGCACCTGTGTCTCGATATGAACTTTTGCTCTTTCCACATCTATTCCCATTCTTTACCAAAGAGATTTTGAGCTCTACTTAGGATAAATGAGCAACATACGCTGGACGGGATGAACTGGATGTTGGTTGAAGGAAGCAAAGAATTGGTTTAACAAAGTGGGAGTCGGAAAAGATTGCTCCGAAAATTACTCTGTGTGGAGGAGTATTTCATGTGTAGCGACAACAATCGCTCTTCTCTTCTCAAATGACCAAATAAATGCAGCTAAATTAATCAAATCGCCGTAAATCTATATACATACATCATCAGATCCACATCATCAGAACATTTTTGTTTTACCTTAGGACCACCAGGAAGCGTTGATGTTCCTACTATGTTGGTACTTTTCAAACCGTAGCTGTGTCTCAGATGGCGCTTCTGCCACCTGGATACAGCGCATATGATGTTGTTTGTGTGGCAGCTCTTTCGACTGGCATAGTTTGAATTCCCAATTTTTATACTTTACTTTATCAAACCGTTATAAGTTTGTTAACAACACCTTTTATGTCCGCAGGTAGCACTGGGAGTGGTAGGTGGTCATGATGAAAAGGCTATGATTGGCTAGTTGGAGTGGTTTATGTTGCAATTTTGTTGACCAATCCCCGGACCCTGCTTAGGAGATTAGCAAGATTCGTCTCAACTAGCGGGTTTGTCAATTTGAAATGGTTTGATTAGGAGAAGTGCTCAATTTTTTCCAAACTAACGCGTGGCATAGGAAGTTCATTCATTTAACTTAAATATTCAAAGAAGTTGGCGTTATTGTGAAAACATTAACAGCGAAATCTTCTAATTCAAGCGAAAAATTCTGCTTCGACTCATCTAAAAGTGATGCCCAAGCTTTGCTATGATACTGCCATTGAACCGCGACTGGGATGTCAATTTACTTGGAAATAAACTCAATGGATGATTTTTGCGCAACAGCACATAGGAACTGCATAGCTGAAGCGTTCGGATTAGCTAATTGTACTGCCAGTAATAATTTGGCAAAATATGGATCAAGCTTGAAACTCGCATACTTAGAGGAAGTGGTTACAAGTAACACACGTCATAGGTGTTTTAAATCAATGAAGAAAAGCACTATTTATCAATAAGGGAAATTTGTTTAAACATTTCACCTGCCAGTGTGGTTAATGACTCATTTTTTATTTGTGTGTAATTTCTTTAGCAGCTCTTTTAAAATTCAGGAGCGCACTTCACAAATGAACTACAATTTCGGTGAAAATATAGTAGTTTTAACCCTAGTAGCACATGGAACGGTTCAGGGAGTCGGCATCTTGTATGCGCTATTACGCCACACCGAATGTTGGCCTACATTTATGTTTGAGGGTGGCTTAGCCAGTTAATTAAGGAATCGTCTTGAGTATGGTCAGCATGCTCACTACAACCCAATTGGGTATGGTTTCTAATTTTTGATGAAACCTATTAAATTGCGGACAGAAATACTGTGTCGTGAGAGTAAGCATTAGTAGGTAGTTGATTGAATAACCAAAGAGGAATCAGTGGGATGAGATGTATTTGTGTAAAGTAGATGACTTTTCTTCCTTCCACGTTATTTTGAATTACAGCAACCATGTAAAATTGTTTGAAAGGCGACAATTTTTTCAAAATAAACGCAATTTAAATGGCTTTATTTATTTTTGCATCACATCAGAATAGAAATGTCCTCATGCAGGTGTATGGTGCGAAATGTATTAGTAGCCGCACCTCCAACAACACGAGAGAATCTACTAGAATTTTGATATAAATTCTATAAGGATGAATACTCTTTATAGCTCTCTTGCGTTAATCAAATAGCTTTTAAATTATTTAAGCACGACCATTATTGCCACGTTAGTTACACTGTTTATAGTGTAGTTAGTATTTAATGTCTGAAAATACAGCATAACTTAAAGGCTAATCCTTTTACCATGGCTTGAGGAAATGGTCTTTCATCCTAATGTGAACTTCGCTGTGACTTGACGAAATCTTCAAGGGCTTGAGGATGGTGTAGGGAAAAATGGTGAGGTGCGGTTGAGGCCTTAATCGACTTGGGCGTCGAAATCTCTCCCAACGGTTTAACTATTTGATTTGTCTAAATAGAATCTTTCATACACTCAAGTATAAAATAGCAACCAGAAAGCAATTTTACACAGACTATGCAATAGATGAAATTCATACAGAGGAGACTCTTCAAGTACTTTAAGGAAAGATACTAGAACGTAGCATCATTCACACATGATAGCTTTAACGTCCAAATGAATAGATAACTTAACCACCCTAATTAGTAAACAAGTAAAACTAGAACAATGCGTAAAGGTTAGAAGAATGTATTTTTTAGCGAAGTTTATTGATGCGAAACACTTAACTCTGTTTTAGTCATTGTTGTCAGAACGCACACAAAGCCGGCATGGAGGCGATGGTAGGACCAATTGGCTGCAGTGTCAAACTGTTGTTCGAATTTTCTCTCAATATGACTTTCTCCATTTGTAATGCTATTCCATTCGCTATGGAGCCAACATCGCATCGAGCTACCATTATTATTCTCAAGCTTGCATCAAATGAAACCGTTTTTTAACAAGTTGTCTTCAATCATTCGTTTCATAATGATGACGTTGGTGCGGCCGTGCTCTGGTTTACCAAGTCAGACAAAGCTGCCAGTTGGTTTGGATGCTAAAAAGTTCATGAAAATCTGCATTAATAAAACAAGAAAAGCCAAAATCGTCATCAGGCTCACCATTGGGTTGCATGGGTCATGTGGAAAATTGCCGCCTTTCGAGTTATTTTTACAATTCCCTTCAAGCCTTCGGTGGAAAAGTAAATAACACCTGAGTTTTTAATAACATTGTTGAAATAGAAATGTAGCATAGAGCAGCATGGCATTAGGTGGAAAGGTTTTTGAAAACTCCGTTTTCTACTAACGTCAATTTTTCAATTGCGGTCGTAAGTGTAAATTGATGCATAACTAGTCTTGATAATTTGATGAACCTTTTCTGAGGTTGAGTGGGAATGTTTTACAATGGATAAGCAACGTTCTGAAAATAACTAAGAAATGGTATGCTTGGACTAAGAACGCTCTTGTAAAATGCCCCTCAATCAGATGTAAATTCCATTACATCCAGCAACGCTCCTGACTGAGTATTATTTTTCGTACCAAAACTATGTTCACTGGTCGAAATAGAATCACAGAGTAGGATAGGGTAGGGAGGTTCTATACCTTTGCCTTCATATTTAATCTCCCAGAGACAGATAATCACTACAGTATCATCCCCAAGGACACTGCAATTTTTCCAACTCTCATATAACTGGGTGCATAACAAATACAAACACCACTGTGCATTCCTAACACAATTGGGCGATCGACGGAAGGAACTCTTAATCCACAATTCTCCCTTTCTTGCAAATTAAAGCAGGCTATTTCGTGATGATCACTGTTGGACGTAAAAAAACTGGAGCCAATTTAAAGGAACAATGTCAATGTCACAGTGTACATGCATGGTCTGAATAAGTGATATTCCGAAACCACCGAACTTGATCTTAAGAACATCTTTTGAAGAACGACACATGATCGTGCTTTCCGCACTGTAAGAGTAAATTCGCCTTAAATTGAGCAAAGCTTTACCAATCCTTTGATTAAATCATATCACTGGGAGAATTAACTTACCGCCGTTACCCCTCAAATACCAACCGTACAACTTGGCCGGCTCGGATAAAGGGCCTGTCTTTTTTGGCCAGTAGTGTTTGCTACGTCTTGGATGAGTCATTTGACCAATGCCCTTTGTCAGACCTTAACAAACTAATAATATTCAAACTGGTAATTGGATGGTGGTGCGTAAAATTGGTAACGATAGGGCTTTGTGACAAAAATAATTCAGCAGCACATATATTGGGCTTTTGAATTTGCCTTTGTTTGGAAGCGATACGTACCATTGCTTCCGATGGTTTTCATCGCTATTTCGTGAATGCTAGAAAAATGCAATAATTTAGTAATTTTGCATATTTATACAAATTCGCTTCATAAATGGAAACTCTAACGTTCAAACTCCTTTCCCGAAAATTGCCCTCTGATTCTTCATCCATTGTCACATTGCAGTACTAATAAACCCTTATCGTAACAAGCACCACCTACAAGTATGGCAAAAGTATACACAACCAGGAATATTCAGCCTAACTTAGTGATAGCAAACAGAATTCAGCGTTGTTTCTGATGTCAGGAAATAAGCGGTAAGCGCTGTGCATGTTAGAGAACCCAGCACAGCAATTTGTATACAATAATCTCCACAAACCTACAGCCATAAACAAGAATGTGCTAACGAAAATTGCATGCCCTACCACAGACGTTGATAATCAAATTATTGCTGTTTCAGTTCAATGTGTGGACCTCCATCAGATGCCAGTTATGCCAAAGTGGGAAGGAAGGTGCCTCCTCCTCCTCCTCGCCAGGTGACCCTGTTCACTCGCTCGTTCAATACCAAGGCATGAAGTGTGATGGCTGTGGCGCATAAGCACACACATTTGCTGCCTACGACTTGCCGCTCAATTCTCCATCCTTTGCGGCGCACACAGGAATGCCTTACAAGTCTTCAAAATTTTGAGCTGCTGAGCTGCAGTGGAGCGTAGTCGAATGGCTGGCTAAATGGCAACACTCAGTAGATGAAAACTACCAGAGCAATCACATCAAAACGCTGTTCATCCACATTGCTATTTTTGGTAGCATTGGAAAACGACGCACATGTTAGAAATGATGCCACTCTACCATCATATTTTAAGATAGTTAGGAGATCGGTAAAATCACGGGTTTTTTTCCGCAAAAAAATATTTCCATTTGAAATTTCCATCAGCTGCACTCACGGACATTCAACAAGGTTTGCCTTTAAACCGGTTTATAGTTTATAGGGTTCAAAGTTTGTAACATTCATGTAAAATTTATTAGCGCAACCATGGATGACTCACTGAATGCAGGAATAGTTTAGCCTGGGTTTTCCTATCTATGATTGGTGAGCATGTTTACCCAACTTACTATTGGGATCTACATTTGTGCAATTCGTTTCCTTTTATTTTACGAATATAAATCCCAATTTACTGCAGCGGAAGCAATATTTCCTACCCAACGCTTTGCACTTTGCTTGAGTCCATGTGTGGTTTTTTAAAATCCCCCTATCTGGCTTTATATTTCACTAACAAGGACGCCTTTTGTGGCCTTGACCCAAAAGAGTGCTCTGGCACCCGTAGCGAGTGCTAGTCGATAGCCTGGTAAGAGCTTTTGATTTTCGATAATCCGTTTATTGTCTAAAAATAAATCTTGGATGCTTTTCCCATTAAATTCTGCTGGCCTCTATCTCAATCACCTAATCAAGTCTTACCTCCATTGAAGAGTTTTCCTTCACTCATTAATAGGCGCAAAAGGCATCACTCCAAATTTTTACTCTTAAAAGTCAATGTCCAAAAAGTAACGTAGCTTTTACAGTAAATCGCAGCTAGCCTAGTTTTATTTCCTTAATCGCACTATCCTGATGCCTTCAGATTTCAGGTTTTATTTTAAAGGTGGCTTTAGCAAGAACATTTGGTGAACAGCTTAAATGAGGTTTCACTTTAGTTGTCTCCCTCCTGGAAAGCGCATAGCTCTCATCTGCATCAAGGTAGTGCAATTTCAAGATTTCCTCGAAAGAGGCTAGATTCCGAGATTTACCTATGTCACTGTAGCAGAGGTTAGTTGAGGTATTCGGGGGAGATTCGAAGGAGAACAGGGAGGAATGCACTACCTGAGTGAGAGCACATTATCCGTTAGGCAGTGAGTCGATGCCAATTATTCTCGTGCGAGGCGCTCTTCGTAAGCATTTATTTCATGCAGATAGCACGCTCCAGGGCACCTACAAACTAGGGTGAGGAATTTATTAGATGAAGGATACATCAGCATTGGTGCACGCACTTGAGTGCATGTACATCAGAAAGTATGCAAGCAGTGCTGTGGCCTCGCTAGACGTGAGACGAAATACTCGGTTAAATCTAGCTTTGTTTGTCGACTGTAAGCCGCAAAATTCCCCTATGGTAAGGACATGGCTTCTTCCCCTACCACTCACATGCCTATGGTAAAAAAAAATAGATCAGCCACATGACACGCGAGCAGCATTGATGGTTCCAGCAACACTCTCCGCATGAGAGAGCCGATCAGGCAGAGTGTGACATTTGCCCTTAGGAAATACTGTGAGGGCCAATATATGGTATAGTCGAAATTAACTAGTATGAGGACTGTCGGACTTTCAGCAAAGTCACAGCGAAGAAAACATCCGGGGCAGTATAGTTAAGCACGCTAATGTACTAAGACTCAAGCTGAGCTGCTGAGATGTGCAACGGCTTGACTCACTTGATGTTACCAAAGGTTAGTTCCTGGTTCACAAGTCATATTTTGATGCAAAAAATGTGGGGAGATCGCAGACGAATTGATAAAAATGTTAAAAAGTTTGTAAGTTAACTAAATCAACTCTATTTCTCTTAATGGTGTGCATCACAGACATTTAAAGGCTCCGTATGTATGCGACGAAGTTACTGAGGTTAACTTCTCGGTCATGCGCAACTCTAGCAAGCGGGCAAAAAAATAAACTCAATGAGATTAATGTCATGGTCATTCACCACAATAAATACCCAACACATTAAACTGATGAAAACGTGATATTTTCCAATGCATTCAAAATACCAACGATACTTTAGCAGTGAATATTATTTAAAATCGGATTTATTATATTCTTAATGGAGACGCTGCGGCGCTTTTCAGTTGTGTGAAGAAATTAAACATATTCGACTGACACATTGAAATACTTTACCTCTTACGAATGCCCATGTGAGAATGCGTAAGCTGGCAAATTTAAAATATCCATCTAAGTTACGGCACAACTACCCCTCATTCCCCTTTACGACAAAATAACAATGCATTACGAAAACAACTTAGCCGTCCCCGCTTCAGGCAGGAGCGCTTCGTGCAGATCGGTCTCTGGACTTCTGGTGCGCAATTAAATGTCGTGAGTTAGGGTGTTTAGCACCTCAACATTTTGCTCAGTTTCAGCTCTTATTGTCTGGTGGCACATGGCTCTTGTGCAGCGGTACCTCGAAGTTATGGAGTTTTCTGTTTATAAAAAGTTTATTGAGCTTAAAACGGATTATTTACTCTTACACCTTCGATTCGAAATAGGTATGTAGTGATCCTAGGATCACGGGTTAAATAGTGGATCGATAGAATATCTCTTCTGCCTGATAGGACGAAGCCAACAGTTTGTGGGTAAATAGTTTTTTTTTTTTTTTTTTTTTTTTTAGCGCATGCAATGAAGAATTTGGATACAAAAATATCAATGTGCTAGATAAAATTTAATCACTTCACATCTGTAGGCGCCTTTTAAAGCTTATCGAAGTGCCGTGCAGCTGTTCCATGTACGCATCGGCGAAGGGAGAAGGCTTGGTTTTATTCAACCGTTTAGTCTACTTTCATTCCTTGGTTTCTTTTTTCCATCCTGTGGAAGCACAAAAGCCGGTTGGCCATAGGACATTGGCGCCCAATCAATTTCAGTTCATTACACGCGTAAGCATAGCGACAACAATCATGTGTTTCCGCTGCGAAAACTCGACCTCAATTTATGGATGCGCGAGTCGTCTTGGTGGCGCGCTGTGAACTGCGAGGAGGTGAGGGCAAAACGCGCAACTAGCTGCTGCCGCCACCGCCACCGCCGCCGCCGCCTTCGACTGGCGTTCGCAAGGCCACCGGGTGCGCACGTGATTGTCACGTGAGCTCGCACGACGGTTTGTGGGTGTTGGCTGTGTGGCATGCGCAAGCGTGCAGTCGAGGCTACGGTGCTAGAACAACAGCAGGGTATGCGATTCACCCAATTGTGTGATTGAAATATTATTAAACACTTTGTTTACATTGTTCTAAAATGACATTAAACCAACAACTCAACTTCACAAATCCTTTTTGTTGGAGAGCCAAGTCACGTGCAAACCCAAATACCGGGTGACACAACAGCCTATTACCGAGATGGAAATTGACTTAAAATAACATGGTATACCAGTATAGGATCCAGGATTGGATTAATGCTCACCAAATTCATTTGGTAGATCTCAGAGACCGAGTCGAGTGTCGGAACCTTCATAAGACCTCTGTCAACGTTGATGCCTGCTTTTAAGAAAGAGCTGTTACTATCGTTAAAGTCTAAGGGTAACATTTGAGCTACATAAGGAGAAACAATGTAAATAAAAGCGCAACGCTTCTCCAAAACTCGGATTCTGAAATTCCTGTAGCAATCCTTTCTGCTGCCGATTTACCTGTAAGTTACACAAATCACTATTCTGAAAAGTGGCTGGCACAAATTTTGCAGCTTTCAGTGTCACTGAGGTTCTACCAAAGGTGTGGTGGGAATTTTGCGACTTGTTGGATGCCTTTTGAAAGAACTGTGTACCTTCAATCTTGATTATTTTAGCTAGATTTACAAGCCAGATGCCACTGGAGGAATGCCAAAAAATCTGTTCCCATCTACATTGGGTTACAAACTGAAAGAATGAAGGATTAAATGTCAGTTAAACTTCATTTCTTAATAGTTTCATAACATTGACAGACTAGCCATATCTGTTTTCTGTTATTAAATAAAGTTCTTGCAATTTAGTAATCTGCAAAAGAATGTGGATAATAAGTTAAAGTGATTTACATGTAGTGACTCTCAGTAACAGTAGGAAAATGCGACACGTTGTTGGTGGGCAAGCACAGGAAATGTCATGTAAAACCAAACTACTTTGGTTTGCTTTTTCAAAACAAATAAATAACTTTAGAAAAATTCTTAGTGCATACTTTTTACCAAACCGTGACTACAATCACCCATCCTTTTCTAACGAAACACAGATCTCCCCTTACCTCCACTTTTATAAGATCTCTTGCATCTCGAAAACAACAAATCTAGCCACATCCGTTTCCACCACACTCACGTTTCGCATGCTATTTACCCCATACCAAGGGGAGGTGATAGCCACTTGGAGATCTGTTAGGCGAATGGGGGAATGAGGCGGTATCTCCTTCCCTCCTCAAGTCCACATCTTCGCTCGGACGAGGCTTGTGCTGCACACCATCGACTGGACGCACCTCAGTCGTACACATCATTCGGTGTGAGAAACGATTACACTCACGACGCACCACACTCACACACCGTGGAAGCATAGCCTTCTAGGGAAGAATCGGTGCGTGCCTTAGAGGCTTGTGGTGGGTAGTGGAGTGTTGCACCCCTCCCCCATTCAAAGTAACCAATAGGTTATTTGTTCACTTTACAAGCATTGGTAAATAAGTGTCACTTCGCATTCCACGTCAGTCAGCAATCTAACTGCACTGTGCGTCTCTATACCGCACCTGAAAGAAGTGAAGAACGAATTGACAGTCTGTGAAACCTCTCGTCTGCCATCTGCCAACCCGCAGCAGGTGGCAGTCACTTATCCAGCTCCCACGATTCTCTCTTCTCAACCGATGTAGCTGCAAACAAAATGTCCCATCACTAACGATAGAAACTACTGCAACTGCAATCCTTCATCTTCAAAGAGCATTTGATGATTGGGAGCTTAACTTGGGGAGAAAGGAGAGAAGAGAATAATAAAGAGTACGATGCCCCCAGACCACTTTTACACGATTGCATTCGCTTTACAGTTTCCTGCAATTCGCACCACGCCATGTCGGTAGCTGGACGAACTTTATCAGTCACCTGATAGCTCCAACATGTTCTGATTTGCTGGTCCGGATTTTGTGCTAATCGACGACCTCGTCTTCGCTCCTCGACCAAATTGCCCTTTATATACTATTACAGTGCTTAAAAACGCAATTAATCATTTACTGACGCTATATTTTGCATTCAAAGATATAGTAGTAAAGGAATATTACTTTGATTGGCGTAAAAATATGCTATTATTTTAGTGGAGGATAGGTTGAAGATTGAGGTATGGTGGCAAGCACATGTGGTTCCATTCTATTTGAAAATCGTCATGTAAAGCTTAAAATCCACGTATTCAATTGAAAATGGCGCAATGGGGTGGATCAAACATGCCATGTCATGGTCACCACACGACACCCGCCATGTGAAGGGTGACACGGGCTGGATGGATAAGGGGACCAAGTGTTGGAGGGTTAACAATACTCCAGAGACAGCAGTGCAGTTGGGAAGGATAGCGGTGAGTTCAAGCGTCCTAATCACAGTCAAAATCTACTGGATATAGTGATTAAAATTAAATGCTACAATCAAGCATAGGGTTGCTTTTAAATTTGGTTTGAATTCTAATATTTTAGTTGATACTCCACAAAATTTGCAAAATGCATCACTGCACATGCGGCAAACCTTCGTATTACTTTGAGTCATAATTCAGAAGCTGAGCCAACCAACCGGGGTGCAGTGCCAATGCCGGAGTGAGGGTTAGGCACCGGACTCACATGATGAGCTCAACACGCCTCTTCTAGTCACAACGGAGCCGCCTCGCACTGCACCCAGTGCTGTGCTGACGCATGGAATAGATGCGCGGTATTTATGCGCCATGCCCATTGCTCACTAAACATTTCTTAAAGCAGGGTGCTTATTCATTCTTACCTCACCTGTACAAACTATGAAGCATACGATTTTATGAAACATTCCAAAGGGGACTGGGCTACAGATAGATTCGGATTACTCAATGTTGATGAGCTTTATTCTCTTAATTAAGTCTTTTATAAATGGTTGTTCGTGTAAGTGGTACAATGTGCAGTATAGTTGAGTCTGCCATTTACACCTCAAAACCGTCAGAATTTAAAATCGGGATGTGGTGCTCTCCACTTGACTGGATGCACATAAGTACAAATGTTCACGAGTATGCTCAACAGTGTGACCAAAAACTCATAATGAGTTAGTAGACAATGGAAGAAAAGTAGATAATCGCACACATTTCAACCATATATCCAGGCAAAATACGTGCCTTTTGGCAAAGTCTTCTCCATGTTTTAACATTATACGAGAAAATGGTAAGGAGTAAAACTACATTGTGTCGCATATGAATTTTATCAGAACTGTTTACTTGCTGCTTGTTCTTTACGCCAGCTTCAATCAAGAGTTGAGCAAATGACTGTTTAAAGTACAGGTAACTTCAAGTGTGTTCAGTTGTCGAAAAATGGACATGATATTATTATACTGTATTTTTAATCTTCCAATGTAAAAAGGGTAAACATATGGCACCTCCGAACCTGCAACATATACTGTCTTTCAGACCTGTCTTTCATCCTTACTTGGAAGTGCTAGGAGAGATTATTAACTGCTCCATAAAGAAATAATCCCGACTACATTTGACATCATTTGCTTCGAAGTGCTTATGCTTCCTACGTCCTTTAAACCGCAATTACGCCGTGGCAGCGGACAATTCGCACGCGTTAGTCGCTCCTTGAGCTGCGAATTTCTACGGTCTAACACAAGCTCGTGTGCAACAATTTATCTTCTAATAATGCTTTTAAATCCTCTCAGTCCTAACCATTTTAGTACTGTTAACTAAGCTACCACTAACTGGCGCCTAGAGTATGGTATCATGCGAATAATTATCATCGCTATAGAACTATGCAGCGATATTAGGAACGATGCCAAACAGCGTTGTGGCTGAATACTTCCCCACTTAAACGGAGGCCAAGGAGCGTTCTTGACTTTAACTTGAGGCCAACGACTTAATAGTCCTTTTTTTTACCCTGACCAAGCCTATGCTCACTTTAGCAAAATATCATCAAATTGAATCAGAAAAGTACAGCTATCGACACGATTAAGAACTGTTGAATTCCATGTATCAGCTATACACAGAAAATGAAACGGAAGAAAGTTGACACGACTTGTTCACCTTTGTTTGGTGAATAAAGAGTGTAGCAGTATTTTCTCGAATTTAAATTCTTTTGAGTGTCCAAAGCCACCGTTGAGGCTGGATAAATGGTATGATCACCACTACCCGTGTTTCATGCTGGGATAATTTTGCTAAGTATAGTGCATCTTTGCCTCCAGACTCTCCATTTCAGTAATTTGAATTAATTGTGATAATTTCTTAGACTTTTAAAAACGTATCACATTAAATCAACCGAACATGCATTAAGAGCTCCGAAATGAGTATGTTAAAACTGCCCATAAGCGATCGTATCATCAATTAAGCCACCATAGTTTTCGGATGCAATGTTTTTTTATGCCTTGTCCCTCTCGGTAAGAGCAAGGATACAAAAATTGGTGGGTGGTACTCAATTTGTCTTAACACCTATTCATTTCTGAGAAATATGACGACTTTTACATGCCCTTGATGTGTACAACGATGTTATGCAAAAATAGAACTCGAGAAGAGCGATGCCGCACCTTTTGGGACACAAGAAGACCTCTATACCCCAACTCTTTAACTCTTGTATTTGACCTGTATTCTTATCTGCCCTTATTACCACTGATAAAACCACAAAAACGAAAATTCACTTCGATTCGGAGTTTATTGAGTACTCTGTACCACATGCCTATGGAAAATGGAATTCTTAAATGTTATGAGCATTGGATATGCTAGCACTCACGACTCCCCTCGACTATTTCGATCACAGGTCACTTAAGCATCTGCTAGGCATTTCGATACAAAACGCTTAAAAGGCCACAGGCCTTTCTGTCAACATAAACAATGTATTCTAGTTGAGGCGAGTATGTCAGGATTATTTGGGCTCATATTTCTGCTTTAATGACCAGCGAATTCAATTGACACAAACTTAGTGCAGTGATGTTTTCGGTTCCCAAATAGCTGCGTGCTAAGGGGCTACAACAGAGAGCCATGAAGATTAGTTTCGCAGTAACGACTTGAGGTGGAGTCGTTTACACTCATTTATGAGAATATACTCTGAAAGTTAAACTTCACCACATCAATCTGTCACTTAATTTGGAGCATTAGAAACAGCGTTGTTGAAAAAGTGCTTTGTGCCCTTTTAATTTCCCAACCCTTCCGTTCTAGCTGCCATCAGAGTCAATCAGTCCGGTATCTCCAACGGGGAGACTCGTAAACTGTCGCATCTCAACCTTCGGAATCGGTCTCCACTTTGTTATTTCTACTAAACAACTAAAACGAACCGCATAACTAGTCAGATCAAGGACAAAACACATTTAGGAATAAGTTGGTAATTCCTCCGTTTAAAGAACACATCTAAAATTGTTAGTTGTTAAATCGTCGGAGTTTTAGATGCCTTCGGCAATTTGTACTCATTATTCGACCAAATACCCCAATTTTTCAGTTCAGCTAAGTCATTTTCAGAATCTTACAAAAAGCCGGAAAATAAAGTCCCCAAAGGCTAGGAAAGGAGTCAGGCAAATTTTAATAAAGTGTGGATGCAACCTATGAAGTCATGTGATAGGCCACGGTTTCATTGTTAAGGCAGGTATTTAATGGTGATTTTGGGGCCAGTCTTTCGCTTGCGGTAGCTCACTTTATTAGCACTGACATTATGAGTGGATACTCAAAGCTGAAAACATTTATGGACCAGCGTCTTAAAATCTAAATCTATCCAATTCGCAGTCTCTTGAGGAGTAGAAAAAATGAACTTCAAGTGTTATGTCGCTCTTACTTTTGTAAGTGATCAGTTAACGACAGCTTTGTCGTCGGGTTTCAATTGAACTATCAGAGTCCTCACAATTGAAGGTGGAGACTATTAGAGATACAAATCACACCGCTATCAGTATATGGTCACATATACTTATGAGACTTTTTTCAACTGTGGATGCGGTCATCTCACAATTTAGCTGTCATCAGGTCTTCGTCCTTCACGAGATGGGCGAAGCACTGTGAAGCACGTGAAGAGATTGGACTGCTACTTTTGCGAGCACTCATTAAGCGCACGGCTCAATTGAAATATATCATTTTTATTGCTTGGCTTTACCCTTCACCTTTATCAACTCGTGTCCTTACGTTGGAGGTGCAGGTCACATTTGCTTATAAACGTGAGTATTCGTTTGCTGGGTCGCCTACATCCAATACCAGCCAACAAAAGGCGGGTATTTTTGAGCAGAACCTCTTTAGTTTAGTTAAGGTATTTACATAGCTTTGGCCGAAGCTGAGGCCAGAGGGCGAAACACAATCGTTTGGCCCAATACCAGATGTTCATCCAACATAGTGAGGTCAAGACAGTTACCGACTTTATCAAACCAACAGCTTGTAAATCATTAGGCTATAGCATTATTAATACTGTTACAGTATAGTTGGAGCATTTGAATGTAAGAAACTGAAGGGGCCTACTCTAGTGCAAGGGCTGATCATATTGGCTCGGATTCTTGCAGTTTTGCATGCAGTGAATAAATATTGCAAGAGTTTTAGCCACCCCATGGGAAGACTGCAAAGTATGCATGCCTAGTGCATACGAATAATAAGATTTTCTGTACAAAATGCTAACTGTTGTGTGCCTGCGGGTGTTGACTCGGTTAGCATGCGTTGTAGTAACGTTTGTCACTTCGTAACTTGCCGACTATCTCTTGTTTAACTACCATTTAACAGAATATTCGTGACTAACCCATGCTAAAAAGCTGTGAACTAAGCGCACTTTGAAACGTTAGTTTCATTTATACTATGAGTGCCTTTTGACAAACCCAACATTTCATTGCAGAACTTCTCGCAGTGTTTCCTCCCCAGAACCTTAACTCGCTGTACCAGAATGACATTCTTGAAACAGGAAATACATCAGACGTAGCATTATAAAATCATTCGCTGTTCATTGAGCCTTACCTTCCTGGAAAACTTTGCAATGGAATGACAAAATAACCGTCTCTTGGTGATAACTCTCTTGTCCTCTTATTAAAAAATCTAATGTGTTATACTGATGCTCAACTACGCAACGTCAAAACTAAAAATATATGTGCAGTATAAAACTGAAAAAGTACCAATTCTCTGATGCGTGCAAATCTTAATGGCTAGTCAGAGTTAAGCTGAAATGGATCTGATTGCATCTTTTGGCGTCCAGAGTCAAGCGGCAGAGCTGTGACTTCCCATGACAACTTTCAAGCACGAACCACAAGGATGGACCAGCCTACCATATTCACTTAGTCACTTCAATTCACTTAAGCTCCACATTTTTACGCACTTTGAATCAAAAGGGAGTGAGTACATCAAGTGCATTCCTTATTCATCAGTGGAAGCGTGAACTTGACAGTTGATACTATTACCACAACAGCATTAGGATGGAACAACAAACTTGGTAGTTAAGGAAGAGGGGCCACTCCTCAGAGGTGTTGACGTTTGCATTGCAACGCAAACTCACTCACGTCAGCATATCGTGATGAGAGCATGGAAAGTGAACTGAGGAAATGGTTAAGTACGCAGTGCACATTGTTGTTTTAGCATTATATTCGAGATAAAATGCTGAAACTATAACAGACCTAGTCATCATTATCGGCCTAAATGCAGAGATCCCTTTGACCTGCTAAAGGATCTGCGCACGATCCAAAAGCTGGTATTTGGACCAATGCTCAGTGAATGATTGATGTTCTTGCATAACTGCTGCCAGGCATCACTTATCCGAAATATTTTGTTTGACATGATGAACTCCACTACGTTTCGCACCACTACGCTCCCTTCCGCTTCCAAGAGCTACAACTTTTGGTTCGTGCCTTGAATAACTGACCCAAATGAACAAATGACAGCAGTAACAGCAATAACCCTTGTTGAATGCTAAGCATTTGGGTGCATGGTTCCAAAGACCACGGGGTTAGCTTCTGCTATCGATGCCCATCTTATGCGAATGAGCTGTCTACAGAGTCTGCACCATCCTGCACTGATGCGTGCATTGCATCAAGTCCACAGATTTTGCCTGTTTTTTTATAAACCCCTCACCTACAACGCATGCCAGCCCTTTTTCCAGCTGCCTTACTTGTTGTGAGACAACTTCGTTTGCCAAATTCACACTTCTAGATTTACAATCTTCAAACCTCAACATGATAATGTCATCCATGATCTCAAAAACTATGCTGACTTCAGACAACATCGGCGGTGACAAAATATGCACGTCGTGAACATCTTTATGAGGAAGTTGGTGATGATGCTTCATGGACTTAGATCGCTTTGAATAACCCTGGCACCGAAAACAGCTAACATCGATGAGAATCAACTAAATTCCACGCGAATTAGAGCCAGGGTAGAGCCGGTTCGGAAGTGAGAATATACAGAGGGCCGAGGTTTATACTTCTACAACTTATTTGCGGGATTTTTCAATAAGACCTCACAGGATTGCATCTACAGTAACCCAGCTTCATCACCACGCCGCTGAACCGCATTCACAAAATGGGGAAGTGGAAGAATGCAAAGCACTCGAAGATTTCCTTCACAAAACTTTCATTCCAATAAGTTTTGCATATTGACAGAGGGAAGAGGAACAGTGACGATGCAAATCCACTGTACCTATACCACTGTCGTTTCTGCCTCGTGAGTGGTACCAATACTGCAGTCTACTACTGCGACAGAAGCACAACAACCGGTAGGGACTGAGATGACGTTTGGAATGGCGCTAGGATGACCCAATAGTTGAGGTGATGGCTGCACATGTAGAAATTTAAGCTGCTATTTTATGGCGTTTACGTTAGCCGTATAGGGATCTAAGCCCCACCCAACCAACAAAAATTGCTTACGAATTATCACCAGCCATCTAGTTTGAGCCATTCAAACCTCGTAGCTTGACACTTTAACCTAACCAAAATTTGGCTGTACGCCTCATCGGCGAATTGTCCAAGTAGATTATTCCCGGCCAGACTTCCGAAGACTATCTCTGAAAGTGTCACAGGAGATCACTCAATAGGTGAAAACACACTTAGACGAGTGGATTCAAAGGAGGGGAGGGAGGGGGGCTCCAACTCGCTTAAGCAACGACACTCAGCCACCGGTATTATAATGAAATCACGAATTTTCCAACAAGCACCTCTTGATGGCAAAAGTTAAAAAGCAGGAAAGACCTCCAACGATCGCGGGAGCGGCCCTACCTTGATTTCGAGTCTACCACACCATACTCTAACAATCTAGGTCGCACACAAGTACCGAGAACACTATCTTGTGTGCGAAACGCAACCATCCACGCCGAAAAATAACAAGATAGACTCCCAATATTTAGTTTTATTTCCCATTATCAAATATAGGTCAAAATCATCTGAAAAAGAACTATAAAGCCAAGACCCGCCTCAGCACTCGACTTAGTTGTTACTAAAGAGGCGGCGAGGTGTTAGACGGGGAAACAGCGCGTGCATGAGTGTCACCTGACCCACTGTTTAAGGAAGTGCAATAGGGGGATCGGGAGCACATAGGTGTCAGGCTGTACATACGGGTGAGTATACTGGACGAGAACAATTCACACGCACGCAATAAGAAATACAAGATGCACACACGAAAACATTGCCGTAGAGAAACAGGGCTATATTATTGCCGGTCCAAATGCTTGAACAGGTGCACGCTACAGTAAAAGATTGGTCGAGCGCACTCAGCATCTAGGTGGGTCGGTGCAGGTTAAATTTCAAATATACAGGATGCCGAAAGACAGTATGGAGGCTTGAAAGGAAGGAGGGGCAACACATCAACGAGATATTTGGTGTTGTTGTGGGGGTGGGGGAGGCTGTGACTGGGATGTGCCGTCCTGCGGTGGCCTCTGTAGTAACTGCTGGTGCTGCTGCAGTTGTGAATGTGATTGAACAAGTAGTTGTGAGAGCATTTGGGGGGGTTGTTGCTGTTGTTGAGGACCGTAGGGCGGTGGAGGGGGTCTGGGTGAGATTGGTGGTGGCGCGGGCATCCGTTGCTGTGCAACTGGAGCTCGCAGCATACCTCCAGGACCTGTGGAGGTGGAAATGGGTGAGGGATAACGGGAAGGAAATGCAGAGGTCGGGTAGGGGTTGGTCGTCATGACCGAATGTTGTTGCTGCTGTTGCAAATTTTGACCGCAGGGAAATTTGCCCTGAGGAACGTAGCACGGCTGACGCACACCCCAGAGGTCCTGTGGTGTTTGTGGTTGTTGCTGCATAGGCCAAGGACTGGGCATTGCGTTTTGGCTTTGTTGCAACATCCGCTGCGGCTGCGAAGTAGAAAGAAAGCCGACATTGCAGCGCATCAACTGCTGTGGTATAGATTGCTGAGTGGAATACTGGAAAGACTTCGTGGGCGCCATGACCTTCTGTTGGCTCCGGATGTAGTTCCAAGCAGGTGCAAGATGTGGCTGCTGATGCAACCATGAATTAAACTATTAGGGGCAAGAAATTATCACTTAGCGTACAAAATACTACTTACTTGCAGATTATAAAATTAGGTAGTTAATAACCGAACCCAAACGGGTCCAGCATTAGGTCAAAACCTGACCAAAACTAAATAATACTGTATGAATTTCTGATGTCTTGGTGGTCTTGAAACAAACTAAAAATTGAGCAACACAAAACCAAAGCAACACAACAGCATGAATCAGAGAGGGAGAAGAGGCAAAGCAAACGTCTAACCAAGTCAACCCTGCCTTTTCGACGAAAATGTCGAAGGTTTGCACAAAAATGAAGGATAGAAAAATACCTCCATTTCGTTTGCAATGCTGCGCCTCGCAGAGAGTACCATTTCTACCTCTGCCGAAGATGGCGGCTGAATCGTGACATTTCCCAGATGTGAGGGCGGTGTAGTGGCTTGGTTGGGTAAAGGTTGTTGTGGCCTCAGAGGACCCATTTGAGCTATTTTGCCACCACTAGGTGGTATAATTTGTCCGTTTGTCACGGCAACATTATTAGCCCAATGCATCATCGACTGCTGCTGTTGCTCTGGAGCAGGATTTTGCAAACTCGGTTGTTGGGGGTGTGACGACATCATTAAACGTGACTGCTTCAAACTTTGGCTTCCGCTACCTGTAGCGTATATGCTTGTGCCAACGGCACCAGCTGACATCACATCACACTCGCCAAAAAAAGGTCGCTTTATCCCAGCTGCTGACAGGGAGTACACGTCTTCATTATCCAGAGCAGGCATCTGGTAAGGCAACCGTGGACTAACAGCAACCATGGGATTCCTGATGTAGGACGACTGACCATTTTCATAGAAGTTACTGGTCGTACTGTTGCTTTGCCTGACGAAACCTGCGTCGCTAGGGTAACTCCTTGTCTGCTGGGTTTGAGACGGGTGCATTTGATGCTGCTGCATCATTTGAGACTGCTGCTGTTGATATAAGGGAGGTTGCTGAGCATACGGAGACGCCACTGATGCAACTTGGTGATACTCAGCTGGAGAGGGTAGATGAGGAGTCTGGTGACTGCTTAGACCCTTTGTGGCGATCACGGATATTGGAGAAGTATGCGGAGCATGTTGATAAGGGGAGGAGTGGGAATACTGTAGAGCAGTGGGATGAGCCGATACCGAAGTTGGTTTTGATGGCGAGTTCCGTGAATTCGACGCGGAATGTGGAGAAGTCAAAGACGTCTGTGAAGAAAAACTATGGGGAGGTTCGGATGAACTTGGTGCATTAAATACTGTGGGACTAGCCGTGGAAGCTACAAGTTGTTGGGCTGCACCACTAGAATTATTTGTAATAGCAACTGACTGTGGCGTGTTCGGTTGTTGAGGCGTTTTTATGTTGTGAGAACATTGCATAGTCTTCTGCCTGCGACGAAGAGTTTGTAGTTTTCTCAAGCGCTGTTGTGATTCCTGTTGTTTCTTTACAGCCTTGTAATGTGCGCAGTACATGACCTGGCAATTAGAATCATTGCACTTTGTGGAATGGGCAGATAGGATTCTATGTATCTGCCGACACCAGAAGCATTTGCTGCGATCATGTGGAGTCATAAAGTGACCCAATCGACGCTTCATATCCCGGCAGGCTTGGTTGCGACAATTGGCATCCCTGCAGCTAGAGGTGTGTTTCAAAAGTTCCACACAGCGCTCCATCTTCAGTCGGTCGGACTGTTGAACCGCTGCCGTGCTGCCATTATCGTCATTTAAAACGATCTTTTCCATTGGATGTCGATGACCATAGGCTTTGAAACAATCCTCACAGAGGAAATAGTTGGGGCACTGCTTACACTGCCTCGGTGCTTCAATTTCTTTTTGACAACTATTACAACTGTATATGAACGCATCCTTGTTCTCCGTGTGGATGTCGTACAAAAAAGAAAGAGTGGAGAATTTCGCCCGTCGAAGGGAAGAAAACTCTAAATGGCGTTCCCGAGCGCGGCTCAAAAACGTGTCCCGGCACTCCATTAACTCGGATGCAAAAAGCGGGTCTGGATCTTTGATGGGTTGAAGACTAGCTATTTGGCTTCGAGACTGTAGGTTAATTGTAAGGAAAGCCTCAGAATGACGCTGCAACATTTCCTCAAGTCTCCGCTGCACCTCCGCTTCCGTATCCCCGCTGGCTGCAGCAGCTGAGAGTCTCTTCCTCTTGCTGCCACCATGAATGCTTAGGGATGAGGCGGCGCGCTTCATCTTGCGTTTTTTTGTCTTTTTCTTATTTTCAATACCATTCATACAGACACTCCCACTTCCAGCACTACCGGGCTTCCGATCAGAGTCGAAACTACCCTGGTTACTGTCACCTTCATCTTCGACGCCATCAGCATAATCATCCGCCTCAGAGCGCAGCAATTCTTCCTCCTCGCGAAACTTACGACGGTTTTCCACGGCGGGCTAAAGCGATTAAATAGACATTTCAAAGCCAAATAACAATGAAGCAACATAACAGATTTCTTAAATAGCTTAGGACTCAACAAAAATAAGCAATCACGCTCGAAGACCGTTAGTACAAGGCAGATTATGAGAAGTACTGATTGAATACACCCACCCATGAACGTCTAGACGTTGAAGTCATTGATACATTAACCTACCAGTGAATCCTAAACTACAATATCCAAAAATGCCAGGTCAGCACTTTCCTATTTTCCGATAATAAGTTTAGTCTGAACAACTAAAACAAGCAAGCCAAAGGTGCAATAACTGCTTAGAAAAGTACGTACTTTTAGGAGTTCCTCCAGCGTGTTAGGCCAAAGATCGCCATCAAAGTAAGGAATGTCTACAGGAGAAAGACAATTAGTGTCCACAGCATCTTGATAGATGTTGTTGTAGTCCACGACAATACGTTCATTATGCGCCTTTTGAAGCATCTTGCGATACCAGTCTTGAAGTCGCTTGGGCTTTGGGATTTTCTGATCAGGCGGGTGCATATGAAAGATGTAGTCGTCACCCTCACCAGGCGGACAGGCCCATATATGAGCATTAGCAAAGCCTTGTTTTTTAGCATAATGCAAATAACCGATAAGAATTTCATGATAAACATCAGTACGATACTGTTTCGGTTGAAAGAAGTACACCGAATCCAAATATGCAATGTAAACTCGCCGCTTGTTCGGCGCAGGACAATCGGAAGAGTATTCCTGCACATAAAGACCAAAGAAGCAAACTTCTTGCCCGTCTAGTTCTTGAAAGGCGAAAATTACTTTTGCGCGATAGGGAAACGACTCTGGAAACCTGCCGCTGTCAGAGAAAATATCGCGCATGTATTTCTTAACCTCCACGGTTTTGTTAGCACTAGCAAGAACGCGAATAATAACTTCGTTTGTTTGGGATTCGTTCTTTTTCATGAAGTCGTTAACGCGCTTTTCTAGAAAGTCACTTAACTTGCACGTCGGTAAACGTTTCGCAGTGAAACGGTTAGGCGAGCGACAAATTCCGTACATCTTCCTGCACGTATTGCAAACGAAACCACTAGGCCAAATTTCGTCCATATGACAAGCGCAAACTTTGTGCCATTTTCGGCCACATTCTCGACAGCTGACAAACTTTTCATTAACAATGGTATTGTTCACCTGTTTTTCGAAAAGGTTTTTCCTGAGGTGCCTGCAGGAAGGACATAAACTTCAAATCAAGAAACTTACACAGGCGAACTTTGATCGTCAATCGTAATAGTGCTGCCAGCACTTTGGTAACATTTTTCACAAACAATGTACTTATCTAATAATTCCTTCTGATCCTTTTCTCTAAAAAAGGCAAATTAGAAAAATGGGAAACTCACTTAGTTTCATAAACGTAATAAACATCGTCACGATTAATGTTACAGGACTTGTCGGTAAGACAGGTCAGAACGTGAGGATAGTGAACGTAGGCATGCCCACAACAGAATCCCAACTTTTGCATCAAGGGATCAACAATGCCTTCAAATATTTCAGATAACTATGATAAAAAAACGCAATTAAGATTACCTGTATACTTACCCTAGAACAAGCCTTGTATATCTTGGAATTTTTCCTATTATATCGCCAAGCATTGTTAAACATTAACCAAAAATCATTGACGACGTCCCATGGGTCTAGGTATTCCCCACTTTTTAGTTTCTTCTCAATAGTCGAGAGGTCCATCGGGAAGGGAACGATGGATGGGTAATCAGCTAGCTTTAATTCCTCAAAAGGAACCGGAGTGCGGAAATGGACCGAGTGGGGTTCCTGATTCGATATGTTTATCACAAGAGGAATAAAGGCTTCTTTCAGCTGCTCCTTAGTCCAGGCACACCGTCGACCCGCATCTGAAATTGCGGAAGGTTCTGATTTGATTGGTATATCCAGAGGCTCGTCCTTTTTCAACACTGAGGACCCGTTCGCGCAGGAAGGAGTAAGTGGTTCAGCTATAGGCTGCTTACATAGACCGCTATTGGAATCATTGTGGTCTTGGGGCAATCCATTAGATGCTTCAAAAGCAGATTCCAGGACTTTTGCACTGGAGTCGCACAAAACGGATGGCTGAGATCTCGGATTTTTCTGTTCAGTCAAAAGATCTTCTTTTGAGTGAGCAGGCGAGGATGAATTTCCATTAGCAAGGGAAACGGGATTGATACGGGACTTATGTTTCAGCTCATTTTGAAGCCGAACAACGAATCGTTGTAAGCTTGATAGGTAATCTTGCTCGGTGATGGACTCCTTAAACATCTTCATTTCTTGATCTTTAAACAAAGTAAATACAGCTTCTGAGCGGCAGTCGTTGTACGTAGGTGGAGGAAACACCTGTCCAGCATGACTTCGGACTATTTCTTCACGTTTGGCCGCATCATATTCCAAACGCCAGTCAAAACCGTTCGTAATAGGGCCTGTTGAACTGGTCATCTGTCGCATCTCAGAAACACTTGAAGTTGAACTAGTATGATACAACTGACTATGCCCCCCATTCACCAAAAAAGACTGGTCGTGGGGTATAACACTATTACAATCGTTAAGGGAGTATCGGCCTGTACCAGAGCCATCAAGTGGGAAACGCGATGGACAGACCACACAACGGGGATCATCACAGTGATCAGAATGATTTTTCAACTGTTTGCAGGTTGCACAATGACGAAAAGTACAGTCGTTACCACGATTGCAAGTGCAAATATGAGAAAGTAGTTGACGCATCTGAGCACAAACAGTAAAAGGACAAGGATTTGGGACCCCATTTAACTCCTTTTGACGACACTCCGTAGAATGCCGAAGAATCAGGACGTACTTTCTAGCAACTGAAAGTGTTTCGTCAACAAAAGAGGCACCATTTGTTTGGTGTTCTCGAAGTTGAGAACAGGATGGTTGCATTGTGTACAACTTTTATAACACTGTCATAGAAACCTATGGACAGAATGTATAACACTACTTAGGCAAATATCCATGGAGGAAGCAAAGAAGCACGAAATGGGGTAACTGAATTGCACTAACCAGACACAGAAGACTACAGATGCCAAATGAAAGATGGCGTTTGGAGTCAAAAAGACCCGGGGAAGAGCAAGGAAGTTTAAACAAATTCAAAGATTGGAATCAATATGCGTCTTAAAACACAAGCTCCAATGCAGCGAAAACCGCTAGGTATGAGTTGGCATGCTGCAATGCATTATCAAAAGTCGGTAATGAATTTATTTTTCATTTTAGAAATTACAATAGCCCTATTCAGCACATCAGGTTATTTAAGAGGGAAATGACAATGAGATGAGTAAGCACAGTGTGAAACAAATACTGAGGATATTTAAAGTCTGCAGTGAGTTATTGAATATAAAAGTAAGCGGAATGCGTCCTCACAACAAAGTTACTGTTGCTTTTGTGGATATTTTATTAACCGCGCTATTTTGCTAGTGTCGAGCTTGCATTGTAGTCATGGCTGCAAGATAAGGCACAGTGTTATGGCATAATGCGTATATTTTTGAAACAGAGGGATTGGGGACTGCTGGTATGGCCCGAAGGCCAACTAACCGGCTAGTACAATATGACCACCCAAGTGACCGAAGTCGGCAGTCCGAACGAACAAAGTACTACAAGCGCCTTGAATGCGTAAAAAGGCCCGCCACAGTAAAGAGTGGTGCATTATAACACCATACATGTAGCGTCCCGAGACTCCCTTTAAGGTAAAAGAAGGCATAGTATTGGGGCGGAACGTATATTCTAGAAACAGAGGGCTTGGGGGCCATCCAACCGGCTAGTACAAGATGGCCACCCAAGTGACCGAAACCGGCAGTTCGAACAAACAAAGTATTACACAGCCCCTCTCTTCGAGCGTCGTCCCCGACGCTCCGCTTGGTCAGCCTCCCGTGCCAGCCATCGAGATTCGAGCGCATGTCTTCTTGCAGTACCATCAATTCTGCGTAGCACTCGGTGCAGCAAATGCGCATATCTTAGTCCTCCTCTCCCACGATAATGCGGCCCAATGGGAGATGGGGGTACGAATCCAAGTTTTCGAATGGGTGAGAGACACACAACACATGCTGTGATTCCAGGCTTCTTTGATGTCGTAGAAGAAACGCAAGGGTATCGTAGAACCCTGAGCGAATGGGGCAATCGGGCCTCATAGGAACGGGATACACATGATCCAAGTGTACAAAGCATAGAACGATGCTATCGAATGGCGTCCTGCACATTCTACATCTATTGATAAACATTTTGGCGAAGGGAGGCAAGTTGCCTGAGAACAGAAGAGAGAGCTTACAGAGGATGCTTGACCACAACGTCACTGATCCTTCTTGGCAGTTGCACTGGACTTGGAATTCACGGCTAGTGTCGCTTCAGTTGTTGATGGCTTCCTTGCAGAACACGAGGGCGAGGGAGGTGCCGAAGATGAACGTCGATCTCAACCCTTCTGTTATGGGATGTGAGGGATTCTCCCATCCGTAGCACATGTACTTCTTTCACACCGCTAAAGTTTGCCAGAAGCGGCATGGAGCAGGATAAAATCCATCAAAGTCGGGTCCACTTTCCGCTGCCACCAGTGTAGCGTCCCGAGACTCCCTTTAAGGTAAAAGAAGGCACAGTTTTGGGGTAGAATATATATTCTGGAAATAGAGGGCTTGGAGGCTGTTGGCACGGCCCAAAGGCCGTCCAACCGGCTAGTACAAGATGGCCACCCAAGTGACCGAAACTAGCAGTTCGAACAAACAAAGTATTAGACAATAGCTAATGATGAGGTATGCAAGAAATGAGGGGAAATGCACTGAAGCAAGTGCGGCTGCATCACAGTCTTGATAGCACTGTTTTTTAGGAAATCCATGAACATTGCTTGACTCATGGGATGGATTTTTTCAGTTCACTTTGCACAAAATAGTTTTAGTCACCTTTGTTATAAAATTCTCAGCAAACTTACAAACGAGCTTCTTGCATCTACTGCCACCTTTGCATTTTGGCCCAACTCCGGTCGAAAAAGTTTATCTAATGGGTCAAGAGAGTGTCGTTTCAGCCTTTGATGTTATTTAATGTTAAACATCACTATTGGTGTCGTCACACTTCTTTGATGGCCTGGTTGGAAAGCTTAAAGTCATCCTCAGCAGCCCGCTTGGTGTCATCTGCGGCGAGGGAAATTTTTAGTGAGAGTACGTCGGAAATTGAAGGTAAGCTATTCATCTCTTAGTTAGTTCAAAACGTTAATCTGTCGCCTGGATGGTATTTCATTTTTGCTAAAGGATCGTAATCGGGCTCTGGGACAAACCTCATCTTACAAATGGCTTAAATTACCTTGTCTTTTATTTTAATTAAGTTGCGTTTCGTTTTCCTAGCCACATTGTATTTTTTAGATCCCATCGCTGATTTAAGAAATTCTCAGTCAAGAATTGCTGAGTTGGAATGCCTTGTTGGTGATTACAAGTCCGAGGTGAATTTTCAAAAGAAACTTGTCAACTTTTCAGATCCAAAGTTATCGGGATGAAATATCGGAGTTAAACCTAAGAATCGAATCGCTTGAACTACAAGTTATAAGCAACCAGAAAGAAAGTGATGCCCGTTTACGCGGGAAGGAGGTTGAATGATCCAAACACACTTATAAAGCTTATAGGCACAGATTCAGGAATTAATCTCAGAAATAACTCTTCGGAGAGGTGAGCCTGAAGGCGAATGTATACCATCAAGAGGTTCAAAACCCGTGTCCCTAGACCAGAGTGACACAGCTTTAATCAGTAAGGCACTTTTGAGCACTCTTTTTAGCAATTGGTGGAGGTTTTTTACACTCTGATGTCGTGGCTCAACAATCGCAGAAATCAGAGGTAGTTTTTATCTACGGTCACTCTAAGATGGAAAACTGCTACTAAATAATCAAAAATGCGCGTAAATGTTTTGCATTGCTAGTTTTCGCCACATTGCTAAGGTGGAAAAATTATGCGGTTGATTCCTTCGGTGCTGCTTCAATTTTTCAAAGCATTTTTAGGTCACTCTTCTGTCAGAGTTGTCGATTAAGCGTGAAGAGGCAGAGGTACGATATTTTCTGATTACTTTGCACAATTAGCATTCATCCGCGTTGCATATTGATGTTTATTATGGGGCATCCATCAAGTTACGTAGGAGCAGTAGCTTGCTCTGCAGTGCCCATTGTATCTTGTTCTTAATGTGGCATTAATGCTGATCTTCTAACTCAGTTAGTTAGTTGTTTTTTTTCAAACCTTGTTCCTCCGTTCAATCCTCCCCATTCATTACCCTATCTATATGTGCTTTTATTTGAATATTAAAGTGATATTGATGCGGTCTCTCACAACGCGCATATGATTCCTGTTTTTATCCTCTATTTTATGGATGCAGTCGCTACGTAGACAGCTGGAACAGTGCCGAGAGGAGAAGTGTCAGGAAGTAGTTGCACTTCAAGAAGCCAACGCTGCTCTTGTAGCGCGCCTCAAGGAACGCATTTGCCGGCTCGAAGAGTTCCGTTCAGGTCGTGATTCTGGTATCTTGACGGTATGTCATCGAAGTAAATGTCTAAGTTTTCATTAATTTTTCAAAAACCTACTTTCAATCATGCTGGACAGCATTTATTCCAATATCTCAATCCAAATACCAATCATAGCAGTTTTATGCGAAATGCGGTTTTTTCATTTGTACCAACTGGTGCACGTGAGTGAATAAAAACTTGAATACTTTACGTCTAGAAAGCTTGTCCGTGTTCCTAATCTTGTAGCCATTCCTTCAGGCTCCAATCCGAACCACATTGGGCCCTCTACCACGATTGTAGTTCCACAGACTGAAGCGTATTGGTGCATCCAAGTTTGATTTTTGCAGCCTATCCAAACAATTGCTAGATACTTTAATATTTGTTGCTTATTTCTGTGCGGGAAAACATTATTCAGTTGAAGTCTTTTTAGCTTTGATTCATTCGTAGTTTTCTGTTAGTTGTGATGCCATTGGTGTGTTTGTGATTCTCAATCAATTCCATTCTCACCATTGAATGGCTTTTGAAGATTGGCTAATGAACTGTTTTAGGAGTCTCCGCCTTTAGCTGATACGGCCGTCCAAACCGATACACCCCCTGTGAGTTTTCTCGCCTTTTACAGTCGTCACGTATCGCATAAAGTGACCTTGTAGAACATCTAAATAATCTCTTTTTTGTTTGGAAATGAATTCGATGGTAATTAGTCGTACTTATTATTACTTTTGTGCATTTCAGATAGGTGCTCATTTTTCAGATTCTTCATTTTCCACCCCTTCTTCCCCCTATCCTGAATGCCTAAAATGAATCGAACCTTTACCCTTACAGGTCGAAGTCATGCAAGACATCGGAGAAGCTGTTGACAGGGTAGTCAACACTACAGTTCTCGGCAGTGGTAATGGTTTTGGCGATGTGGACATAGATGGTGATAATGCGGAGTCAGTTGAGTCGCGTTTCATTCGAATCAGAGAGGCACTTGCGAGCGCCGTAGAACTTCTGCCTCCACTAGCGCCTGATCACGCTGAGGTGGTGTGGCCACCAAGGCAGCCGGAGGCGCAGGTTGCCGTCCTTGTAGCTGCCGAGGCGGCTTCTCGTCAGGAGCTCATGGTAGCCCGAGCCTACATCGATCAGCTGCAGCGCTCTCCTGCCAGCTCACTTCTTCGCAACACTGTGGAGTTGCACTCCCATGGAGTCAACACTGATCCTATTGGTACCACCCTGGGGGGCTCGGTCGAGTCGGCCCCTATTGATGCTATCCACCATCAGCAGTCTCCAACACAGCTGGTGCGTATTTGCAAACTTCTGGAGACAACCCTAGTCTCCTACACCAAACTTCTCCGTGGTGAATGCAGTGTTGCAGAATTTGATGAAGATGTTGGTCCTCTCATTCAAGTGGAAGAGCACTATGCCGATATGGTTGAAACGCTGAAGTCGGCGTTTGCTTCTACTCCACTGGAGTGCTCCCTGAAAGAAATTTGCTCTCAGTTGGAGACTTATGGTAAAGGGGAGGTCGACGAAGAGGATCAAAAGATCGTCGATAAATTCAACTATTTAGTAAAAAGATTGGAACGTAAAGACGCCCTCTCAGATGCCATTTTATGTTTGCTTAATGACATTGAAACCGGTTCGGAGAGTTTCGACTCAAATGCATACAATCTTGATGTAGATGGCCTCAATATTGTCAAACGTTTAACTGCTGCATTGTTTACGAAAAGCACTGCAGTATACATTAACCAGACGGAGAAAGAAGCGATTGAAGACATTCGAAATCGTATCAGGTCGATAGACAAAACTGATTTGGCCCCGGAATTGGGATCTGCACTGTCTTGTTTGACCTCTTTATTTGATGTTATCGACGGCTCAAAAAATGACTCAATAGATAACGTGACCACTCAAGGCATTCGGCGGTGGATTTCCAACTACACTGTTGCAAGTAATCTATTGAAGCTTTTGGCCCTCCATAAATCCAGTGAAGGGAATGAACTATCCACCATTTTAAAAATAATAAGGTTCATGTTGCATGAAGGCAAGAGTGGTTCCACCTCGGAGCAAATGAAACGGATTGCCTCGGGCTTATCAGAAGAAGCTAATGAAATAATCAACTGTTTTGGCCAACTCTCTAAGGTTGGTGCGGAGCAAGAACTTCGAGACTGTCTGATAGAACTGGTCGATTTTGGTAAATCGAATCTCACAACTCTGAGACCTCAAGACCGGGCCATCGCCAAGAGGCTGACTGATATGCTGGGCCAAGCACATCGGTCCGATTCCAGTGTGATTGGTCTGTTGAGAGAGGTAGCGGAAGGAATGCGAAATGATAACCTGGATGGACTGGATGAAAAGATAAAATCAACAGAGGGCGATGAGAGGCTGCTGAGCTGCCTGCGTAGCCTGCTAGACAGTTTCGCAAACTTGAGAGCCAAGTATGTACAAGCGGAAAAGGATAAGGTAGCACTGGGTCAGCTAGTGCGCAGCAAACACGCAGAAAGCCAGGCCTACCACGCGAAACTGAAGGAGGTTCTGAATGAACGACAGTCTGCCGTAAGTATTCCACACCGCTTCTTTCTCTTCGATTTCTCCATTTTACTTGGGAACCAATAGGTCATTTACGCAAATAAGTAAATAGAAGTGCTTAGTTTTTTAGTGAAAATAATTGTAGGCATTAATGTTTACTTCCTTTACATCGCTACATGTAACCTTTTATTAGCAGACTTAATGCATGCATTGCCTTTCGCGTGGTAGAAAATCACGACTAAATCACCTATCCGCTGGCTAAAAATGGAAGTTAACGAAAATCAGGATGCGTGTAGCAGTGGAACCACTGCATTGATTTGAAATTGAGGCGGTAAATTGCCCGAATTTTCAGTCAAAATACAACTGATTTCACATCAGGTTTAACATGCCAACAATAACTAGCCGTATGGAGATCACCCTAACGGGATTCATCTCGTTGATTGTTTTGTATTAGTATGCAAATCAGGGCGAAGATACCGTCAAGCTGATGGCAAAAATTGAGCGACTGGAATCGCATTTGCTCCAGGTGAGTTGTCCAATGTTTTTTCTTTTTTTTCACTATGATCAAAATGAATAGGTGCCTGCTCATTTGCTGCTACCACTGCACCCACATTAGTTTAATGTCTAGATAATGGCATGATATACTTTATGATTCTGGTTTACAGCGTACATATCTAATGTTGGTTTCGATTTCAGCGGGGTTAAGGTATAATTTCGAGATTTGCGAACAGACATTGGTAGGGACACTTTTGGCTGACAGTCCACATTGAGTTTGTGAATGATATATTTAGAGCGAATACCACAATTTATGTACGCCTCATAAGATACTTATGTAAAAGTTTTTATCGATGAAGGACTATTCAGCTTCATACTTGCTGCAGTGCTTCCTATATCTATCAAATTGAATTGTGTTACTTCCAGTGACGACTTAGAGCGAGTAAGTTGTTTGAGGAGCCAGTAAGAAAAGAGTGCGGAGAAGGCTGACGTAATGATCGGTGCACCGGCTGCTGGCAGGATTTCCTCCATGGATTAGCGATTGGTTGGCCTGTTGATTAGTCATTACCAGTTTGGTGCAGCAGTTTAAAGGGTCATCGGTTGGGGAAACTCTTAGTTTAGCAGTTAGTGCGTGGACAGACAGTGTGAAAAAGTCACATACTACAGCAATAATTTATCCCCAACTGATGCAATTCTCAATGACTCCACTTCAACTCCACCAAACGAAAAAATACTGTTTCCCATTTTTATTGCCAAATCCCTTACGGTGTCCTAAGTTCAGGAGCGCCATGTGGACTGATGCAAGAAAATCGACATCCACGGTTTAAATCTTCTTTGTTTTTAACATGACACCAGCAATATTTGCAGGATGTCTTTATGGCGTTCAAAGTAAGTTATATGCAAAACGAGGTATATTTTGCTAGTTTAAGCTCAAAAAATCTGTTTGGGATACCATTTGGTGAAACCAGCTGACATAAACTGACAAAGTCACGTCAGGAAGTTTAATGTTTTCTGGTCGTCAATGCCAATGTGCTTCGTTTGGTGGGCGAATGCCTAGACGGAGGAGAGCTACACACGAGAGACTGTTGCAGCGGAGGAGCGTGAAGCGTCTCTTCGGGAAACATTAGGCCAGAAGGAGGCGCAGTTGGCTGCGCTACAGGAATTCGTTGCCTCGGCCGACGAGCAGATTGGATGCGCTCTCGAGGAGCGCAACGTCGCCCGCGAGGCTTGTCGTACCTGCCAGGCCGAGCTCACGGCATTTCGCTTAAACTACATGAATCTGCAGAAGGTTCTCGATAGTCTCGAAAAGGGTGAGCGCTTTCCTTTTACTTGTGAAATCTGTTAGTGGCTGGCAAAATTTCGGAACTTTGGATAATTCTACATCTGTTATCCATTCACTTGGTGGCCTTTATATTCGGTTTCAGTATCCTCTATTACACTCACAATTTCTGAAACCCCACTATTTATCTGTGTGCCGTATGGACATGGATCAAAATTCAATGTGGTCGTACAAAATACACCTTCCAAAACTCTAAGACAATCTAAAATTGTCAGATCGAAAGTTTGAGCAGCTGTACACATGCTAGAGCTGATGTCGAGTGCCTTTCCGTCAAGGAGGACATCCTGATTTGAACTTTTATGGGAATACGTAGTAACAGAGTCCACAAATACTGCCACTACCAACGAGTCTTTCGGTGCGAGGTGTTTGTATTCAAGAGAGTTTGATTGTTTTTACATAGACCTCATTTAAAACTTAATTTGTCATTTTCACCCCCTTCATTTACGGTGAACCTTTTCTCTCTGGTAAGGGACTGTAGTCTTAAGTTAAAATTTTTGACTTCACTGTCACAATCGGTTTTAATGAGTTGTAACCTTGTCTGAGCTACGAACTGCAAATTTATTCTTCCCTCCTAGTCTCACTGCTTTTTTTGGTCCTAGAAAAGCAATCTGAGGCGAATGCGACGGCGCAGCACTTCCGACTGGAGAATGAGAGATTGCAGCGGGAGATGGCGAGTCTGCAGCAGCTTGTTAAGAACTTACAGGTAGAAGTCACTCGTCTTGGGGGTCTTGAAACCATTAATCGCGCCCTTCAAGAACAGCTAGAGCGTTATGCTAGTCGTCTCTCCGAAGCCCATTCCCTAGGTTCGATTCAATTTAATTCCTCTGCTTTCTAGGAGCATTTTGGGCCCTATCATTAATGCCAGTCTTAATAAAACCATTTGGTCCGTCTGATAAATCTATCTTTGGGGT
Source organism: Taenia solium (assembly GCA_001870725.1). Lineage (NCBI taxonomy): Eukaryota > Metazoa > Platyhelminthes > Cestoda > Cyclophyllidea > Taeniidae > Taenia > Taenia solium. The sequence continues at coordinate 119,164 of MIEF01009214.1, read as the reverse complement.
CTAATTTGATAATCTTCACAGCTTCTCGTGAATCCTTCCATTTAAAATGGCTTGTGTTTCAGATTCTCCAGTAGTATGCTTTAAGCTATGAAGAAGAGCCACGCTAGCATCCATTTTGAACTATGCTTTAAGCACGTATTATTACAATTTTTTGCCATTTTCGTCTCATTTAATGGAGATTTGTTTCGCTCACCCAACTTGAGTGATTTGGAGTTTTTCACTATGCGTTTTTGTGTGTGCATGACTGAGTGTCTGGTTCTGCGACCTTTCGAATTTGCTTTAAGACTACTTCTCGCATTTTATTCTGCCTCCACTTTAGCTCGTTGTTATGAGGAACGCATCCAAGTTCTCAAGAGCAAAATGAAGGAGATGGCGGACGAACTTGATGAAAAGTTGGATAAGTATGTCGTGTTTTTTCATCAAAGAACGAAAATCTGCTGTCCCATTTTGCCTATTGGTGCATTTTTAAAAACTAGGTCCGTCATGAAGAGTCTATTGATCAGTTGTATGAAACTTCCGCCAGCAAAACGGCCCGAAGCGTTTCGTTCCCTTGGAAGCGTCCTCAATTTCACACCCGAAGACTACGATTTGGTAAGCATTATCAGCCTCTAACAGCGTTTGCTTAGTACCCATTTGAGAATCTTCGGTTCGTACTGCACCACAACGTTAAAGCAGCTACTATATTTTAATACGCTTTTGGCAGGCCGCATTCACAAATATGTTTGCTGCGAAGCAATAAGTACTCTAATGTGTAAATCAACTCTCTATTGCCCAGAATACACCACTTTATTGAAGGAGTTCCTTCTCTTCAGGATGAGGCCGCTCATTTTCCTCATGTTTCGACTACGTGTTTCCTGAGGGTAAACCCTCAAACATTACGAGGCGATACATATTCCGTTCAATGCTAATGTGGTCGTGCTTATTTACATTTCAGCTCGGTTTTAATGAACCGATCGCCAAGAATTGGAAGGATCTATTTTGGACATCTGACGCATCGACAGTACAGAATAGCTTCAAATCCGAGGTTAGTTGGGTCTCTTCGGTTTGAATTGCAGCTTAATGATGGGGCTAGCTACCCTAGTTGTGAAGTCGCATTCATCATAGTGGTAAGGGTAACTTTGCATTAAAAAAGCCAGCTTGGAGGCAAGTTATCCACTTGAAAGTACACAAAACATCTGATTCAAGAATAAATTTACGCCTTTAGCATTCATTTATCGAGCTTCTCGCAAACTTCTTGGAAAAGGAGTCTACTCCTCCCAGTCAAATACGGCTGCCAACCGACTATTTGAGATGCAATAGCACTGGTGCGGACACCGACTGCAAGCATTCACAAGGACTCCAGGGACACCGCAATAATTCCGCATCGACCGTTCAACAGCGCCAATCTCCCACATGTCTTACACCGTGTGAACGAGTTGAGGCATCCAAAATACCTAATGCCCCGAAAAATCCTCTTCTATCCGGCCTTTCCATCGTAAATCCACCATCTGCCATAAAGTAGCAAACAAATGGACACAACTCCTAGATTACTGTGATAAAATACGTGCATTATGATCGTTATTTTCTCATTCAATTAATTGACTTTTTTGGAAGGATAGGGGGGAGAATGTGGGATGGTGGGTACAGCCGTTTTCCTTTGAAAGTGGGGCTGCGTGAACTAAACTCGTGATTTTTGGCTCTGGGCGTTGTGTAATGGTAAAAGTAATTAATACCAGCGTGGCGAGTGGTAGTGCACGCTACGGCAAACCGGCATCGTCGGTACTGACATCGCGTTCTTAGGAGGAGTGCGTAAGTGGGCGCGAGGGACAATGGCGCCGATCTAACGTTCAAGCATATTACAGGAGGCAATGTTTAGGTACGTTGATTGTCGAATGCATGGAATACACAGTGAAGGATTCAAATCTGAAGGCATCATTTTGACAAGGTAACATGTTTGGATTCTCAGTTAGAACCAATTGAACATCCCACAAATCTGTCTAGTTCTGATAACACTTTTAAGCTTATTAATTCCGACAAAAAAGTCAGGCTAACTAGTGCTAAATCTTGCTACACTCGAAGTAAAAGCCCTGTTTAGGTTTCAGTAGTATTTGCGCCATCGATTTATTCATAAAAACATTAAGTTCTGCAAAATGATAGGAACCTATTTAAACCTCTTCCTTAACAAAGGTTCTTTCTGGACACGACTTGGAAAACAGAAATCACTTACGAAGTGCATTACCTTAGGTTGCAAGTGATATCTGCAGCATGTCTACAGAAGTTAAATGTATCACAAATTAAAGTAATAGTGTCCCAATAAATAGGGTCTATTAAGGAGTTACAAAATCAAAGTAAAGCTTCACTTTGTTTGTATTCACGTCCTATATGATCTCATGAATGTCATTGGGATTAGCTTGATGGTAGATGATGCTGATGTTCTCGCTCAAATCAAGTGATACGTACTGAAGTCGCTTAGAATGTCGGCCGGAATACCCACAAGGCAGAGGTTGTTCTGCCAGTTGGACGAAATCGACGGACTTTTGAAGGATCTACTCGAAAAAATCAATAGAAAAGTGAGGTTCGATGATATCGAGCACATAGTTCTATCACTATTAGAAAAAGACAAAGAAATAAAGGAGACCATGAAGACTGGTAGCTATTGGTGTAGGTTAACCGTTTTTAGTGTCGGAGCAGATGGAACTTCAAAATAGGATAGAAAAGCTACGAGCAGACTGTGGCAACTCAGATTTACAGATAAGTGCTTGTCAGAAGCAACTGAAGAAATGTGAATTACTTCTAGTATGCGGGGATTTCATTTAATTGCTGCTTAGAGTACTGCTTTATACTATTCCAGGCAGAAGCTGGATGCTATGGTTAAGGCAGTAAAAAACCCAACAGACGTAGATGATCTCATTAAGTTTGCACATCGGATTAGTTGCAGTTATGGTGCTCTAGCTCCCGATAACTGGGCTCCTGGAGACCCCAGACGTCCTTATCCGAACAAGGAAGAGATTCGCCGTGGATATTTGGGTCATCTGGATGACTCTGGAAACTTTTTACCTACTCTAAAAGACGCCATCGCTCAGTTTCATTCCAGTGCCCCCGCAGCCTTAACGTCTGCCTTGACCACGCCAGCAGCAATCGAGACAACGCCGACACAATCCACTCTGAGTTCGTCCAATCAAATCCTCAATACCATTCCTGTTTCGTCTGAAAGCTTTGGGGACGCCTGCAAGTTTACTTTCTGCAACTCTTCCACATTGTCAATATGTTTTTAAGTTTGGATTTCGTCAACATTAATATGTGAAGACATCTCGACTCCTGCATTGGAAAAATAATGACAGACCAGTAATATCCACTTATACCAACTTCACTGATGCTTTAGCACATTTTATAAGTGCACCTTTGTAGCATAATTTTGTTCGAAGTCGGAGACATACAAATATCTTACAAGCTTCGATTGTTACTGCTACTCTTCTTTTCATGTAGCTGCCTACTCCCCCAGCATGAGCGCATCAGGTGTGAACGTGGTTCCGTCTCCTGGAGGAATGATGCCATCTAATGGTAGTTGTAGTCATTGGATGGATCAGCAGCAACAACCCCGCCACCTTCCCTCCTCCTCTCTCACCGCTATTCTTTCGAGTGGTGGTAGCACCGGTAGTAGGCCTCCACGAGGCAGTCTCCCGGAGAGCACTAGTCCTCGAGCAACGTGGCAGCAGCATCAGCAACAACTGCGACAGGGTCTACTGGGAGGACACTCCAGCACTCCGCCACAGGCAAGAAAGCGACATGTCGAGGACTCCAGACTGTGTTCAGACACTTCCTCAGACGATGATGGCCGGTTTGGCGATTTCACTCACCGCGGATTCTGACGCGCTCACAGGGCGACCGCTTGTAGATGTTTATCGAGTAAAGTTAGTCATCCTCCGTGCTGTTCAGCGTCTTTAATGACTGGACCAAGCACTTACGTTCTACCTGCGAAGCTGCGGCGCTGAAGTTTACCGCAGTCTTGGTGCGTACACTGTGTACACTGATCTCTTCCCCTACTAGTCATTTGCGTCTTTTCTTATACATCAGCGTGATTTTTGGGTAACTATGGCCAAAACGCCCAGGTAGGGAATGCAAACGCATGTTGAAGATATGTAAGAAATTCAGGTGCACAACCAAAATAATAACGGGATGCCCTGTGTGAACACCAACAACTATATTGTGGATAGTGATTGAACGTCTAGGCGATAATAGAGGATAAAATTTTACCAGTCTATCGTCTGGTTGGCCTGCACTATCAAACGAAACGGCGGTGAGCCCGTCGCGCAAGCCGCAGCGCCGGTCTAGTCCACCATTGCATAGAAATGACAGCTAGAATGGCACGAAAACCACCCAAGATTAGTTATTTGGTTTTAGCAGAGGGCCGCGGAGTACAACAATCGCCTCAGAATGAAAGCACGGCGATAGGCGTGCCTGAAGTTATGATGCAGCAGTCGCAGGAACACTATTTATTGGTGGTACAATCCTATTGACATTTTGCGAACCGGTATTATTTAACGTTCTCCAGGCGCTTTGAGAACTGATAGAGGGCTTCAGATTGGAAGGCGACTCTTGTTTCGAGATCATGCATCGCACTCTGCAGAGCCGCCAGCTCGGACCGCGCTTTCCGCTCTTTTTCTGCTTCATTTTTTGACTGCCGTCGATACTCAAGGAATACTATGAATGCGCCTATGCTGAACATAATGCATTCACCGAGGATTTCGGCCCCTACCTCGGCGGCATTTTCGTCAGGTAGCCTCTTCACATCTTTTGGTTTGCCCAGGCCAAGTAGCTGCAGCTTCAGTCGTGTATTCCATATGTGATAAACTACAAAGGAGTAAAGACACGTTCCATGGCTTACGTTGTCCTGAGGGGATGCACAAATAACGCCGAAAGAACCCGTTATGGGAGGCCTTTTGTTTAAGGCGATTAGCGATTGGGCGGCTAATCTGCTTAACTGCGAGGACACCTAATTTGAATATGGGGAATGCGCCAACCATCACGGGAGCACTACAAAGCTAAAAAAAATTGCACGAACGATTCTTTATAGTTATCCGTTGGCGAGATAATCGAGACTTCAATGAGTTGTCAGATCCGCATTCGACAAGCCTTACAAGAGGATGACCCATTCTATTACGCTCAACAACCACGTTATTAAGAATAAGACCAGATCAGAAAACACAGGCACAGTGAGACTACTAGTTGAGGAAATTGATCACCAATAATGTGAGGGAATAGGTGGCGAGGGTGACAAGATCAAGAGTGCTCATGGTGGCAAAATTTTCTCAAATTCATTCAGCCTATGTAGACCAGGTAATAAGCAATAATAAAAAAATTTGGACAAGAAAAACAAAGCAACATCACTCAACACAAGCAAGGGAAGCACAACTGCTCCACGACGGATAAGCCTCAAGGCTATCTAGCCAACTCCAAACGTTCATTATTGTCCAATAAGGAATAAATAAAACGTGAGTAAATAGTTTGGAGCAAAATTGCAAACGAACAAGTTAATATTTTAGCAAAACTGCAGGTGTGTTTGCGCATACAATACAATTGCTTTTAAAATTGAAATTCAGAAGTATCTGAATAATAAAATAGGGTTAAGTTTCAAAACATAAACGCGGAATGTAAACGCATCCGTTTAACAAAAGCAAGCTAAACTTTTTTCCTAGTTGAATGATGTACATGTAATCGACTCTCTGAAGAACCACCCGCGAACCAGCAGTGTAAGTCACTAATTTTTCTTCGGTGCGATAAGTCATTTAATTAGAATGCTGCTAACACTGTTTTCGCAGAACATGCGCATGGGGTAACTGTCAAAGTAAGGCATCGTTCTTGATTCCTGTATTAAGAGTCTTCACCCTCAGCACCACGTTCTTTTGGAGCGGATTTGCTTTCCGCTGACACCAATGCGTTTACCGGAGACAATAAATTTTAAGGTGGTACGGACGGTTACGTTCCACTAAAAGAGGAAAGGGTTTGGAAGCCGCTGACATGTACTTCAGTCTATGAAGCACGGTGGAATCACAACCTGTGTAGAATGAAGTGTCTCATGTCTCTGAAAATATGTTAAAAATGCAAATTACTGCAATAGTTATATAGTTGTCATCTGCAAGAATTATTTTTCCACCTTAAACATGCGCCCCCATCTGATTTTGCTGTTTTGTTTACCATCTGTTTCTCACTGATAATATGTAATTTGTGTTATGTGCTATACTTGGCTCTTGACGCGTTGACTTCCACTGGGCCCGGTCAGCGCATTATTACCTCAAACGCCATAATTTTAAAAGCGGTGGTATGGTGCCTGGGCTGCAGACCTTGACGGCAAACTTATAAGCACTGTGCAGCAGTTGACATTACTGACCAGATTTCGGAATCCACCGATGTTTTTCCAGGCTTTTAAGCTAAGCAGGTTCAGATATCCCTGCCTTTCACCTGCATTGCGTAACTGATGGATATCTTGTAGTCCAAAGAGTACCTTACGCAAGAAAAACAGGTGGACTGCTGAATTCTCAGGTCTTGAGACGATTGAGGCCTTTGAAGTAGTGTGTTCGCAAAAGCCCTAGCACCGAGAGCGCCTCCAACCATGCACTTCAGTCACGCTTGCGGTGGATTGTTACTGATAGTTCAAAACCACTATAGTCACAATTCTGACGAAACTTCGCCTAATGCATTTACCACCCCTCAATTTTAGTCCCAATACCACTGCCATGCGATATTCTCTTTCCTCCAGCAAAGAACTACTGCACTTCCATGCTTTTATTCCACACAGAGGTAAGGAAAATACAAAAGATCTATTGGGGTCCTCCAATTCTTAGCACACTCGCCAGATCACTCCAAAACACGGAGTAGAGCTCGGGATAGGCCGACACGAGGTCCATCCACCGATAGAACTCTTGGCGCTCGAAGGCGTGATCACTCCTGCAGTTTCGAGCTTTTGGTTTTGCAGTCAAGCAATAGAGAACATTCGTTAAGTTGAAAACAAAAATTATGTATTTTCCCAGATATGCCTCTCGCCGCTCCCAGCAATTTGCAACTCTCTCCACGTCAGCCATTGTTAACGATATCGATTCGGAACCTCGAGGTAGCTCACAGATTACGCATACATACCTCAGACTTTGGTTCTTCTGCATGCAAAGCAACAAGCCGTTCTCTGTTCTTTCCTCTAACCAGTTAAGTTGTTGTGTGTAAAGCATAAAAACCTCCAATGTTTTGCACCCCGGTAACCACTTCCATAGTGCCAAACGACGAGCACTTGTGTCGAAACGTAGCCTACGAGAATGAGTGATCAGAAGCTTCTTGAGTTGAGTGAAAGTAGTTAAGTAAAGAAACGCTGAACCACAATGGAAATAAGGAACCGGATCAATAATCAGGGTTTTTACATTTGGAAACATCCGAAACACATTTACGAAAATGCTGTCACACGATACACCCTCCAAAATTTCCGGCGAAGCCACCGAATTTACAGTGGCAACCAGGCTGCCCGAGGCAAAATGCAGGCGACGCACAGAAGGGAAAGAGTAAACGCCTGACAAAGCAATAAACTCCTCTCGAAATTTAGCGTCTTTCGACCATGCCATGAGCAACTCCCTTGGCAGCGTGAGATCAACAAGCTTACTGAAACTTTTCAGCACTGGGAAAAACTCCAAGCACCGACTTGTTTCAAGATTCCATGACAAGCATCGCATCGAAAAAGCAGTAACATTAGCAAGATTCCCCATAGCATGCAAGTCGTCCACTGGGATTAACATATTGCATGCCTTACATTCAATCTTTCCTGTCGAAATAGCAATGCTACAATGGCCGTCACCCACACACGAACGCCGGATGATAGGTTCCAGATGCGAGGATGATTTCAAAAACTCATTGATCTTATCCATTCCACTTATGGTTAAAGTATTACTAGAAGTACGAATTACTACCCAGGTAAGGTTGGGCATCAGTGCTTGCAAATTACCTCGTGATATTGCCGATAGATGATCGATAATCAGTTTTGATGTTTCTAGGTTTTGCAACGCTGAAAGAGGCCAGGGGAACCGGCTAACGAATTTTTCAATCGGATCATCTTCTACAAGCCACTGCAATCGCTTGACCTTCATTATGAGCGGATGCAATGAATCAAGAGCATTGTCTCCACAACGTAAACAGCAAGTTATCTTAAGAGTTAAGTATTCCAACTTGGGAGGAGCCGTCAATTCACTGACAGAATTTTGTCGGGCATGAGGAAATGGAGGGTCGATCACGAGTCGTAGGGCGAGAGACTTAAGGCAAGGAAATAAAACAACTGTTCTGGCAGAAAAAAGACTTGCCACCTGAAGCAGGTGCTGGCACTGAGCGGTTAGATCGATGTGAGTCAATTCGAGAAAACACTTCGGGCGAAGTCTAAGGACTCGAAGTAGAACGCCACAGGAACCACCCGGCCTCACCACACCACCATAAAAGCTGTCACAGCAGATCGAATGAAAACGACACTGAGACCTGATGCTGGATGATCCCCAAAAATCCTCAAAGGATGCGGAGTCGGCGAAAGTCAGGACACGTGGCGGGTAGGCTCGCCACACCGGATCTATGCTCTGAATGGTGTACCAACTAACGAAATCTAAAAAACTGGTGGTGTTTCGAAGCACGGTTGTTGGAAGCCTTTGAAATGGCTGAAACATGGGGAAAAGAGACCCACTCAATATCGAATCTTTTTAGGTGAAGCACTCAACTACTATCAAACGACAATGATTTTACAAGGGAATTTATTTGTAACAGAAAAGTAGTCTTCATAAAAAGTGATCTCACTTACTGACCGCATTTCATTAGCCATATTGAGGACTGCTGTACACCTACAACAAACAACCAACATGAAAACAAAGATGCTCAGATTCGGGTTGACCGAATTTTAATTCATACCACGTCCCCTAGTGGAAAAATCAACGATCGCTGATGCGCCCCAATCATCGACGCAGACTACACCTGTGCAAACCTGCATGACAACTTAAAGCATCATGCAAATCCAAGGCAAAACTATTCCATACGCCCTCTCCGATATTCCAAAACCCAAGAAGGAAGTCTAGACATCCAATTATCGCGGCAAGAAAAATCACACCGGATCTAAGCCCAGACTTCCCGACAACCAGCAGCTATTCCCAAACGTTAAAACGCAACCTGACGCGATCGAACTAGCTACAGCAAAGCACCCACGCGCTGCAAGTCGAAACTGGTAGATGCTTTCACTGCCTCTTTTGATACAATGACCTGGACGCCTAGTACCCAATCAAGAAACAACAACCTCCGTCATTGTTGTTGCCAGTAGTGGGACTACCGCACCCATCCCAGGCTGGGAACACTCAGCAGCGCTCACCTGTATGATAAATACAAAAAATGAACAAAAGCAGTCGCAGCAAAGCCAAAAAACGACTAAGATTCCTGCCGCCAAAAGCAACATAGCACAAGAGCCTCCAAATATCTCCCACCAACTAACAGCACGATCTCAGGGAAATGACTTAGTGAATGACACGCTCCCAGACTACTAAACCAACAACCCACTTAGGCAAAGCACTTTGAGAATAAATCACGCTCAACGTGAGATTTGCAAGCGATAATGTCACAGCGATGAGCCAAATAGCGACCCATTAATTAATAACTTATTAAAATTACCTATACAAAAAGGTATAAAAGCATAAGATTCTAAAGAGGCATTACAAACCAGAGTCATCCAAATCTACAGAAGACTTTGGCCTCATACCAGATGTCTATTTAGAAGAACTACTTTTCAGGTTCAACATTAATGTTCTGCTTGCCCTTGAAGTCACTGCAAGGAACATAGGATACAAGCGTGTAAAATTTGTGCGGACTATCCTCATCTTCATTACGCTTCCTTGCTAGCTTAACGCGTACTCTGTAAGGGACGTTGCGCACACCTTTAGACCACAAAAACCTCAATACTGAACAGTCAGACTGATAAGACCTACTCATTCAATCGCACATTGACACGCACATCATCAGTGCCCATCATTTTCTGAGCAAATTTGCGGATTTCCTTTAGTGCTCTTGGAGCCCTTTTCTTGAATCCTACACCATGAATCCGCTTATGCAGGTTAATCGTATATTCACGAGTAACAGCATCCTTTCGCGTGGTACGCTTCACCCTCTGACTGCGAGCCATCTCACGCGCGAACAACCGAAGAGCCTTCCTCGCAAAGGTAGATAGTACTTAAAACAAAATGGCTGCAATGATTCGAGAAATATTACCTAGTAAATCAAATAATTGCTTAACTCAACTAATAACACTTACTAAAATTAGTGAATTTCGCGTTTGCATGGGTGACGGTGAATAAGCTAAATTAGCATTATATAACACAACTCACCTAAAGGCTTTTACGTTCCTAAATCCTGAAGTCAGATTTGCTTTTTAGCCATGCATTATCAAAAAAGCTTACTTTAAAGTCAAGTATAATATGATATAGGCAATGAAATTGCACTTTTCTCCTATATTGTTGATTGCATTCCCTGCTAATAATAGTGAACGCAATCAATGCATCTATTAACTGCACCATTCATCACTTAATTTGTTTGACTACTTAGAATTATCGTGAGCTCTCTTCACAGATTGTTGCAAGTGCTTCGGTAGTTTTCGATGTCAAAGCGACGTGGTCTCTCGGCAGATGAGAAGCGTGAGAGAATGATAGAGCTCTTCTACGAGAAGGTTAACTAGGAAATAATTTTTTTTACCGTCCAGAACGAGTTTTTTACTCTTAAGGAACTGGAAAGGCTATGCCATAGAGAAAAAGGCATACCGTCGATGACAGTCAAGGATGTCCTTCTGAGCCTTGTTTCTGACGGTCTAGTTAATTCCGATAAAATCGGCGCCTCGGTTTATTTTTGGGCTTTTCCTAGCAAGGCAGGTCAAAATGTTTGTATGCTCCTTTGTCTGAGCTCATTTTTAAGCGGCGAAAAAAGATCGAGTGTTTGGAATCCGAAATATCCGATTTGGAGTCTCGTTTTCGAGATCTGGAAAAAACACTTGCAGAAGCCAGGTTAGGCAAAGAGGAGACGGTAACTATCCCTGCTCGATTAAATGCTCTTTTCAGTCCGAACGCGCAGAAGCGCTATCCACGCTGGATTCGAACCAGTTGCTACTGGAAAAGCTTGAAGGCAGCTTCACGCACCTTCGTCGATACCACCCCAGTCGCGTTCGTGAGTTGGGTTCGCAGACAAAATCCGCTATCGAATGCGCAAACCGGTGGACTGGTACATCTAGTGTCTTAGTTGTTCACTGAATCTGCCTTTCAGACAACGTCTTTCAAATTACCGGTTGGCTAAAGAATAAATTTGGCGTGGATGATGCTGCTCTGGCTAAGCAATTCCGTATACCTGATAATTTTGACTACATTGATACATAATTCCTACAAAACTTGAGCGTTTCTTGAACCTTTCTTTTCAGTCCAAGATTTGGGACATGGCACACATCCTACAGTATGAAGAAGGGCATACCATTTCGTTGCTGCTACAGTACGGCACGTTTTATGATATCGCAACGAAAACATGGAAATAAAGTAGGTACTAGAGGTAGGGACAATGATGCAGAAAAGTGATTTAAAGAGTGGGGGCTGATTTATAAATTCTACACAGGACATGGCAATAGTGATAAAATCAGAAGCCTAGTAGAGATCAGGACACATTGACCAGTCATTTTTCGCCTTGAACTCCCAATATCTGCCGGTGAACCTCATGGTTTCCAGTCCGGTGTCGGGGTCAACTTCCTTTTCGAACCACAGCGGCCTGTGCGCTTCGTCAAGAGTATCTAGGGGGAAGGAATATTCACATGCGAAGACCCATGAACCGTTCAATATCGGTGGAAGGAAACAGCATGTTGGGAAGGGGGTCTTATGGTGGGACGGCTCTTACGTTTGATGAGCACATAGGCGCCGCAAAGGGCCGGGTGATGAGATTCATAAGTAAACCAAAGGAGTGGTGGCTGTGCGTACCCATTAGTGAGGCGGGGACATTGGCACTCGTGCTGGTACCTGAGGTGGAGGCGCCGTCACTTGAGGAATCTTTGTTGATCAGCGCCAGCGCCATCTGCCGTCTGCGAAGACGTTGCTTTTCCTCCAAACGAAGCTTCTCAATATTTGCTTCGTCCCATAATCCTTCCTCCATAAGGCGTTGGTCAGGACGCAATCGACTGTCCGTGGGGCAAAGGTTGGGCTCATTATCCGGCTTGTCGTTCAACTGGATAGCAAACTGAGTAAAATTGTACATTTTGTCAGCCTCTGGAGGTAGAGGAGACACGCGCCACAGTTGAACAGGTGGTCCGGTCTCCAGAACGGGCTTTTCACCACCGGTGGAGAGTGTATTGGTCACCACTGGTGCATACTCTATGAATTCATCCCACGTGCCGTTAATAATGCCGTGCACTTTGCCCGACTTGTCACTCACCGCCCCTGTTACCTAGATGGGCCAAATTTGAATAATGTAAGTGCTTATAAGCTTTCAAACCAAAGCATCGAATGCGCTTTAGCAATAAAAATCGTGAATCGAGCGCTGATTCACGGGGACTTCATGGGTGGATTTGGAATTTGGGATGAGAAACTATAAGTAGCACTTAGAAATGAGCAAGCGACTAAGAAGTAAGGTTATCTCATAACTTTCACCAAATCAAAAAGTGGGGATCGAACTTACCCGTCGGGGAATGTCGCTGGAAAAGTAGGAATAGGGCTTGAATGTAAGGTGACACTTGTCACCAGTTTTGTGGTTGGTTATGTCGATTTCACCACTATTTTCAATCCACAGCTTTCCTACGATAATGTTGTGCACAGTGAGAGGAATCTTGGTCCATGTGTAGTGATATCCAGTCTTTCGAAAGACCAGGTGACACACACCGTTCACTTTAATTTGCAGATAGCGTCCGCGGAATTTTGTAGAAATAGAGAAATCGAACCAGGTATACCAAAGATCACTTTCGCAATGGAACGCTGCAACAGGAGGGTGGTGGCTGACCTAGAGAAACACACCAGCAATTGAAGGTTGGGGTTGTGTGCCCATCACTTCGCTTACCTTGGCAACCATTAAACTAATAATTGAATGAGTTAAGTTCCTAAACATTCGACAGTTATTATCAGAGGGAAACCGGCGACCACATGCACTGTTACAGCTTTAGATGCGTAAAACGAATAAGCGCGATTCACATAGGATTTAACCGATATATTGTGCATACGGATTCAAAATAAAAGCTGGTAGAGCACAAAAAAAGCACAATGCGGATAAACTGATGCCGATCTATATTTGTGACCTATATATACAATCACCTTTGACAAGTCTCTACGAGTCAAAATAAAGCATTACAGCGGAACATTAAAAACATCACGAAAAATTTGATCATCTGTTACAATAAAAACGACCCCTATGTCACTGCTAACATGTTATTCGATGAGTGAGTAAGCTGTGTTAAAAATGAATTTGGAAAGCTTTAAAGAATGAAAAAAAGCGGCCTGTCGTATTAAATCAGTGAAAATTAAGCGCTCCAGAAATACTTCGAATAAATTACTTTTCTTACAAATCCGACAACCTTTCTATGAAATGAAGAGGATGTGGAGAACTGACCTGTTCAGCTACAGAGCGCCACCCAAGGTCGTCGGTGCGATCGCACTCGTAGGTCTCATTAAGGAGGGGATTGAATGGCTTGTTCACGCGCAGAGCTGTGCTCGCGTACGAGGAGACCACAAAGGCGGAGACGTAGGCTAACTGCTCCACAGGGTCTGCGCATGCTGCCGCCCGATCCAGCACGTAAGAGTACTCAAAGTTCTCCGATAGGCGCTGCAGCATCGAAAGCGGCTCACTGAAGTTCACCTACAACCAACAATACCTTGCTAACGTTCCTATTTGCAAAACAAGCAAGTGGTCATGAGACTTACTGGTAATGTTGTTTCTGTACAAAATTTCAAGTATGAGTAGCAAGAAAGTGCTTTTTAGAATAGCGACAACGCATATAGAAAGACTTTGACAAGACTCGCGCGTACAGGCATTGGAATTTTGGTCAACTCCTTTCCAATGCAGTTGCTGAGGATGCTCCAAAGATTGAGACTAATGTTGGGCTTCGGGGGGATGGTGGTTCTTCGCTGTACAGGCTTACGCACGGGGATAAAGCGTCTGTCGGGAGCCAGTGAGGTGCCTGTCTCGGCGCCACTCTTCCCCGGAGCGACACCAGAGAGGGACTCAGGTTGTGCAGACGCTCGGCTAGGGAGTTGTGGGGATACACCGCAACATCGTTATTAATGTGGTAAATGATTTCAAGCACTGCAATCCTTTTCGGATGAGAGTGAACTGGAAATTCTACAGTCATCCTACAACCATAAACGGTGCTAAAAATACTTCTATCTAATCATCCACCGACTAGTAAATCTATGATCAACTCCCGTACATAAAGCAAATCATAAACATTGCTAGGCATCATATTTTAAACAACTCAATATTCCGTGAACCAGGACAACTTAAGCACGTGTTTAACTTTAATAAAGAATAGCAAGGCTACACTACAATGGGTTATTATAGGAGCAGTCACAAGAAGACGCATAGGCAGGAATTATATGAACTTCAATCCGAAAAGTACAGTTTACGCTCATATAAAAGCCCACATAAATATCATAAGAAGGTTACGATGGCCAGTCACTTTGACTCGAACCTTTTAAACAAAAAATGTAAACAAATTCGACAGTAACTTTGTTATAGCTATTCAAAATCTGAAAGAAATCCCATCAAGTCAAATTAAAAGCTTTATTGGCCTAACGAATACCAAAGCAGGACAGTGAAATTGAGGGGACAAACACACCCAGCTCTGCCCCACGCGTGCTTTTGAATGACATGGGCCTGTTTTCCATGAAACTTCCGTTGACCTTTTTCAGTCTCATCAGCATCCCCTCCCAAGTCCGAGTCCGCTGTGTCCGACTCGTATTCCATCGCAAGGTCCGTTCCCACCGGGATGGAGGATGTAGAAGAGTTGGGCAAAGCTGCATCGGTCATGGACGACTTTTCTGTGACAGCGGAAGTCGAGGTAGTGGGCAGAATAACATCGAATTCGCAGCCCTCAACATCCTGGGCGTCGTAAAAGTCATCCTCATCATCCGAAATGATGCTGGAGACCGCAGTGGAGGCACAAGGTGGGGGACCGCTGCCACCACCACTGCATGTACCCAGCGTGGTCGAGCGTGTGCGAGTGGTTTCCGTCGAGGTTCGATGTACCAACACTGCCTGTCCTGGGATTGCCCATGACCCTGCAAATCAAACATAAAATAATACATCTTTTACTAGTCACTAATGGGCCTTCGGTGATCCAGACCAGGAGCCCACTTTCCTGCTCGTCTTTTTAGGACAGCAAATTCACAACATCCCGGTTGTCTGGGCTAGTCTTCACAGTAGATTTCACAGTTATTTGTAAGAAGCTTGCACAATATTCTATAGTAGTCTTCACTACCAGAAACAGCTGCCACAATAAAATCAGGTATTTCCTCATTAATAGATAACAGACTCCGTCTAATTGGAAATAAAGGCTATCTTGAATGTAACACTTAATGTCATATCGATAAAAAGAATGAGTGTTTATTGAGGACAACGTAAACCTAGTCACTCGTCCACGACCAATAAAAATAGTCGAAGAACCTATAAAGTAGGAACTTATCAATAAATTCGATGTAATCAAAGGCCCTTTACTGTTACTGCAATAGTAACCGATTGATGTAAAATGGTTAAAGGCAGTAAACCTGAGCCGTAAAACGATGGGACGGTGTGCGCATGAACCAGCAAGGCTGAGCTTAGTTCAGATCCACTTAGGACAAGTGAAATAAGGCAGAAGCCAAAATAAACGACAAAATCATCTCCTCTGCAGGCGAAGGACTCCGAAGTTGACCAATTCACGGTTGGTACTGTGACAAATGAATTATTTTTGCAAAGCCTTGGTTCGCTGTTGACATCGCCAAGACAAATGCTCCGACAATGATACGAACCGCAAAGTTCAACACACGAAATGCATTTTAGAAGGATAAATCAACAGTGTCACTTTTAGAATACCAAAAATCACGCCTGCATTGGTTTAAATGCATCGAATCGGACAAATCATATGTTGAAGACAGCTAAGTAATAACTAAGTGCGTAATTCAACGTATGCGTTTGTAAAGTGGCTTATAATTTAGTCACCCATGAAATAGGACGGGTGTAAGGGGGGCAAATTGATAAAGCATCCACGCACAGAAACAGTACGAAAATCCAAATGTAAACTCGACACCAAAAAGACACCTTTATCGGTTGGAATAAGGGGGTACTGAAAAATGGTAACTGTGGAGAATAGATAGCGATTCAATGGCACTCCTGAATGAGCATGTAATTACGCGTCGGTAGCTTGAGACGCTCTCTGATTATCAAAATCACTAAACAAATGTCTCGACATACTGCACGACCTTCATCCCTAAAACATCAAAATGAGAATACATGAGACCGCGCATAGTACGACGTCCCTATGAATGTTAAGCACGGCAGTTCTCTTGAAGAACAAAAAATAAGAATTCAAAAAAGCATGAGGCGTGGAATACCCTTGACATGGGAATAATAGAGATACGAAACGTCACCTGAATGGATCGATTTGTTGCGAGCTTGAATTTCTAGTTTGCGAATTTGTTTTGCCAGCTCTTCAACCATTTGCTCCAAGCGAGCTCGACGATCAACCTGAACATTGAAGATACGGCGCCAACGCTTCGTCTGAGTTCTGGCAAAGCCCAGAAAGTCGGAGCATGACTGCAAAATGTTTAACATGACTTTAACTTAGCCCAAAGTCTTCGTACTTTGCAGCAATACATAGCATTTTAGAAGAAAACAAAGCAACTCCCAATAAAAACACGGACCAAGTGCGGCATGATGCAAGCCTGGAAAGTGGAGTGATAAACGTTAAGGATTCTTCTACACAGAATGCAAACAGTGTTGGAATGGCGCTTTAGAAAATTATACACAATTCTGAGGGCCGCAAACTCAAAGATAAACGAGTTCTATTGATGTGAGGCCGCCCTCAGGCTTAAAATATACAAACACATGATTGCGGTCCCAAACATGGAGATGCCGGATCAAGGGTGACAATAACAGTTTTATCTTTGTTATGATGAATTGCCACACTTACATTAACCATAGCCAAACTTGCAACCTTATACACGGTCGCTTTATCCATGATATTACAAATTTTTTCGATTTCATCTGGTGGAAGATTACAAGCATCCAATTCATTGATTGACCGCTGCAAATCATCAGCCTTCCTCTTCAAAGTATCCTGGTAGTGTTGGAGATCATTAATGCGATCCTCGAAATGGGAGAGCGCATGTTCAACTAAGCGAGCACCATCTTCTGGCATCAATCGAGGAGATGACCAGGCAATATCATTTTCATCCTCTCCATCATCCCAATCATCAGAATCATCACCTAAAGCGGAATTGGAGTCAAGAGAGCTATAAAAAGAGGCTGGAAAAACCAAAAGTATAAACACCTGATTTGCCCAGGGCGAGAGCATTAGCCTTGCCCATTGTTAGGGCAGTCATCCATTTTTTCTGCTCAATTTCATTCGCTGCTTTGAGATGGAAAGTTTGGCTGCTGCTGTTTGAAATGACCAATGTTAAATGCCCAGTCGATACAATTTTGGCATTGGCCAGATTGATAGTGCCTCGACATGTATGAGTAACTTCGGATTGATTTCTACTGCATTAGACGCACATGAAAGCACCTACCTGTAGTATGACAAAAGGCCGTTTTGTAAAACAAACCATCGTTTCTGATACCCTTTAATGTAATTAGTCCATTTTAGTAGGTAGCCCTTTAAGTTGGATGAAGAACCCTGGTCAGTCATTCGCAAATTGCTCTCGCCCTGATTGGGTAAAAGACAATTTTGAAATTGTGCCTTAAACGTGAGCATCTATTCAACACGCTCTTGCATAGAGAAATTTTCTGCATTTCTTCAAAGTAGAACAGCGGTGTTGTGTGGTATCAGCATCTTGCTTCAGTGCATACTAAATTAACTAAACTCACACAAGAGAAAAGCGCCTTGAACATGTTAGCTTCTTGTCATGTCTAAGATAATGCAGACCAAACCGGCTTTGTGGGCTAAACAAATGTTGCATGCTTCATATTACTTTTATTTGTCATATTGACGTACCATTAGCCTACACCTGCCCGATCTCAACACCTCATTATTTGTTCAGGATTTTCATAAGTGGATCATAGCAAATGCCTCTATCCTCTTGCGATTTTTGTTATATTGGCACAACATAAACACTTATATGGATTTGAAGTTTGGTTAAGCTCATACTTAACTACAGGAGCCACGTTCCCATCTGCCTCGCCGCAGCCGGCACGAGGCAATTCTGTGCGTGCCCACGGGTTCCAACCCTCCTGTGGGTCAATGACAGACAGCCTTTCCTGCCACTGCCGATTATTGCAACCCCGGGAGAGCCATGGAGCACCTTTCAGACTCTGGACTACCTTCGACTCTTTGTTCCACATAACCTACTTGGGACCCCCATTATGCCTTAAATAGGCCACTCATGCGTCTGCACCTTCGGCGTCCCTCCGATATCTTTGGTTACCCCATCACTCCAACAGCAGAGCCTCTACCCCTCTAGAGGCTGTCACCGCTACCACTACACTGACTTGAGCCGCTTAATTTTTGACTGAAAACCGCTTGCAATCGCAGCAGACCAAGAGATGTGTTTCAATATTTCACATTTGATTTTAACAGAGCAGGTGAATAAATATACATATCTAACAAGAATCGAAAAGTTCCAATGTGCGAGACGATGCTAACCTCTCGAAAACCTATACCACAATCCCAGGAGGGAGGAGACCATCATCAGTAACTTGCTTCAAGAGATCACAGAATAATGGGCTTTCCAGCTAAAATACAAAAGCATATCGTGGTTGAATTTCACCCACTCTATCTGAATACATCGTTAGTTGGTTTTATTCTTTGAATAAAACACGAGAATTAACATCCTTTTCATCTATCCGTCCACACTTAGTTTTATCAATACCTCACATTAGTCGGGGCGGAAACACGTTAGACTCATGAAATCCACCCCTATAAACGCTGAGGTTAGAGCGTGCAAATGAATCCACTTACACTGATCGAATACTGACAGGTAGACGGTTCAGAGAAAGAAAGCTGCACGACAGTACTGACCTTCCGTTGACAGCTAAAATGGTAACGAAATATTGGCATGTGTAAAAAAAGAGCAGATAGCCATAAAAACAACACCAACCTACACAAACGACAGCCTGACAGATCGTGGAGCCTTGATTTCTTCACAGAAATCGCCGTTGTCGTAGAACTGTGTGAGCTTGCTAAAGCAAAGGAGAAAAAGACAGATGAGAACTAACGATTTGTTTACACAGCTCTTCAAATCTCAAAACTTACAATCGCTTGTCAACCGGGACTTGTGGTTTGCGAAGGGGGCTCTGCCCCACCCAGTGTAAGTGAGCAGCCTTATCCCACTTACCCAGGACGATCTCAGTTCTTTCTCCGGTTTCCGGGTCCTTGTGAGAAATGAAATATGGAAAGCTGAATAGACTTTGCCGATATATTACAATTGTGTGCATCAAAATTGCGCAATGGTAGCAATGATTGAGGGATTTATGTAATACTACAATTCCGAGGGACAACACTTTTGAATAAAGCTGGCGTATAGACAGGCGACAATTTTGCTTCAGTAACAAATAAATAGCGGCGGACTAGACAATAAGAAGTTTGCACACCTCGTGGTACTGAGTGATGCGGCCGCCGTAGCAGACCTCATGTCGCCACCAGCCAGCGCCCCCAGTGAGGCATGTTTCGCCATCCAGGAAGGATTGCAGTTCACGCTGTTGGTCAAGGCGCAGCTCGTTCAGCACTTTTTTGTTGACTACTGCCAACCCAGACTTCGACTGCGGTAGCGTCTCGACTCTTTCCACCACCTCCTGAGTATCAGCTTGCTTGACTTTCTCGTTCGCCAACTCCGTCTCCTGATCATGAAGACAAGCAACAGAATCAATTGAAACAGAGAAGGCAATCAAAGCCAATCCCTGCCTTCATGTTCCCGCATAGAATGCGCCCACCTGGTCGGTCTCGAGTGGATCTAGTGTCCTGACCCGGTAGATCACATTGCCTCTGTTGTTCAGCTTCTCCACCTAGGAAATGAAAACTTAGAGACAGTAAATGAAACTCGGAAGTAAGCATGAAACTGACTACACCGACTTTTAAACCAATATGTTCAAAAGCAAGAAAAGTGTTCGGACTTTATTATTGATACTCGAAGTAAAACTGCTGCTTTTAATTTAATGAATAGTTTTCCATTGATTCGAGCCTAACTAATAAACAAAGGTTGGATTGAAACGTTGCTGATCTCAAAAAGGATGAAATCAAATATCTTCAGCCTTCAAGCTCGCAAGAGCCTATTACTAGAAGCCATCTTCACGCAATAAATTCGGATAGTAAACCAGTACTTGCTTTCAGGCCCTTCACCCTTAGGGCGCCGAAAATTCCCTCGAGGTGTTCATTTTCGCCCAAAGCTATAAGTTCCTCTTTCTCCTTTTCCAATGAAACGAGAGCCCTTGGCTTACGTGATGTGTATTCATCATGCGGAACACAACTGATAGGGTTTGAGTAGACTTTGTGAGACTGGAAATTAAAAAAGACTAACTCATAAGTTTAACAGAGAAAAAAACAAATTACAAATTCAGATACTACATTTGCTTTTTGCAAGAAGCGGTGCAGCGAAAAAAATGCAACAATGCTAAACCAAGTCAACGCACCATGTGCGGCACAGCAAAAAGCATAGGAAACACAAGGTGGCAAGAGAGAACACCAATCGCATAACACATGTAACTCTCGACCAGAGATAACAAGTGCTGCAGCATAATCACCGATGAGAAACAACAACATATGCAGCAATCCAAGTATCGTGGACCCTTGACTGTTTTGGGACCTTTTTTTTAATTTGGTAAATAAGAGACGCTTTACTTTACTACACGAAATTTTTGCCGGTCACATTATTGGGTTAAGAAGATTCACTTAACATATGTATGCAAATGAAAGATAGCAATGGGCAACGTACATTGTACTGAGGCGAGGCACATAGATGGCGCGTAAAAACAATGAGCTGATAGACACAGGTCTCCAATTCACTGATCTGGAACAACTCTCCATCGGACTCCTCCAGGCACACGTACAACACCGAGGCCCTGCGAGGGATACCGGTCAGATCACACTCCGTCCCATCGTCGTAATCGACGGAATAGTAGGAAAAATCCCTGCCGTTAATTTGAATGGACTTCTATAAAAATGCGTTGGCAACTATTTTAGATGAAGGTGATGATAGCCATTACTACAGATTTCAAAACGAAATTAATTACTTTTACGACTGGAATGCAAAAAAAAACGAAAAACTAAAAACTGCTGAGGTTACAAGCAATATATTATGTGCACACGCGTATGTGCAAACGTAACAAAAATACCGGTTCCAAGTCACCATTTGCCCTATCATCTTCAAAGGGCTTTTTAGAGTCGGAAATGCGACCAAGGTAGAATTCCTTAACGATTCGTGTCAACTTTGGCCCCGCACCTTCGGCCCGGAACTGCCGTATGTGTTTATCATGACACAACTCATAGGTCCAAAAACCCTCAACCTTGAATATGCACGGATACGTCTTGAAAAAGTTTGCCAACAAATCGTTCGGGTGGGGAGCAGCATCCTGAACTTTTTCTGTTCTCTGACCCTTGGTTGTGGTCGGGAGATGACATGCATAGGTCTCGTTGTTTGTGGTTTTAATTAGTAAAGGTGATGAATCACTTGACTGCAAATAAATAAACATTTGGATTAGTATAAAAAATAAATATCCCACTAGTATCCAAACGGTTCTTCTCATTGCTAAATGTCAACTTAAAACCCAAAAATTGCAAGATTGCATTTGGAAACTGGGAGAAACAAATAAGTCCACTAGTTTAAGGAATCAAACAAACGCTTGTTACATTTCAAAGATATTAAAAAACCTCAGTGACATTATGTATCGCTAACCTGTGAGTTCGAATTGGCGTCCCAAATCATAGAGTAGGTATATTCATCACTAACATCAAAATCCCCTGATGAGGCAAGTGGGAATAGCATCACACATAGGACCTCAATGAGGGAGTACATAATTCTACAAACAATTAAACACAAAAGTGAACACAAACCACTCAAATGATTGTCAATCCTCAGCGAAAGTCCTAACGGAACTAATACTAATAGGTATAAAAAGAAGCTTTGTGTCTCTAATGATAAAAACTAGAAAAAAGTTAAAAGTTGGCAAAACAAAGTCCAAAGGAATTGGAAAGAGCATCCTTGATCCTGTTTTCCGGTTAGATAATCAGTAAATACACTGACATTCACACTCTGCTTAAATGTTACACACCCACTGCACATTCCTGTAGGTATGGAATACTAAAAGTAACAAAATACCATTCGTCTGAATTTGACTAAATCAAGCAATCCTAGAAAATGAGAAGCCACCGACCTTAAAAGAACCGGCACAGTGGTAAATTAGCGCCGACAGATCTTGTTCCCGCACTTTGGTATATTAAAATGAATAATGAAATGCTAAAACTGTGAAGTTTTACCATAAATATAAACAAGACATTTAAGCCCAACCTCTTGGTGGTCATGCCTATTATTTACAATCACCGTAATGGTAGGTTAATAATTAGTCTGCACTTATTGGAGTGATATACCAATGCTGAGCCTGTCTGACATAATGAAGACTGACGTGGTAAAGGTGGATTCGACTGCATATTTCCATACGATTTGTCTTGCAATTCTAGTTTTGGATTGTAACCATGTGAGTACTAGACGGTTAGCTGGCCTTCGGGCCGTGCCAACAGCCCCCAAGCCCTCTGTTTCCAGAATATATATTCTGCCCTAGTACTGTGCCTTCTTTTACCTTAAAGGAAGTCTCGGGACGCTACATTGGTGGCAGCGGAAAGCGGACCCGACTTTGATGGATTTTATCCTGCTCCATGCCGCTTCTGGCAAACTTTGGCGGTTTGAAAGGAGTGCATTTTCTACGGATGGGAGAACCTCTGGCATCCCATAACACAAAGGCTGAAATCAACGTTCATCTGCGGCATCTCCCTCACCCTCGTGTTGTGCAAGGAAGCTATTAACAACTGAAGCGACTCTGGCCGTGAACTCCATGTCCAGGAGAACTGCCAAGGGGGATCAGCGACATTGTGGTCAGGCATCCTCCGTAAGCTCTCTCTCCTGTTATTGGGTAACTCACTTATCTTCGTCAAAATGCGTATCTACCGATGTAGAACGCGCTGGACGCTATTCTATAGCATCGTTTTATGCTTTACACACTTGGATCGCATACATTTTGTTCCCATGAGGCCCGATCGCCCCGATTCCTCAGGGTTCTACGATTCCCTCGCGTTTCTTTTACGGCATCAAAAAACCCGGAATCACAATGTGTGTTGTGTGTCTTAACCCATTCGAGAACTTGGATTCACACCCCCATCTTTCATTGGACCACATTATCGTGGGAGAGGAAGACTTAGAAATATGCGCTTGCTGCACCGAGTGATACGCAGAATCGATTGCACTACAAGAACACATGCGCTCGAATCTCGATGACTGGCACAGTGGGTGCTTCTTGCAGCACTAATTACGTTGTGATAGCTGATACGGGAGGCTGACCAAGGGGAGCGTCGGGGACGACGCTGGAAAGAGGGGAGGGGTCGTGTAGTACTTTGTTTGTTCGAACTGCCTGTTTCTGTCACCTGGGTGGCCGTATAGTACTAGCCGGTTGGTCAACCTCCGGGCCGTGCCAGCGGCTCCCAATCCCTCTGGTTCCAGAATATATATTCTACCCTACTACCATGCCTTCTTTTACCTTAAAGGAAGTCTCGGGACGCTACAACGCCCACTTCACTGAGCAACCCCAATCCACTTTGATTGCAATACTGGTATGGGTGGGAACATTTATTACGGTAGTGTTACAACGACTCAGGTGGTAGTCCCTAAAGTGCAACTTGATAAATGCTTAATTTTGGATACACGGAAAATTCTGGGAGGCGGCACAAAAATTTGAGCAGGATTCACTTGAGGAACTGACTGTCGTGCTCGGCAAGCACTCTAGCCGATTGTTTGGCGTTCAGAAAGAGACCGCTCACTTCAATTATGTGCTCTGGTGTGATCTCTTCACTTTCCGTCAACTGAGCTAGCCGAGATGCCGGCGTCAGTAACTGTATACCGAACCTGTAACAAAAATATTGTCGCCTGAGCTCAATTTAATTTGTAACATATTACTCTGATTTAATAAAAACAATAGGTTTATCGAAACTAGAAGGCTTTGTTTCTTGAGATGAATGTGCATTACGACTAGTTTGGCTCAGAATGAGACTAAAAAAGGACAGGCTGTTCGACTTTTAAAAGCTATATATGGGTAGAAAAGTAAAGCTAGCTAGATCTGGATCATTCAAATGTGCAAAAAACCAATCGGGGCCAATGGTATATGGCTTAAAAGAAACGAACATTGCTAGAGTAGAAGACGCTTAACATCCCAGTAGCAGTCAATGTGCAGCGCGAATTGGGAATCGCAGTAACCAGATGAAAAACTCGCATATCGTGTGGATGATTGCGTGACTACTCATCAGAAATTAAAAAGACTGAGAATTGCATCATTACCTAAGGGTGGATTCAGTTGCGATGGTGGCAAGACGCTGGAAAGCTTCTTCTGAAACTTTAAGACGTTCAGTCTCTGCTCGAATTCGAAGAATAGCCAAGGTCTCAGCGTACGTATACGGCATTGTGCGAATAATCATCACACGATCAAGGAGATCAAGGGGTAAACCATGCGGAGAAATAATATCCTCTGCACCCCTTCCAAAATACACAAACACAGCGTCTCCATCATGTTATCACAACAGTTTCAAATGTTATACCGAACAAATGATGCAATTTAAGACCTAACATAGTATTATCTACTTTTATCTTGCGTAGGCAACGCACCTTATAGGACATTTTCCACGATTGGTGGCAAAAATGACAATGGGAGCAATGGTCGACTCCAGAGCGCGGTGGAGATAGGTAAAGCATTCGATATCAAACATATGAATTTCGTCAATGAAAAGGACACCAGGAACAAGCTCAGCCATTCCCTGGTCGATGTATTTATTTACAACTTTGTTGATTTCCTTGCGTAATTTATCTGTGAAACAAACCAATCAAGGGTGTAAGATCGAAGAGCGAGAACCTGGTAACCTGGTTCATTCAATAAAAGTGGCGATAGGATTACCGGTAAAACAATCGAGATACATAGCACAGAGTGGCACGCTGGCAATGGTTTGGACTTGTAAAACGCAATCTAACGAGACAGCGTTCTAAAATACGCGCTTAACACGAACCACTACGCCTAGAACACCGAAGAATGCATTGAGCGTTCGAATTCGAGACATGAAACATCAGGAGTGAAATCTAAAACGATATTTCCTGAGGACCTCATGC
Source organism: Taenia solium (assembly GCA_001870725.1). Classification (NCBI taxonomy): domain Eukaryota; kingdom Metazoa; phylum Platyhelminthes; class Cestoda; order Cyclophyllidea; family Taeniidae; genus Taenia; species Taenia solium. Next base: position 93,635 of record MIEF01009214.1, on the reverse strand, counting down.
CAAATAAAATCAAATTAATGCTTGGCCGCAAAGCAACTACTAACGATGCTTTTAGCCTCAGCGCCAGTTCATGGTCAACAATCGTAACCCACTGTCTAAACCTATACGTACCTGTGATTTCAGTCTTTTTTGGTTTCATCAACTGCCCCATCATCGAAACTATATCGTGACCCCCTTGTGGTCGAGCGTTCGCTATATCCAGGTCGTGGAGAGTAACGTCCTGAACGACTTCTTTTTTCTTATGCACATCACCCTTTGGGAGTGGGACATATTCATCCGCCTCTAAGTCATACTCTGCCGTGTAAACATCACAACGGCCCTGACGTTTAACTGCGCCGGAATTCGCCTCAATGTAGATAACGTCCCCAACCTCAACGTGTTCCTTTTGAAGGCTTTCGTAAATCGACGGATCCAACTTCAACTGCTTGACGCCTTTGACAGTCCTAAGGCTTATAATGACGTGGCTTATCGTTTTACCGTAGCCTATAAATAACTATTAAAGAAAATACAACCTCCTGTGGGGTTTTCTGTTTCAACTGGTGTTAGTTCTATGACTTCACCCTCATACACTTCCTTGACCTCCTTTATGCGCAACCCTTAAAAAAATGAAATAAAACATAAAACTACCGATCGCTCGACGGAAGTTTTCCATAAGAACTTCTGTTTTCTTTATTTCGGATGAAAAAACCTCACTGCCAACCATGGGACAAAAGGGAACTCGACTACCCAGTTCTTGCGAGATTGCCAAAGCAATTGCAGTCTATGGGAACAGCTATTTAGGATCAACTACCCACCTTCCCAGTAGCAGGAGGCCCTGCCATTAAAACAGCGCGACCTGCCATCTTCTTGGACCGAATCATTTCAACTATTATCCCAGCAGCTTCACGAGCCGCCATCTGCCCAACCAAACCGGCAGCGTTCTGGAGAGGCTCACCACTTTCATCCAATCCTAGTCCTCGTATGTGACTGTGAGCAGCGATTCTTTGAGACTTGGTCGTGCTATTTACCTCTTCAATACGCATTGCAACACGCCAAAGCAACTATTCGCACGACAAACGCGTTTAAGTTAAATGTGCATCACATTGCGATTGGTTAGTTACCTCTGTGTAGTTTATATAGCAAATAAAGTATGTTAAAACAACTAAATTCATGCACTAGAAGTCACTTAACACTCGTTGCTATCCATGCCTACCATTTACTTATGCTAAAGTATATGGGTTTTAATGCTGTACTCCCCGATTTTGGTGATGATTATTCTGGCATAATCTTCTTTTTTTTGACTTATACATTTTTACGCAAGCAGGGGTGCGCTTTACATGTCTCTTTCGGAACAATTTCTCATCTTACTTGTGAGGCTTCATTTAGTCAGGCATAGCTTTGTGGACTTACGTCCTCCAGAGTCCATAAAACAGTGTTGTATGTACATCTAATGCTTCCATAAATTATTTAGTTTTCGGCTTTGAACTTGAGTCGCTTGGAGTCTCACTTCCTATTTCTACTAAGCGACCTCGATTGCCGCCTATGCTAGACGTCTCAGACCCTTCCAAAGGCAAAAAATTCATGCTGTGCCCACGTGGTACTTTTTTGTCTTTAAGGGAGTCTCCCCTTCTTCCACTCATGCTATTAGAAGGCTAAGTTTTATGAGACTTATTTACTGTGGCAGAGCCAGGGAAGTATAAGAGTTAAATATTTACGACGGGGGAGCCACAGACTCTTGAGAGGAACCACAAACGTCCGCAACCAGTTTGAAAATTGTCCCCCCCCGCCTCTGGCCTACAAAACGTATTTGAGCAGCATAACTATTAGAGGTTACATAGAGCTTTCCCAAATATCACACGCTGTATTTAAGCAGCAATTCAAGACCTACCTAAAGATGGAAGAAGGCATGATGCCGTTGCAGAATATGCCTTGTCGATATTCAGCAGTGTTTGGGGGAGAGGAGGGGGAGCCTCTGGCGCGATCCGTTCGGTAGAATTACAAGGAGGAGCATTAAGCGTTCCCGAAACCATATCGACTAATTAAACTAATAACCAAGGTACTACAGTTATTGTCCAAACACTATTTTTTTGCAAATAATTGAATACTTGGTAGGAAGTGAGCGAGCTTACCCTTAACAAAGTAGCTTATTCGCCGGATAAAATTATTGGAAATTAAAAATCGCAACTTCGTCAGCAAATATATTTGAATTTTATCGTTTCTTGCATTGACTTCCATTTCCAAATTCTTCAATAGAGTAGATTGATTTGCGGATGACTAGGCTAGGATTGGGGCTGCTAGCATAGCCCAGAGGCCAGCCCAGCCGATAAGAGTAATGTGGCCATCCAATTCCGTAACCGAAACTGGTAGTCAAACAAACATAGCATTGCAGTATCCCCTTCGATCAGGAACAATGCTAGTGGAATGACCTAGAAAGGTGTTATAAAACAAACTTTTACATAGCGTTAACAGTTCAAGGCAGGTTGGTACTCTCATTCCCCTAAATGCACGACAAAGACAGAACACAGAAACAGCCATTGAAGCAAGATGAGAAGATTACTGCGTTTTAACTACACAGTGATTGCGCAAAGCTAAATCGATGACCTACAACTGAGCGAGCAAACCGGTCTTACAGAGCACTAACAATAGCAACGATAGGGACGACGCACATGCCCTTCAGTAATGAAGAGAACAGCAAATTGCCGCAAACTAAAATGAGCACCGATTGTTGTTATTGATTTGCTTAGTCCTCTCGCTAATCTGGGCACTGTCGGTATTCCTTATTAAACTAAAGCTTAAAATTTGGCTTTCATCCTCGTATTTAACCATTGTACTTTATTATAGTTGACTGAATTTTAGTTCGATACAAACTGCATTGCAAAGCAAATGATTTGTTAGTGGATTTGTCCACCCTGAATAAAACATCGGTGCTCCAAAGAGTATTTGAAGTAGGTTGACTGTGTTTGTCATTGTCCTTTGTCTTCATTGAGATAGATCTAGATGCTGACGTTTGAGGTCAATGCTTACCTTTATGTCTTCTTTTGGGCGTAATGCGTATTCTGGAGCATTGTGACTCGGAACATCAGCCTCCGATTGGAAAGTATCAGTTAGTACCCTCATTTTGCGACCGGTGACCCTTTTAAAGGGGGAAACGACGGTGGGTTTATGTACTGCGACTCTATAAGCCAGGAAGCTTTGGCCCAGACATGAATCCCGACTCTCCGTTTATTAATTCTCTGTGCATACCTAAAACCGTCTGCCCAAAGTGCGATTTGTTCTTCCTGCCCATATGTCACCCAGGGGATGATCAAGTCTCTTGAGGATCTTCAGGGGCCCGAAATTTTGGAATGGCTCAGCGTCTCGAGGATCTCGTGCTGAGAGAACCACCTTTCAAAAAACAGATGCAACCTTCCCAATAGTAGGAACTTTGGAGATTCCGGCTTGAGAACTTTCATGAGATGCCCCGTAAGAGGTCGCCTTCATGCATTGTAACTCAAGCCAAGTCCTACCACAGGAAAGTCTTACCGCCTAAGTGTCCTTGTTTACAGTGAAGTGTAAAACATTTTCCCGCCTTACATCACGACCCTTTACTCTGCTAAGTGTAGCCTATCAGACTGAGGAACAATCATAACATTGCAACAAAAGAGACAGCAATGTTAAGAGATCTGCTATTAGGATGGGAAAAATGAAATATTCTTCTAGTTTTTCTGGGACTTTTTGGAAAGTGGGTAGTCATTTGAGATGGAGGAAAAGAGGGCTAACTTAAACCTGGAGCGGAGCAGGGATGCTTTCGACAATATGGTGCTGTTTGGACAGTCATTGCTGTGGCTAAAACTAGGTGTCCCAGCTAGCGCTCTGAATCTGCATCACAACGAACTTCACCGATCCGTTGGGGGAATTCGCTTCCATTTCATTAGGTCTGGGCGGATTCCGTAGCTAAGCCGAACAATTACCAGTCCTTTAACCCTCGCATTTTGCCAAGTCCTGGAGATTTACAATGCAGCCCTCACCGCTTTCCCCCACACATTTTGTTGAGTAAAAATTGATCTGTCAACAGGACGGATGAGCTGGGAATAAGAACTCTAGAATGTCCATCACATCGGAGCACGAACTTCTTCAATCACCTGAGCAAAGAACATTCACATACTGTAGGAGGTTTCCAAATCATACAGACCAACAGTATCGTTGTCTTTGATACCTTTATAGAAAAGTAAATTCAAATAAAGCAATAAAATTAGTAATAAGGAGAATGATATCAATAAGCGGTTAAAAGGAGAGAAATACGAATCCGTCGGGAAGAAGGGAACTACTAATAGAGCGTGCACCAGTTCCGTCAGGCGTGGTATTCATGGCACCACTGTTTCAGTCCCGTTCAGTGGCACATTAGTCTGTTTTTTATCGTAAAATCTATCGCCATTGCAGTTTACGGCATGAATGACGTATTTTGGCTCCTTGCTGTAAAATAAGTCACGAAGGCCTCTTATGAATTAAAATTTGTGAGACCATGGGAACAAATCGGCTACGAAGCCCATCATTTACCAAAGCATCAGAAAATGTAAATTATCCAAACTGATTGATTCTTTGATTTGGTTATGCGAATTAAGTAAACTTTGGAAAATTTGACTTTGTAAACTCAATTGATCCTTTTCTTTGTCAATTGTGAAAATCGCTGGGTATAGTGAGATGATGTACCTCTTTTAGATGAGATAAAAACTAAAGAGGCCCTGTCATGGTTTCGTCTCGGCTATGGAAGTACGATACATCATCACTGTTGCTAGAACGCTGCCACCTAGTCAGCCCTTCAACTTTACGTCAGATTTGCACCTCTAAGCTGTAGCAAGACCTAAAGAAAAGTCACCCTGACTATCAACATGCTACCCAAAATTGGTAGTCGCTCTTGAGTGTTTGGTTGTAATAGTTAGTCGTCGTCGATTCCATCCCTCATTTCTTGTATTACACTGCTCCCTCTTAAAATACCTCAAAAAGTAGTACGAAACTGTAAATACTCTCGAGTTGTAAATGTGTCCGTGTAACGAAGTGGCGACCACTTTCCAAGTGGTACAGTCCGATTTCTCTTGACTGATAACTTTTAAAATGGAACATTGTATTCGCCTATCTCAGTTGTCATTGTTTATCATCTGCTTTGTTGCAGTGCTTTTAATCCAACCTATTCAGTAGCAACTGAAAACATAGAGTGGCGAAGATATAAGAACCCGGAAGTACCTTGGTTTTGCGCAGCGTAACAAAGTAATGAAGTATTTTTGTCGAATGTCAAAACTTGGAATAAACCAAAGAGTGGATAATCACTCAATGTCAATCACAATCCTACAAAGGTTTTGGTCATTTCTATTCGATAATTTCGTAGTTTGCCAGTGGTTCATAGAAGTAACCCAATCAGATGGACCGTGAAAAGGAACAGCTTAACTTCGTAAGACTTGGCCATAAAAGTGAAAAGTTTTTAAACCTATGATCGCGTTGAGGGAGGAAACTACCATTATTTTTAATGTCTTCAGATTTTATTCTTAGTTAATTAAGCAAACAGACACTTTTCGGTGCTTTTAGGTGCAGGTTCGGCCATCATCTTAGCACTTTTAGTGCACACTCCCTGATATGGCTCCAAATCTCGTCGGTGAAAGGTTGCAGCGGATCCTGGTTCTGTGCCAAATTACCCGCAAATATCACCGGCCTCAATTCTTTGCCATTGAGGCTAGTTTGGTTTAGGCAACGTAGAACAACTACTGCAGCACTGAACGGTTATGAATCACTTCGGAAGGCGCGATATCTCAGAAAGCAAATTGACCAAGTAGTTTGAGAATAATGGATCCTTGCGCAACCTGTGATTGCTGCACTTGAAGATCGAAATTAAAAGCAAAAGTGTAGTAGTAGTTTTTTAAAAAGTTTCTCTTTAGTAGCACGTGCATGACTGGGAAATCAGTGAACTTAACGCTAAATGTTTTAATAAGCAACTAATGGTACCATATTCGATCCTCAAACTAGTAACGGCTTTTGATGGCCCCTAAATTTGCCCTTGGCATTCTCTTCGCCCAAACAATCACCAGGAAATTTGGTGGGTTGCAAGGCGTGCATCGTGGTTATCGCCATCATGTGTGCTCACGTCGTGATTTCTCGACCTCACACCTGCACACCTCTGTCCCTTTTGCCAAATATGACACGTAGGGGAAGATAGCGTTCGTACATCTCAGCGGTTCCAAAGTTTTGTCATGAAACGCTAAAATGTCGAGAAGCAGGAACAATATTATGCGCTGATGTTTTCGTGGACGAGCTTTGATCCCATTGAGTTCCCAACCCGAGTAATGAGGAGACAATGGCTCTAATGCGGACATCTTTACCTGCTGACGACGAGTATGAGCAATCGGCGAGTGAGGAGTACATTAACACTAGCTGGCTACTAAACAAAGAGAGTGGTTTCAGCCTTGTGAATCGTTGGCATATGATCGGCCTTGGCTGTATTAAGGACTACTAACAAAGTCTCACTGTGTGTATTACTGGCCGGTGAGGAAAATTGAACGAGAGAAGGAACCTTCCAAGAAGAGAAAGGAAAACGTTGTTTGGAGCTGCAAACTTCTCCATTATGATGTGCTTAGCGGATAGCTGAGATTTTGCGGGCATGAAATGGTAGCACAAGGAAGCGGTTTTAAGTTCTGATGCACGGATGAGATTTAGTTCTGCATCACAAGACAATCCTCTCATGTCCTATTAGGCTTTCATAAAATATGTACATTTTGATTTTGCGATGCTGCATTCAAACGGGTGATTATCAAGGAATTATTCCTTCTTTTAGCAACCAGATATGGCGTAACAATGCAAGCGTGGTTGCTTTTGGCATAGTCACCGCGTATCCTCTCCAGTGCAGGCCATTCTTTATCCCGTTGTGCTAGGAATGCGATTTTTAAAGCATTTAAGTGCCTTCAGTTGCTGCCAGTGTTTCGAGTCAAGGGAGGTCATGTGAGTGGAGGTGCGTAGGTGGACCGCGAAATTGCCTCACCCATGCGCAAAGTAGGTGATGGGGCAAGGTTGAATTCAGTTTTAATGTGTGTTTGGATTGGTATTTAGCAGAGGATTTAAATTGATTTCCTTGTTGCCTAAACGGCTTCTCTTGATTAATACGAGAGTTTATCAACAACTGAAACAGAGTCAGGTACGAATGTGATGCCGGCACAAAATATTACAGACCAAACTAATGGTTGATTAATGGGGTCGAACCGGTACGATGCTCCTCTTGAAAGGTTTGTTTACCCATAACTCCGAATAGGTCTTCTGGCCTCATATTTAGAACTTACATCAAACCCACTTCAAAAAATACTACGTTTCTTTGAATAAGAGAGACGGGACAACATAGAATAGTTTGGGAAATGAGGGCAAAGAGCGTTAGGTGAAGGAGCCCATGCGCGGAATTTCGAGCGGACGCACAGGTTCCACAGTGTTCTCCCCAAGGTGATGGCCGCTGCCGTCCTCCTCCTCCCATAGTGCGGAGCCGCCGTCGTCATGTCGGCATGCTCTGCACCTTACCCACCCACCACCGCTTCCGTCACATCCAGTGTCAATGGCAGTGAGAAACCCATTTATTTGGGCACGCATTTTCAGACATGCTGACAGGAATCCTGTCGCAAAACAGTCATGCAATTGTGATTTAGCCAGGCTCGGCTTAAGGCCGAAATCGTGGCCGTTGTGATTAGAGCTATGCGAATCCAAGCTACACTAGGGTAGCATGGCCCTTAAGTTGTCTCTGAAGTCGATAGGGGATGTATGAGCCTTAATGCAGCCTTGTCACTCAAGTAGAGAGAATCAACAAGGGAGAAGTAGTATTAATGGCCGAAATTAATTGCAAACATCCCTTGCATCATGCACCATCGCGATCATGTGCGACAACAATTTGCGATTTTCCTGAAAGCATTTACCATACCATCCATAACTCACTCGGCATTATTAAAAGTGTCGATTAAATAAACATGATCTTAATATTCTCTTCCCTCAATGTTTAACAATAAAATAAAGCACGTTTATCTGTTATTTAATAGTAGCTAACTATCGCTATGGCAACTACAATGGCGGTTTGAGCTAATTTAGTGAATCAAATTATTCAATGGCATTTTGCAATAACATCGCAACTGTAATTGACAAATGAAAAAGTTGTGAGCTGAGAGAAAATTGAAAACATCAATTACTGTATATTTATTATCTGTAATTTACGAACACGCGATTTAAAGCGAACAGTAAATTGTGTTTGCAGTTTGGATCATCATTTGCGTCATGAGATAACTTTCATCCGGCCAGGAGGTTACCTCAACTGGACAATTACATTTTGAAAAGAGGACATTTTGCTAGCGTTCTCACTATAAACCATCTGAGTCAATTAGTGGGATTATTACCAATGAATGTAATATTTTGTTTGTTTGACTGTCGGTTTCGGTTACGGACTTGGGTGGTCATATTGCCCCAGCCGGGTGGGCTGGCCTCCGGACCATGCCACCAGTCCCGTTCCCTCTGCTTGTTGGCTAGGCATTTTCTACCCTAGTATTAGGTTTCCTTTCGCCTTCAAGGAATTCTCTGGACGCTACAAGGACAACCCCTGTGTCTTCATTTTGTCAGGATTAGGTGACTATTCATCTTTTAACTGAGTCACAGGAACGAAAAAAGCAACCACAAATGCAATTACACGTGACACAAGCTATGAATTTAAATTCATACTAGTTTTTGGCACATTACCACTGTTTACGTGTCATCCATTCGTTATAATCGAATGGGTTTGAGAGGTATCCTAGCCGTTGCTTAATGGCCCCGAATTGTGGTGTAGAAAAACTAAACAAACCAACCCATTCACCTCAACTTGGGAGAATGTTCCATTATTGCACTCCTCAAGATTATTGTCCATTTCTCATCAAATTAACATATTCTCGTAGCCCAGAAAATCTCTAGTAAAAATGTGAATGTGGGAAGTGAATTGTGGGTGGAGTTTATGCTCGACAAAAGGTAGTTTGATTTGCTGCATACGTCAAGTCGCCAAAAGCGCGTCCAAGGCAAAGTCAGTAACGCAGTCCTAATTCTCTAGACGTCTATGTGGTATAGCACGTACGTGATCGGTGGCAATTAATCCCTCAATGGTGCATTTTTTGTAAAATTACTCATGCTTTTTGCTTTCAGTCCGTACACGCAGTCCTCCGAGTTCCTAAAACCTATGATGTGGACATCATACCCATTTTCTTGTAAGGTTTAATTTGTATCGCGATGTAAAACAAGTTTACGCTTATTTTAGAATGCACCAAATGTAAGTTGTAAGGGGGGCCACCATTCAGGAGTAGCTATTTATCCTTTTAAATGCCTTAGTTTCGGCTATTATTTGACTTGATTTTCGTGTAAATGGATGACAAATTTTGGACTTAGGATGATACTTATCGAAGTTATAGTGGAAGAGGAGCTAGTAGATATAGAGAGCTTAAATATTCCCATCATCGCAAGGATAGTGGCGCGACCAGCACGCCTGCACGCATGCGCTATTCGCACGGAATAGACAAGTGGTGGAATGCAGCTCGGGTATCCGAGCTACAGTGCCGCAACGTCCATTCGGCATCAGCAAGTCTTGTTTATGTGAACAAAGCCTGCCGGATTTGAACCGAAGCGATAGGTCGCGGTGTTTATATGATAGGTGCCTGCAGGCAGGAAGGACATGATAGTCAACTCCCTTGGGCGGAATGTTGCACGGTACCATCGTGAAAATGGTTCTTTCACTTCTCGCATACGTTCCAGTCAGTACCAAAGTACGTTAATGCTACCTTTGTGACATGATCATGGTAGTTTAATTAGGGAATCATAAATACAATCTACACTGTCCAGTGTAAACTAGCCGTAATACAACTCAACATCACAGCTCTACAAAACTGCAACATTGCTTGTGGGGACTCGGTTTAACCTATTCTCTCTGCATGATTACTTGTGCCTTCAAATGACCAAAGGCTTAAATCCGTCTTTCGTACCAACTAGCTTCGATAATGTTGCATGCTTAGTAGAACACACACAGGGCTAAGCCAGCAACCTTCGAAGATAGCGCCAAGTTTATGGTAGCCAACGGCATTGGAGAGGAGGGTCTCCGACAATCCTGTTGTTGCATTCATTCAACCATATCTGGATATGATTCCTTTGTAAAACACAAACTTCCCACTGGATCCCAAGTGCAAACTCACGGTTGCTTAGCTGGCAACGCGTATATCATAATCAAAATGACCTGTTTGGGAGCAAAGTTGTTACCATGCCACTATCATTTTACTACGTAATAACAATTGGAAATTGGTTCTCTATAAAGGTTCTACTGTAAACGGGTTAGTTTCTAAATTTGCAACACAAATTCCTTCTTTTTTAGAGGCTCTAGCTTACTTTTAACATGCATTTAACGAAATATTTTTGGCGAAAACTTTGACTTTTTGGTTGCGGCCTGTGGCTAAAACTTTAATAGAATTAACAGACTTGTCCTCCCATAGAAGATGCCTTTAAAATCAGTGTAGTTGTACGAATTCTTTTCTTAGCTAAGTGGAACAGCTTTATGACACTGAATATCTTCCTCCAAATTTTAGTATAGTGTGTGTTATTACAATTTTATGGGAGAAGTGCCCTAACTTCTTCGATTTAAGAAGACAAAACTGCAGCTATTATTCAGCCATTTTTCTCATATCTTCTTCAACTAGAACGAAGTGGGAAAATTGCACTTACTACTAGATTACTCCAATCCCGACGGAACTCTCATTGATGGCCATCAATGTGATTTGGGGAACACGTGTGACGTTTACTTTCTTATTTGTCTCAAAAGCACCACAGACGCGTAAGTCACTGATTTGGGTCTTCAGATTGTTGACACTTTTGCTTGTAAAATGCATCATTATGGCCAAAACTTTCCATTTTCCAAGAACTATTCTCCGTTCCACCTTAAAAACAAATATTGATGTCTCAATTTAAAAGTGACAGAATTCTAATGCGTGGCAGAGGCCCTTCAATTGATATTACTGTTGGCGTGTAACTCTGAACACTTCACGATTGTTCGAAGTAAAAAAATTAAAAAAGGATACGATCTGTCGAAACTTTTCAATGGATAAATCAGCCCAGCAGCAAAATTTTTGACGAATTTTCAAAGCTACCAACGGATTCTCACTTTAGAAACTAAACCCAACTTACAACCTAACCTAACTGAGCACTTCCTTGCACCTAGTCGAACTCGCTGACTTGGAGTAATCATTACAATGTGTGGAACAGCACTCGCTTCAGTGGAAGTGACCACTTGGACTTCCAAAATATCTTATTTGCTTAGCATTAATTATGATCAAGTAGCTCCTTAATGCATCAAAAATCAGATCTACGAGTTAAAATTTTGGATTTGGTAAATTTAGAGGAGACTTGTTAGTTCAGTTCTAATTTTTTTGCTAATGACTTGCACAGCACTAACAATAGTCACTATTGTATTAATTTCAAGCCTTGTTTTGGATTGCATTAGGTTCTGCGATATTTACAATGAGATCACGGGAGTCTATCTAGACGCGACTGAGTTGAGCGCAGCAGTTATGAATGAAACAGTGATTCCGCTCATCTCACCCGTCAGTGTAAGTTCACCATTAAACTCTTCTCCCCTGAAATCTGCATTTGATTGGAGTTATAGTTATAGTAGGAAACACACCTGCCTTTTTCTGCCTTCCAATCGAAAAGCAAAAAGATTTGTCTGTTGTAGATCCAAACACCATGTAATTGAATCGCTACATTTTAGTATCTTTGTACTACTTATGCAAAGATGCCCAAATAAGTACTTAGAAAATACCTTTCTTCGCTCGTTCATACCATTGGTAAATATTATGTTAGTCTGACGGTCGTCATGTTTACAAAAAAATCTTATTTCCAAGCTTAATGCAAGCGATAATCAGGCACTAGGGCTTTAGCTGGGACTAAGATATTGGGTGAATTGTTTAGCCGTTTAATGATAATTAAATTTGACGCAAAATGATAAAGTTTAGGACCTATTTTCTTGCGGTATGTTACAGAAAACCGTGAAGATGGTAATCGATGTGTGGGATTATGACTTTGTTTCAAGCAATGACTTCATCGGCCAATTCGAGGGGATGCTGGATATGGAAAGGCTTTCGCGAAATTGGTCGGCAATTCCCATGTCTAGGAGGGACCTCGTTTGTGCGAATAACGTTTCGTAAGTCATTAAAATGCGAAGTGAATGAGCACACTATCGTCAACTTTTCACACATTATGAATGACCTAAGGTGTGGTTATGATTGGATGATTGCACAGTTCATCAAGTGTTCATTTAGTTCAATATTCACGGCGATTCTTTTCCATTTGTGCTTAAACGTGAGTAGGTGGTGAGAATGCTGATTTAGGCAAAACGTTCTAACAAGACACCAATGGCGGGAATTCAAGAAATTATTTAAGACCAAAGAAAACAAAATTTTGTTTCTATTTTACGCTATTCGAATGCAAATCTCTCAGAACCATCTTTAGAAAAGGGGATTTGCACACCTAGTGCTCCACTTATTCGATCAGAACTATGGAAGTGTTTGAGTGACCGAAAGTCTTCTGCCACTGTCCAAAGTTACGTGTCTTTTACAAAAACTATGTCATGTCTACTAAAGTGGGGGTATAATTTGAACTATGGGATGAAGAAAAATACTGTGGCCTTCCCTTTCAAGCATGAAGGCCTTCGTCCGTGTGGATTGCCCGGAACAGGCGACGAACGGCACGTGCAACATCGTGTGCAGGCCCCGTGAAGGAGTGAATACGTGCGACGCCGATGGCAATTTCATTTGTCAGAGAGGTATCTTCCTTCAGTGCACATTTTAACCAGGCCTGCTTCCAAAGATGTAGCAATGTGCTGAAAAGACTTCAGGAGTAAATCAGGAGTGTAGAAATGTCTTGCGTGCAATGAGTTCTGTTTTACCTTTTACAACGACTTCTCCCAATTAAATAACGCCTTGAAATCAGTGAACAGAAGCCATGAGGTATAAATTTTAAGTGATGAAGTCTGAAGAAGTTGCAATGCAACCGCAATTTACCATGATCATAATTTGAATTCACGTAAAGGAGTATTCTGCAGGGGAGAGGGGTTAATATCTTTTATAGCAGGAAAGTGGATCGCTTTTCACGCATTACTGCACAAAGTGGTACTTACGTTCCAAGCCATGGTACTCTTCAGATGGTTCTGAGCTTGTACTGGACACCAGTCGTCATTCATATGACCGTTCAACAATTGGCGAAGCTTAGCCAGTCACTGGGTGTTACAATGAAAGATAGACTGCTGCCAGCTGTGTTGAAGGATGATTCGGAGTAACAGATGCAACAATGGCATCATTGTTTCGAAACTACTAAAAAAACTAAAAACGCACAAAGTATTCATTTTTTGCCATTCATTTTGCCCAAGTAGGAGCATTTTGTCAGAAAAAAGGGGATAAGGCATTTTAAGTAATGTGTAAAGGTATGCCACTACTTGTGGAAACATCGTCTTACCTTTGGCAGACCTCCCTTCCTATGTGGTATCATGGTTACCAGATTTATTCTCCCTCTGACGAGGACCAGGAGTTCCACCGACAACTCATTAAACTTTTGTTTCCTTTAGGGTTTATGGGTCCGACATGTAATCAGATTGACTACTGCATCACAAACAACTGTGCGGACTACGCCACTTGCCAGCCACTACAAGATGGCTACAAGTGCGTATGCAAAGACCACGAAGGTAGGTCCACCTGAAGCAAACTAATATGAGGTTGGTCATGTTGCTTTTTGTGGGGTTACCGATGTAACACACAGTAGACTGTATGTTTCGACCTGCACTACCTCACTGGTCATTCTCCTGGGTGCTGCCCATGGGACAAGTTAGGAGGACAAGCAATGGTTCGATAACACAGCAAGTATCCGATAATTTTTTTTGAAGATGATATTTTACCTAAACCACCATTGTCAGTAACATTTTAATCAGCTTCTGACAGAAGCGCCTCTTAAAATCTCGGTGTGCTTTGAATGAATGCTTGCACCAGTGTTAGGCGTTTAATGTATTTTGAATTTAATTTCAATTTTAAAGCCTAAGTTTTTGGGTTGCGCTATGTAAGCAAAAAGAACTAGCAATCTGGCTTTAATTGCTTACTCTCCATAGGAATGAATAACCTATTTAATCCACTTTACCCTTCCCTTTCTTTGATATCAAATTGCTAAAACACTCAAGTACTGTGAAGAAGAATCCCGTTTTAGTCCGAGGTCTCATAAGAATCTGTCAACCATGAAGAATCTATTTTACTCCTATAGTGTGGTATCCTGCAGAATAATAAACTGATTCTTCTCTGAAGATAAAAACCCACCTCTGTGTCACACTTGTAGGCAGTGTATGTGAGAAGGGCTATAATCCCTGCCTTGCTGAGCCCCCCTGCGGCCCCCATGGCCAGTGCAGTGTAGACGGACCAGAGTACCAATGTGTGTGCGAGACCGGTTGGGGTGGGAGATTCTGCGACAGGGAGGCTACGCCGTGCGAACGCGCCGCCCAGGAATTGGGTCAGTCCTCTGTCTGCCTTAACGGTGGCAGCTGCAGGAACACCGATGACAACGGGTACTACTGTCAGTGCCCACGGCCCGGGACAGGACCCAGGTGCGAGATGATGGACGTGAGTTAGTTTCATTCGACTATTCAGACGAGATAGTCTTGATTAGGCACAGCCACCTAGTAAAAAGTAGATTACCACCCCGATTTGCACAACAGGTTTTTAGGTGTAAATTCCCAGCTCTCTTGTACCAGAAGAAAGTTCTTATAATTTTGACTTCAATGGGCTCTACTGGACTCACAAAACACTCATCATCAGTTTTAGTACTTTTGGTGCGCGGTATATCCTAAGATTCGAAAGGCATAGTAAAATTCCAAAAGATTTGAAACGTACCTGCCTCGATTGAAGGGAGGTTTTAAAGCACCTCTCTGCTTTCTTGCACAATGCAAAAATGGTTTTCAGTTGGCTCTCAGTCCAGTACAACTAATTTGCAATCTACATGGAATGGTTTATTTAAGATCTGTGCCGCTGAAAATTGCTCGGGCCATGGTGCTTGTGCTTTTCTGGACTCAAGTAATAGCAGCTTTTACTGCGAGTGTGATCACGGATGGACCGGAGCCTCCTGCAACCTCCAACTGCTTACGCCTTGTCAACTCGCCGGTCAAAAACTTCACACAAATGTGTCAATGGTGTGTCTTCATGGTGGTACATGCGTTGACAACGCTAACGGTGTGGATTTCACTTGCGAATGCCCACAAGGCTGGTTTGGGAGGCAATGTGAAATCTTCTTCACCCAGGTAGTATATTGTTGCATCTATATGGTAAGGAGATAATACCTGGCAACTTTGGAAACCGAACACATTTCTTTCACTAAATAGGCAACACCTCTGGCATTACTCAATTTATTAAAAATTCCATGATTATTAACAAGTTAAATATTTTCCTCAAAATTTTAAAAGGCCTACCATTATCAGCTCATTTATCGTCTTGCTATATTTATTCAATTTTTTATAGACATTGTACTTCATTCTGCCCATGGCAATACTGCCCCTTCTCATCATTGTACTTATTACAGCGACCTATCGAAGATTGCTTAGGTAAGTTGGAGGACTTTTTCACGATGTAAATTCCACCTGTAACCATGAATATTATGCAACCGGGATATTGAAAAAACTGCATGATGCGCAAACATGAACGTGTAAATCCTAAAAAGACGCCAAAACCTGTTCAAAAGATCTTTCTGTCAACTCTGATAGTAGAATTCAAGGTTGATTCAAGCAGAGACGATAAAAAGACGATTTCGATGATGAAGCAACGGGATGTAATTGGGAGAAGAGTGCCTGAAACACTCCACGCACTTTGCAAAGGTGTATTGCAAAATGGGAGCCTAAAATAATCGTAAACTCAATTTTCTCAAAAAATATGAATGCATACATTGATTTCTGTAACGGACCTGCATGCTAACTATAATCGCATTCTATTTGAAGTTTCTTGGGTTCCACGAAGTGTGCATATGTGTGCACATATTTTTCCGCATTTTCAAGGCGAAGGTTCAGCGAAAAGACAAAACCTATAACGTATGCTACTCGACAGACCAGCAAACACAGTAAGGACTCAATCAGCTGTGAAATATCTCCGTACGCAATTTACATTCCGAGTGTTGGTGAGAATGCCGCCTACCGTCCATGCAACGACCCCTACTACATGCAGCCCGTGAGGATTCAAGAGGGGGTACCGCTCAAGCGTCAAAACTCCGAAGCAATAACGCTTGACAGGCGAAAGAGCGGTGGCGATCCCACGCCTGTTCTGCCACCAAGGAGTGCTTTACGTGAGAGGCAACCGAGAAGCCCAACCGATACGCATATTTACATCAATGACTTGAACTCCGCCGTAGAGTAACAGTCGTTCGTTTACCAGTCTCATACAGATCCACTAAATTTCATCGATGAAGGTCATCGGCTTAGCTTTATATTTAACACCGACTTACAACTCATTTTTATGCATTTTATTGACAAACAATATTTTGTATTGATGGAGACTTTTTAAATGAACAAGGCATTTATAAATACTGTTTCTTTTTCGATGGAAATTGTTCTCCACGTTATAACCCGTGGCAAAGTGTGTCTGAAATTTCGAATCTACATAATGTCAATAAATGTATCATCAAACGGGCAAAAGGTCAAGTACATAAATAATCATTTGACGATGCTGCTGTCAACTCTACCAAATGTACGACTGGATAGTTGAATTAACCCTCGAATTATTTAATCAACTTGCAAAGGAAAAAAGGTAAGCCGCGAACAACGTAATTCACATTCTTTGTATGGATGATACATTTTTATTTGTTAACCATAGATCAAGCAGTCATTGAACTCAGGGGAAGCACAATTTCCTTTCATAGGTGCCGGAACTAGGGTTGCAGTAAATACTGCTTCGGTGCTATCGCCTATCCAATGCTATGAGTGAATGCCGATTGAGGGTTGTCGAATAACTCATCTAAACTGAATCTGTTACACCAACCAAAGTGTCACGTAGAGGATGCTCGTCCAATCGTTGGGTTGGATTTTGCATTCAAATCGTCCCTTAATGTAAAACGCGAATCCAGGTAAGTTGCATATCCAGCAGATGGTGAACTGCACACTGTCGTGCGATTCGTGAATGAGTTTAGCTGCCTTTATGATGCAGTACATTCTGTGTGTCAAGCGTTGTTTAACAAGTTTACAAATGCACGGCTGCACACTGCATAATACTCTGCATTTGCATTGGAAGTCCTACTGAAAATGTCTTGTGTTGATTTTAATCTACAAAGGTCCTGTGATATGGTGGACGCTTTACTTTACATACAAAGTCTTATTGTTACGAAGGCATGGGAATAAATCCATTCCATTCACAACTAATTTACCTCTTTTGAACCCAGAATTGTGATTCTCTGTTGCGAAGTTTGCATGCGATCACTTCGTGCTAGCTTATAATGCTTTTTCACATCCACATCCCAGTAAGTTATTGAACACACTTGGGACTTCCGCTAATCGACTAACCTTTTATCTGAACATCTTTAATACAGCCTTAGGAACATGGTCTTCTTCAGCCCACAAGACCTCGGCATTCTGGAAAAGTACTCCTGAAGTCACTTTTGGCTGCTCATGAATTCCTATGACCACACAGCACTGCACCTTTGACAGTTCAACTTCGGTATCACTACATATTCAAAAATCGTCTTCATTCTATTACTTGATAATTAAAGCTTTGCAGGAACACAGCATGTCTTGAAAACTTCGTAAGCCGGCATTATGTTCAATTTTGCGCATTTAGGTTTAAACCTCTTAAATTGGCAACTTCATTAAGCACTTGTACAATAACTGACGACCACCAACCGCAGCGTGTGGTTCGGTTATTGAAATTAGAGAATACGTAAATGTGATTTCAAAAGTAAGCATTGGGGAGTAAGGCAATTGGTAGTGGTCTGCAACAATTTCCTCATGGACCTTGGTAAATCACTTTGGACCGCGATTTGCCAGCCGCTTCCCCCGACGCGCTGCGATGGACGGATCGGGTAGAACTGAATATCGCAACCCATCACCAATCGGTGACAGCCTTTCCGTCTTAACCGTTGCGAATTTACTTGTGCAAGATAGCAAACATTGACAGTCTTGAGACTGGTGCGCGATTTCCAGAAGGCGATGGGGAAATTACGGCCAACACTAATTTCTGTCATTCTGTTGAGCATTTCTAACCAATGATTCTGGTTAAACAGCTGTTGACTCGCTATTAACTTCATTTGGCAGTGCTTCTGATTATTTATTTATGCTTAGGAGAAGTCTAACAACACCACCCTTAAGTCGCAGATATGATAGGCCACTAACATAATACCATGTACCAGGGTTTGACCTCTGGATTCTGCATCGTAGTAACTATACATTACAATTCGACAAATAATCGAACCTTTCATTTGCTTCAATACTAGAATAGCATAAACAAATGAAAAACTAATGCGAAAGTTACATTCGTAGTTGAGTTAAAATAATTAAGGTGTAATCTGGAGGGTGCAAATAGCTTTGCATCATAAACGTTTACAAGAAACTGAGGTGAGCAAAGAGAAACCGCGGGTGGTATTCGTATCATTTATCCACCCACTGTTATGCAGCCTTTTTTGACACTTGGCAAGGTCGGCACAATTTAATTAATGACTACAAATTGGGAAATCGCAAATGCTTTTCATGACAAACGATAATTCTACAGAGTGTTATGGGAGGGCAATCATTTAAGCGCCTATGCGTCAATCTGATAAATCACTGGGTCCTCTATAGGGAGTAGCCAAAACTTCACAATCTATCAGTTTTGAGAAAAGGGCAAAAGTGAAATCAATTGGTTGAAAAGCTCAGCGGAATCTTGGACAAAGGATTTGGTGGCTAATTGGCAAACCAATTCCTGTTCAGCGTGACACGGGTCGAATCGCACGCCTTATACGACTCAGGTTCGTCGTTCACAACCCGGCATGTATTGACAGGAAAACCACCTTCAACGATAACTGGACTCATGCGAAAACTTGAGTTCTTGGGGTCCACAACCAGCTTCAGTCTAGATTAGAGGTTTTAGTTGTGAAATATCCACCATTTGAATGGAGAGGAGTGGCATTAAAATGTATGTATAGTAGACCAGGTACTCACCTGAAGTTCTTCCACACATAAACACAAATCCACGTTAAAATCAAAAGCGATGATAACACCGCTAGAGGAGCAATAAACGCCGCTGTCTAAAAATTATGCAACAAGGTATAAAGCCAACTTCTGATGGCTTGTTTTTCGCTACACGGAGAACGATAAACATTCTGGTATCTACAGAAACATGCACAGTAAAGGATGGATGAGCAAGCCAATGTTTGATTTTTAAGCTTCTCGTTCTGCTCAATATCCTCACTTTTGACCACGCTGCTGGTGCTTTCAATGTTGAACCAGTCAAAATGAACACGAAGAAAAATGTCAACAGATGTCATTCGTTAAGCCATTATGGCTAAGAGTAGAACAACGTCTGAGGGGAAAATACCAAGTTGTGCATCTCAGAGCACACACAGTGTTGCCATTGGCTCACCTGCGTAAAATGCGTTTCGCAACGCTCTCCCGACCACCCTTTTACGCATTGACAGTGGAAGCCAGTTCCATTGTAATGCTCCACGCAAATGCCCCCGTGCAGACAAATGGACAGTTGGTCTTTGGGTAAGTTATAGAAGGCCGTCTCACAGGCACTCAAATACGGTACGTTACACAACACGCCCCTCCATCCTGACTCGCATTCACATATAAAACTATCCAATCTTGCTCTAATCTGTCGACATTGACCGTGTCCACTGCAGGTTATGTTGAAGCAGGGCTGCAACAGAGCAAAAGATTATAGAGCTTAAGCCTCACCATTGGACAGAGGGGTCCGTGAATCCATACCAACATATGAATATGGGTATATGGATGTTCTAAGATCATCTGCTGAGTACATAAGCGATTAATATACAGTAAAATGCTTGAAACAATGAGTATCGAACTGTTGAAGTGAAACAAGGAAATTAAGTTGATGTTCATTCGACGTTAGGTGCACCCACATTCAAGAGCTCACAACGTGAACCGCCGTATCCGGGGGGACAGTAACAGGCATAGCTAGTGCCGTCTGGGCTGTCACGACAGACACCACGGTTCAGACAGACTTCGTTCCCGATGAGCTCGCGAGCCCTGGCGCACCACTGATTGACTTCTAAGCGGCCCGTCTCACTATTGTTACTGCTATTGCCTTTGACACCAGTACTTCCACCTCCTAGGTTGCTGTCGCTGCCACTGAGACCAGAGTTCAGGGAATACGGGCTCTCTGACGTTATTGTCACTAGAAAAGACGTCAACCACTATTTCATTTAAAATGTTAGCATTCAAGGCAAATAGACGGGGAATGCGAAATCAGAAAATGCTGGTTGTGAGTCAACCCAGTTGAGAACGGTTGTGTTAAAATAGGAATACCTAAAATGGAATGCATGGAATATTATGGTAGTGGTGGTTAAGGCTCTGGGATTCCAACTTGCCACCAAGACTTTAAAATCAAATGACAAGGTAGTGCATGGGGTCTGATATTTGCTGCTTGACTTAACAAAGTGAAGGCCGTCGAAAGCGATTTTAAGTAGACTCGATTTGTGGGAGTCGACTAAAAGTATATTTCAGAGGATACTAAGTACGCTCAAAATAAAAGGGGACCCCAAGTAATGGGTACAATAAAAATGTTTCCACTTGGCCATGCAACAGATTTTTCGCATTGCAAAATAAGTAGGATGGATTGTTTAGAAGCTTGCCACATTTTCTACAACAACTGGAAACAATTGCACAAAGGACTACGCATCTAAAGTTTACCAACTTTCATATATTGTCCGAGTTCTCGAACCGATCAAAACGCCCAACCTCAAATTAACCCACCATTTTCCTTTTCAAGAGCCTCACAGCATTGATTTGGGAGTTAATAAGGTACTCTAATCGACCTTCAGTTCACTACTGTGCCAAAACAAGTTTAAGACTTTATGCTGCAATTCTTGTTTTCAAGGGACAATGCCACAGTAGTGCTGAGCCTCTTAGACCTTACTTCAGGTAGTCATTAGGGGATAGTTTGATCACATTTGATATTTATTGAGAGCAATTTGAGATAGACTTACTTGTATCAGTATTTTGGCGTTCCACGAAGAACTGACATAAGGGTCCACTAAAACTAGGATTGCATATCTTTTGCATCGAAGCGTTTATCCTAAAAGATAAAACAAGAGAATCAGATCTCCTAGCATAGCCTCTAGGTACTTTGGAATTTTTTGTCATGGACGGTAATGAAGTTGAAGAGATAGCATGCAAGATGATGTCGACACAGTTTTACACGAAACTTCGTATTACAGCAAAGGCATCTACCTGAAATTATTCTTGTAGAAAGTGCTAGAGTGACGAAGATTAAGTGGAGTTAAACGGCTTTTTATATCTTCAATGAATGCAAAGCCTTCAACACGACCGATGAAATCGTCATTTGTAACAATGTCATGGTCCCATGCCTCGATAATCAGGTAGATTTTCTATAAAAGAACAGGGCTCTTAAAATCTGCCCCTTTGGAGCAAATAACAATCTCCTCGGTAAAGTCAAGTACATAGATGAATTGATAAGGTAGAATACAAAATGATAGGCAGTTCAAAGATGTAATAAATGCGCGATCTAAAGCAAGTGTGATGCGATTAAAGGACTTCTTTTCCCAAGGAGATGGATAGCCAATCGTTGATTTTAATATTACTGAGAGGATTCTAATAACCGACAAACGTTTCCATCAAGATAACGCAGTAGCTGGTCATTCAATGATCTGATCTATGTAAATGCAGTTAATATGGATCCAAATAAAGTCTATTTAAACGACATAACTCCTCCAACCCAAAAGTTTTTGTTGCATGAACAGGTACGCTTAGAGGTGTTGTGTATTAACACGCATGGCCAAGCTTCTAATCTGCTACCCTCATTTCCGTTGTTTACACAATTTCGAAGGCGTCAGAACCCTTGCCCGTCTGCTGAATGGGCAGATAAAACCACTTTTATAAACTATCCCATTTTTCCACCGCATACTGAGGCGACCGCTATACAATAGCATTGAAAGTGGCCTCGTTACAGCTGTGACCCAAGCTACCAGAGGATGCAAGTCTCAAAGAACAAGCATTTGCTCTGATTTCCTTAAGCGTGGAAAAGTAATCATGGGGTCTTGTGCTAACCCTGGGATCGCATGTTAGTCGATAAGATGGACCCACTTGCAGCAACCCCGAAATGGCTTTTCAAATAGGGCGCTAGCCGACTATTATCTCAAACGGTGTGAGCCAATAATATAAAGTGGCCGTACAGCAGTTAGGAGTTGGAGACCGCATTTGGGAGGGTCGAAAGTATGAGCATAAAAGAGCTCACTATTAGCATTTTACGACAATCTCCGTCAACAAAATGAAGGGACAGCTTGCTTGCAATCCAAGACCCTCGGCCAGTTTGTAAGGCTTGACTGATTTACCTGTCATTGGCAAAACACTTTATACCCACGGGATATGTTGGCATCATCACAATTACTTCATCAATCATTAAGAATAGTTTTTGTGTTTGTGTGTCTTTCTGAACTTGGTGTTAACGTTAATTTTAGCAACAAGCAATTCCAAACTCCCATGGTTTGGTTTCGACATAAATAAAAGATTTATGGGGTGATTGTTCGAACACTTTGTGGTTGCAATGAATTCATGAAAATGCCATGGGCATGAGTGAATTTGGGATGTCGATTGTCCAACTGTGAAGATCAAGAACAGAGAAGCGGACATGAAGCTTCAACCCTACTATTTTGAACTCATTTGGTTGGCACCGTTGTTGGACTCTATTCTAGTTATTTTAAAAAGGTGTTGCAAAATGTGAAGGAATGCTGAGAGATCTGTGGGGAAACGGGCAGGATTGATTTGATTAGAAAGAAGAGGGTTAGTTTCCAAGTTAAGCAGTTAGTTAAAAAAGATTCTGTGTTTAACATTTAAAAGTACCATTTAGGGAGTCAGAGATATATACTAACCCACTTCGAGTTCTTGTGGCATCTTGATATCACTGTTTCCAATGTCACAGGGATGTATGTTCTTATAATTAGATACTCGTTCTAATAGTGCGTAGACCTACGACAAGCAACTCATTTACGATAGGGAAAAGCATAGGCCTACTTCCTCAAGTAGACATTCGGAAAAGGAAATGCAATTATCGAAATTCGTGAAAAAGGACGATTTAATGAAAAGGCATTCAACTCGTAAATATAGATTATAAAAATACGCAGAATTGGTATTTTTGGGTCAGTACATAAAAAGGCAATACTAACGGAAACTTCTCCTAAGACATCAGAGTAGGATCCAAATATACCTTTGGAACCCATTCGAAGCGCTGGAGGTAACCCACTTGTCAGCATAACAATTGACAACAAATCAGAAGAGAGGGGTATGGCCATGGCTATCGGCAGTGGAATCAAGTATACTACTTACGTTTGTAGGCGCTTTGAACGGGAACCAGAAACCGGTCTCATCATCAAATGTGACACTTCCGACATTTATAATCCGCGATGTAGTTCTATTGAAAACATCACAGACTCTAGACGAACAAAATACCATCTATCAGCAAACACCTCACTCTAAGGGGTCGAAGCAAAAAAGAAGACTGCAGCCTCGACTGAGAGCGAATCGGGCCATAAATTAGGTCTCCAAGCTTTGCGCTAATCAAAATCAAACCCTTCCTCCAAATTTCTAATAACAACTACAGTTTGACTGTAAATTTCTTTTTATGGTATCATATTATTTAACAGTCTGATTCGTTTGCGGTCATTTACTAGACTACTAAACTAAAAAAATCAGGGCAAGAAAACACAAATTTACTAATTCCACGAGGCATGTTCATTGGATGCCCTTGAAATTAACAAAGCATAACCTGGAAATGACATTATTTGTTGGAAAAGTAATCGAATAACCACAACCCTTCTAGCTTTTGTTCACTAAAAAAAAAAACAACTTAAACACTTCGCTTATGAAAATGAGACCGTTGCTATTTCATGCTTGGTGGCGGCTACATCGGCTACAAAACTTAGCTGCAATGACCATGCGGTTCTTCGGTAATGAATATTCGAATTCTCACCAGATTATTTTCGTTTTTTACCTGTAACTTTGCCTTAAATTAGGTATATGAAGACCACAATTGCAACACTGGATGGAAGGGAGACAAAGTTGGAATTCGAACAAAGAACTCCTTAGTCCGACCTTGTAGCAGGTACCATAGTTAGCGCTAATTACAAAATTGAGGCTGTAGAAGTTATTTAAGATGGGAAACAGTAAGTCTTAGTAGATTAACCTCCACTCTCCTCAGTTTATCAAGAAGCTAATCCAAAAATTTGTTGTCAATTATGATAGAAATGCCAGTAAGCGTACCTGCTGCCTTCTGTTTTGACACAAATGACAAAATACAGGTCACAAGAATCGAAAACGTCACAGTCGTTTCCGCTGGCCAACGCTCCATCAAAGGTGGAGAAGGCGAACGAGAGATGAAGTGTACCCCCTGGCTGAAATGGTAATTTTGAACTTAAATCAAAGTAGCAGCGATTGCAGCACAGATGAGGTTGCATTAATTTGCCCTTGATTGTCAACAATGTTGGCCCTCTGGGCAGTAGCAAAACAAACCAGTCACTTGCCGACTATCAAGCGTCCATTATTTTGCGTATACATAATCATTCCTTGGACAGTGTATTGATTTTATAGCAGAAACAGGTAAGCAGTAAAACATGAGAGGCATAATGACACAGATTTTTAAGATAGGTAACCAGGCTACATCAACGAATATTTAAGTGGGCTATTTATGTGTGTGAATCGTATACGTTATCATGGAATGGCTTTATTGCTCCGAACTGAATTGAGCCCGACTCACAGAAAACGCTGATACGACCTGTACAACGTCGATTAACCAGAAGATGACGGACAAAGTCCCCATGTCTTGTGACAGACGGAGAACGCTAAATGCAATCGCGAACCCACCCCAACCGTCCAAAAATGTCACGATAAACGTGACAGCCGGTCTCGCTGCGCTGCGCACCTCACTGCGACACAATGACGACACGCCTCACCCAACTACGAAGGGCTGCACCTCCGCACCGATGGTTGTGAATATAAACATCCAACGTCAAATGAAGGTAATTGTGTAAACAAGACTTAGCGATACTTCGATCAAAAACCAAGGCATAAAACGAGCATCTCCAAACAGTTTTGGCCTGTTCACCTTGGTTCCGACATACAATGCTTGTCGCCCGCACAACCCAAGTGCTGGCCAAAAGCGCCAATAACTCTGACGGTATCACTAAAACCAACCCGAATTTCAATCGACTCCTCGAACGTTCACCGTTGCATTGAGTGGTACTGGAAACGTAAACCGAATACACACGTGCGAACCTGCTGCTTGAAAAATAAGAATGCCCCGATGGTCCATTAAAAATTGGGATGTCAAAACTAATTCACAAAACTCCTACGCTCTTTTAAGGTAATCGTTCATACTTCCTATGTGTGAAGGCTGCATGCGAAAGTACTACCTCAAACATATGGACAAAAAGGCAGGCGTGTTGATGTAAATTCTGGAAATCTCAAATTACACTCTTAAGATTTGCTTTCCAGTGAGTTGATGAAATTGAAATGGCGAGGTGTACGAAGCCCCAAGATGCTACACAGATAAACCAGCAATCAGGATGAAGACAACTCGAGAGACAGTGACTTGTCCAACTTTGAAATCCGTAACAGCTTTTGGAGAAATGAAGCAGCGATTGCTCCCTCCGTAAGCAAACTCATCCAATGCGATGAATGTTAGCCACTTGCAATCGGTCATGAATTCAAATGCGTACGCCACCAAATTCAAATTCTACAAACGGGCGGGACCATCGATATCACTCCATCCTCGAAACTGAATGATAAAAACAAATAGTGAAAGGGTCTGCCGCGATTATTGAGATATTCATAAATTTGGACCTAAAAAGGATTAGTAGGGGAAGTACACTAATCCAGGCGTTGTTCCTGAAAACAACTAATCCGATTTCGTCCCATTTCAACTGGTCGAGGATAAAACGCTTTGCATGTGCAATGTACGAAATACTGCATCAGAGGGATGGGAAAAGATTGTGCTAACAGCACACACTTGCTTGTATTGCCAGAGAAACTTACAATCCCTAACTACAAAAAGCCAACCTCACCATCAACATAAGGGCACATTGTACAGTAAGCTGCATCAGGGAATGACGTTAAAGAGCGGGAAAAGAGTGAAAATGAGTAAGTTATTTGGACCAACAAAACAGGAACCATTAAGAGCAATGTTTTCACTGACGAAATGCACGCCAATTCCATTACAGGTTTAGGAAAAACACACGTGGGTCTTCGACGAATGCCTTAATTTTTCGAAGGAACAAAACAGCTTCCCTGCCATCTATCAAACGGTGATCGTAAGATAGAGCCACATACATCATTGGCCTGACCACAACTTGACCATTCCGAACAACCGGGCGATCGAAAGTGCCATGAAGTCCCAAGATCGCCGACTGGGGTGGATTAACGATAGGCGTGCTGAAGAGGGAGCCGAAAACACCTCCGTTGCTTATTGTGAAAGTGCCACCGTCCATATCCTCCACTGCTATATTGCCACTCTTAGCCTTTTCGCCCAACTCAAAGATCCCTCGCTCAATAGCGGCGAAGTCCATGGATTCAACATTGCGCAAGACGGGAACGACAAGACCCTTAGGTGAGGCGACAGCGATGCTCAAATCGATATAATTTCTGTACACAACTTCCTTGCCGTCAATATACGCATTAACAATCGGCTGATCTTGCAGGGCAAACACCGCCGCCTTCGAGAAGCAAGACATGATGCCTATTTTAACACCGTGTTTTTTAAGAAATGCTTCTTTGTATTGAGTGCGCATATCGATCAAGTTCGACATGTCAATCTCGTTAAACGTGGTTAGCATAGCGCAAGTGTTTTGTGCCTCCTTCAGACGTTCAGCAGTGCGAGCACGAATACGCGTCATCTTAACACGCTGCTCAGTCCGAGCCATAACTGGAAAAGCAGAAGTCGGGAAAAAAGTTGTAGGTCCAGCCACGTGAGATGGGCGTGGAGCGGGTTCTGCAAGCGACGGGGAACGAGGCGAAATGGGTGACTCTGACTTCCATTCAGCGGGTGAAGGTGCTGCTGACGTGGATTCATCAGTTCCTGAGAGAGCGAAGTCTTCAGTTTTTGCAGCAGGAGGAATCTCGCCGGGAGTGGCCTCACGTTCATCGATTTTGACCAGTGGTTGATCGTAGGTTACTTTAGCACCTTCTTCAAAAAGCAGTTCTGAAATGACACCGGCCACTGGCGATATGACAGGGATAGACGTTTTATCAGTTTCAACTTCAGCAACCACCTCATCTGCTTGCACAGTATCACCGACTGATTTTCTCCAAGTAATATCTCCCTCCGAGATTGATTCGGGGAAGGAAGGTACATTAATGGTTCGGATGGCATAAAAATAGCTTGATGTATGAATCTTGTGGTGTGCTGGCGAAAGTTTAATCACGCTAGAAATAGAGGAATAAGAAGTAACAGCAGAAATAAACTACAACTTATGGGCAGTTCCAGCTAGGTGCCACCTCTTTTGGAAAGTTATTTAAATCTAACAATAATAGCCGCGCTCGCAGACAACGATGTAAAATAAATGTTGCTACGATAAAAGCCCGGGAATGTACTGGAAAGCCATTAGTAAGCAATTCAAAAGATTTTAGTGAAAAAGACAAATGGAAGAATTCATAGAGAAAGAAAAGACTACCGAAAAGCTTCTTTAGAAGTAGATTGCAATAAGCGACGCACGGACAGTGAGAAAACATGGCCCGACAACAACTGCGACCCCCGAAACATGATACAGTAAAAGTGGAGTTACACGGAACCCTAGAAACACAGTACGAAAGAATAAAAAATTGGCGAGCTACTAGACTGTTTGCACTGAGTAACTCCAAAAACGCAGTGAGAAAAAGTAATACAAGAATTGTAAGGAATACTCAACAATAGCAACCCCCAACAATCCCAATGTTCAACTGCTTTTATGGAATAGGGGGGAGGCGGGTTTAAACAAAATTTTTGTATTTTCAAAGAATCTGTACTTGTAATGCACCTGCCAGTGCAGAGCTGAGAAATGATTAATATACAAGATTAATTGTACTCAGCATGCATCTCTTCGAAAAATGATGAGGAGAACTAATGATGGCAAAACTACGCGGGGTGTTTTTACCTTTTTAAAAAGATTGTGAAAGTTAAAAAATACAATTGTAATACTTTATTTGTTCGAACTGTTGGTTTCGATTACTTGGGCGGACATATAGTACTAGCCGGTTGGCCGGCCTTTGGGCCGTGCCATCAGACCCCAAGCCCACTGGTTCCAGAATATGTATTCTGCCCTAGTACAATTGTAATGCTTTGTTTGTTCGAACTGCCGGTTTCGGGACTTGGGCGGCTATCTTGTACTAGTCGGTTGGACGGCCTTTGGGCCGTGCCAACGGCCCCCAAGCCCTCTGTTTCCAGAATATATATTCTGCCGCAGTACTATGCCTTCTTTTACCTTAAAGGGAATCTCGGGACGCCACAAGGTGACTACGTTGTTAAGGCTTACGAGAGGGAGAATTTAAGACAACGGCCAGGTTGGGAATTGGCTAGGCTGTTGATAGAAGCTTTCGACATGCCTTTCAGTCCATATGAGACGCCTCCAACCTTCTCTCAAATGCTTAATTATTATTGCTTTTTTTGTGGAAGCTTCTAAGTGTTATGTTGTGTCATGATTTCGCTTTTACATTGTTGAGGGATTGAGGCAATTTGGTTCGACTGCATTTTTAAGCATTAAGGCAAAAGAACTGTCGGTGGAACTGCCACCCCATGACCGAAATTGGAAAGTGTTATTTATTCTCTAAAATTTTGCAACATTTGTAATCTCCTACGAAACATATTATTAGTACATAGTAGTCTTTGCAAACCAGATGCATTCATTTAGCCCTTGAAATACAGACCGCATTTGAAGCTTAGACACAATAATTACCCATATTTGCGCATTCCGCACATTTTTCACTGCGTTTAATTACTTGTACGAATTCTACAGATTTGTGAATTACCGATATTTACACAGGTTTCTTTTGATAATGGTGCTGACATTTAATTGGTTAGTATAATCGTGCATATGTGCGCTCGGTCTCTGTCCTAAATCAGGAATGCTTGCACAGGCTTGTAGCTCTCCAGTCACAAAGGTAGTTCAGTATAAATGCTAAGATTTCTCTTAAAGACTTTTCTGCTCCAGCATAAACTGAGGAAATGCAATAGTATTGTCTGCTCAATTATTACCCATAAAGGAACTCTAGCCTTCAGTAGGTAAGCATGTTGCGTGAGGTCACTATTTTTGTTACGGGTCTGGTGTCGTTACCAAACTTATTTTAGCAATTCCACAAGCTAGCAAACTTCTATCTTAGATGTATTTGCAAACCTCTTTTAAATGTGCGAAGGTTTGGATTTAATTTCGTTACTGGTGCAGATGTAACGCTAATGGAATGTTCATTCAAATCACCCATTATTTGTGTTCACCAGCTTGAGCTTTCTTATGGCCTAATTAAACACTTCTTTACATGATTTCAAAATTGGATTCTTCGGGAACATTCATGATTTTCTGGTTTAAAGGTTGTTTGTCGGCTGGAATTCTTTGTGTTGATTTTTTCATTCGTGATGTATTTATTACACAAAAGGTACTTTTTTGTAAACATTGCATTTTATTATAGGGCTCCGAAAAAGGTTGTTGGGGAATTTGGGTTCTCAGATTCTTTCCATCCACAGCAATGCTCAATTTTCCGCAGTTTGCTTGGTCTCACTGGTATTGCCAGTGGAGTGGGTCTTATTGTTTACTTGAATCCATCTGTTCGTGAATATGTCACGGAGAATGTCCCTCGGTTAGAACACTACATAAGTCGAATGGATGATATCGTTTGTGAATGGAAGAAGAAAGCTAGCGCTTTCGAACTACCAGCGCTGCCATCAATTAAGTTTTTCAGCAACAAGTACGTGTGCCATTAATTGTTTCTACCCTCTGATCTTTTATGTTTCATTAACTTCTCGCTACCAACACGCTTCTAGACCTCAAGATATTCAGCTGAAACCCTTTGGCAGGTTAGTTACGCCAAACTAGCGGTTAGGAGTTATTACCGTAATTTAGGCTTTCGTTGCAAGCAGCTCGGATGCAATAGTTACTTCAAGTTGGTATTGTTCCTTACGTAACATGTGTTTGAACAATGGTGTTTTTGGGGTAATAATGAGGCAAATCAGTCACAGTAATTTAATAAAATCCTCTTTTAAAATGTGATTTGTCCACGAAATCCTTAACTTGTGACTCAGTTTTGCAGGGATCCGTACTTTCAGAACTGGGTGTTTTTTTTAATTCTAATCTCGAATGCCTAAAGGTTATGATGACAGAATTGGTCTATACCTTGATGCTTCTCACTTGGCCAAACTGCGTAATCACACAACAAAATATTCTCTATTTACTATTCTGTGCTTCTGTGTCTTAAACACATCCTTATGCCTCCGCTTATATTTGTAATGTATGGCTTTTGCCACGATATCTTGGTACGCAAATCCTGACGCAGGA
This sequence comes from Taenia solium, assembly GCA_001870725.1. NCBI lineage: Eukaryota > Metazoa > Platyhelminthes > Cestoda > Cyclophyllidea > Taeniidae > Taenia > Taenia solium. Next base: position 62,915 of record MIEF01009214.1, on the reverse strand, counting down.
ACTTTTTCTATTTTCAGACTTGACGTGGTAAGCGTGTGCTTTTTCATTCTTGAACTAGTCAAAAACCTGCAATGTTTTACCAAAAAGTATAAAATGTTATGTTGGATTTGATTACGATCATTAGCATTTACCCGAATTTCGACTATCACAACCTACGAGTTAAAGAATCTTCCTTGTTTTCAGTTTACCTAATAATTGAATTCTATTTTTGATGAAACCCTTCTTAATCGGCCATGCGATAGTAAACGGAGAAATGGCGGTTTGTAGCATCATCTAATGGTCTGTTTCTAGCCCTCGAGCGATGTTGGCATTGGTCCCACTTTTCCATCGGCGTCTGATGTTATTCATCAGGTACCTAAGGTCTCTGAACCCATTCAAGGTTTGTCAGCAGGGTTTCGTTTATGCTTTCCCACTATATATCACATCAGTTCACATTTTAACGCTAAATCGGCCATTTTGTAACGTCTATTTATCTGCATTATGCGGCTTTCTTTTTTCATCATTGGTATCAATGCAATTCAATATGATTACATCTTCATTTGGTCACCAAGCCCTATCAGCCTCTAAGCGGGTTTCTTGCTAAGTACATTTGTTGTGCAGATATTTTGAGAATAAAGGCCTTCTTGTAAATTACTGCATTTTTAGCGATAAGTTGTGGCATTGTGGTAAGCACATTGGCTCGGGCTTTCTCCCACTTACGCCTGCCTTATGGATGTAGAATAGTAGCAGTAACTTTTACTAATAAAATAAAAGTAATTGCTGTTTTGTTAGTGTTTATTGGGCACATGCTAACTAATTTCTCTCATGCACTAAATAGACGCAAGGCTATGGGGATGAGGTAAAAAATTTGACCTTTTCAAAGCTTCATGGAAATTTGTTTGTATTTTAAAAAATAGCGAAATAAAGATGCACAGCAAGTTAAATGTAGGGCCGACTTTCACTGACGGATATAACTTCAAAACACTATCATGTTTCAACCTCACAGATGGTTCAGAGTAGCACAAGGTTTGAAGCAATTCGTAAATGCGATTCCTCTCTGCTAATGCTGTTTAAACTTTGTTAATTTTCTTGGCTACTTAGCTTAGATCTATCTAGGTACATATCATGTAAAACTGTAACTACGAGCCCTTTTTTATCGGTAAGACTGAATGAAGTAGATTTTATGCTGAGGTATTGTGGTCACATCACCGTCGTCCATAAAATAACGGTAGTGTAGGATAATCGGCCATTAATTATTCGTTTAAGCTTTTGATATGACTGTCGATTTTGATGTGGTTTTCAATTTTTTTTACAAACTGTATATCCGTGAAACAAATCTTTGGAATCGATAGAGGTCTGGGTTTTATAAGGGGCAACTTGTCTGCGTCGTACCTGAGGAAAGAGTCCTTTAAGTGGCTTGACAGTGTAGTCCTTGGCCGGGAAAAAATAATGCAATTTCTTCATACTTCAAGTTTGTCTTGTGTTTAGACTTGGAAGAGCACATTCATACTGCCATAAAGGGCACAGAAAAGGCCGTCAATGATGCTCTTGTGGATCTTCGGGCTCTGCAAAATGTTACGAGGCGTCAGTTAAATGATCATCAGAATGAACCGGTAAGGCGGGCTGCCCTTTGGTGCACACACACTCACTCCCCTGAGTCAGACTTGTGCATTCGTTTTTAGAACAAATTTGACCTCCCAGGGTTAACGGGTAACAAGTTGAGAATGGCTGAGCGCAAGGCCAAGGAAAGCCACCAAAACGCTCAGTAAGTTGTTTTGTCCCTAAAATATTTTAGCCTCATTGTCCAGTCTTTCACATGTTGAAGTGATTGCTAAAACCTTTATCGGTTTCACGCATTACTAGATGTATGCTTGATAGTTTTGACACCTTCTCCCCTTCAAATATCCTACTTTTCTAACAAAGTGCCGAGCAGTCCTCACGCCAGTACGAAAGCGTGTAATTCAGATAAGCAATCTACCATAATTCCAAAAATATCGGTTTATCGACGTCAACTGACGTAAAGCTACCAGCCTTCTTTAACTTCATTGCTCGAAGTCTGCTACTATTTATTTCTCTGTAAACCTGTTAAGCGTAAGCGTTCACTCCACGCAATGTAGTGGGTTGGGAAATTAATGTGATTGCTAAGTAACGGCCTTTGGTTGGTTTTAGAAACCAGCTTGCTCATTTACGAGCACTACTTGATTCTGCCAAATCAAATGTTTCGGAGCAGGAAAAAGAATTGGTGAGGGCAGCCATTGCTCGCTATGGAGATCTTGCCTACGACCTTTCCGGACTGATAACAGAGGTGAATGGGATTTCTTTATTAGCGTTAGTAGGTTCCCGCATTGGTTCAATGGAGCGTTCTCTTGTTCTTTGTTCCGTATTTATTTGGTGTAGAAAAGGCCTCTTGTTTGTTCATTAAATATTTGGATGCATGGTTATACGGTGTTTCCGTTCGTACCTTGATTTTACTTTTCGAAAGGTGCTGCTCTGTACAATCAACCCTCAGCTTGATTATTTGTTACATTTTGGTACTTGAGTTTGTAATTTTCGCCAATCATTATTAGTTACTTCCTTTGGATGGAGTGTTTCTTACATTCCTTGCAGTTTTTTGTCGACGAGAGAATTACCCTAAATTTTTAATTGAGATTGTTTTTTATCTAACGCTTTTATTTTGTCGGCTCAGGTTTCATGCTGGTTAAACCTGCCGAACTTGACAATTTTTCTCTTCCGTAGAATTCACTGCCTAGGCGTTTTTAACATCAAGTGCTTCAGGACCTCTGCTGCTGTTAAATCCATTCGGCGTTGGCAGGCGTGTGTATCTAATTCGGAGCATGAGCTTGTACTCTGCATCAGCAAAGCTGTTTTTCGAACCAATCAAGATATCACTAAGTTGTGTATGGGGAAATACGCTTTAAAATGTTAAATACTTTTGTTATGTGGTTTTAGGATGTTTTAGATCTTTTCAATTAAGGCGTGCTTTGAAATTTCATTTTGCCATCCAAATTATAAAGGTAGTCCTAACGCCACTTAGCTCATAATATGTAATGGTTGGCATGTTTAGTCATATTTTTTTGTGCTGAAAGTTCATTTTCATCCATTTCATGAGGTTATTTATCTCAACTCGCTGATGGCTGAAAATAGTCCTATGCTTCGAATGGACCTTTACCTCTTTCTGGCTGTTGTCTGTAAATTCCCTTTGTTTCGATACTTCACGGTACAGTAATGATTACCAAGACTGAACCCAAGGATTTTCGTTTGAAGAATTTGCCGTTTTGTATTTGTAAAACTACTGGTGTCTTTTGTGTAGAAGTGGATAAAATTTACAAAAGAAACACCATCTACGGGCAGGCTCTGGGACCCACTCGCAGTTAAAAATAGCTTCTCTTTCATGGCCATATCAAGTATCACGTTAGGCTGTACTTTCGTGCTACAATCGACGGCCAGAGGAGGGAAGTTGGTGGTTTCCCCAAATTCCTGGTTCACTAGGGAGCGGAAAACTGCATGTAGCCTTGGAAAAAAAGGTGGAGAAGCATGGGAATAACCATAACTTATTGATTCATGTGTGTGTAGTGTGCGCGCAATGATATTTACCGAAACGAAACAGCCCTACTGGAGTGTGCAAGACATCCTCACTTCGGACCTTGGGACCCGTTCTCCAAATGTCAAATCCCGCCTCCTGTCTGCCCTTCTGTTACTAACTGGATGTGGCCTTTTTATCTTCTGTAGAATAACTAAGGCACAGGACGCGCTCGCTCCCCCGTTCCTACGTGAAGTTACCCTTAGTTCGTGTTAATGCACACTCCACATTTATTTAGGGTGTAATTCTTCTGTAGCCATAATATTTTGGGTATCAGCCTTAGAATAAAACCCTAGGGAGTGTTTATCCTTTCTGTGATGAAGTTGAACTTCTTAAATGAATGAAACGTTAAAAAGAGAGGTGTTGGTTCGTGGAATATACCTTTACCCACCAACTTGTAGAATAAATGCGCCCTATGTGCGTTTGATTTCTAGAAGGGTGTTGCCTTCCCAAAATCTCTAGAGAATTCGTGTTGTAATCAATTTTCATTGTTCATCAGTGCTGTGAATTTGAATGTTTGGTCTCCAAAAAGGGGTTAAAGTTTATTGTTTGGACGAGGCAAGGTCATCATAACCCCTACAAATTGTTCCTCTTGAAACTCAATGTGATGCATCACGTATACACTTTCAAAAAGTATTGTATTAGCTATCTTCGTATTTGTTACATACCTCGGTAGTTTTCGTTGGATAGAATCGACAACCAATTGCTTTCGTGCTGCCTTTTCGCACGAGATGAGAAAGTTGAGAGCTTCTCTTTTCAAAGTTTTTACACATAATTGGAGTGGAAAATATTACTAGCTTGGTTACACTACTTGTTGAACTGTGGAAAATCGTGGTGATCTGGCAATCTGACCACACCAATGACTCCTTAGTCCAATGGGTAGTCTTCTACCGTTTTTAATGTGCTCTGTAATATTATTTTAATGGAATTGTTTTAATAGGATTGATTTGAATTTAAACTGAAGTGTTCAAGATGCAAAGTTAAATTGCTGTGAAACTAGTAGCGTTTATTAAATCAGGTCATGCACACTATATGAAAGCCAAGTAAGATGCTTTTTGGTGTGAAACTGTTGAAATGAGTTTATAGTCCACATTTATGCAAAATTAAGGTTTAGCCTAAACTAGTCTTTCTGGGTACTAGTGTCTTTATTTGGAGGAGCGCAACAGTGGAGTCGATTGAAGAGTTGGTAGAAAGTAAAAATAGGTTATGGTTAAATCTCCAAGGCTTCCACCTACCTTTACCAGAACAACATTTTAATCAATGCGGTTCGACGATATTACTGATCTCGCTCCTGTCCTTATGATTGCGATTACAATTGAACCGCTTCCGATTGCACAGCAACGAAGCGTTAAAGGGCTTGCTAAGGGACTAAATCATGTGTGCACACAAAATCGCTGGGTTATTTTGTGTGATCAACACCTCTATCATCCGACCTAGCGGTTGATAACATTGGTCTTTTGGCGAACACAGTCACTTGAGTTACAGCTTTGGAGTCTGTATTAACGCCATTAAGTGTTCCTGAGGGTTGAACACTTTACTTGTGCTTTTATAATACTTATTCTGAATTTATAATGGTTATGAAATTTCGCTACTTACTGCCATCGTAGCTTATTACTATCGCATATCGTCTGAAGTCAAGCCGTTCGATACAGTTAAAGCCATTTATGGGAATTAACGTACTTTTGTTGCATTTTACCCGCTCTGGGGGTCAGCGCAGATTAATTGCTTCCGCATTGTGCTGGCGACGGACCCCATGGAAGGTGGTAGTGAGCGTAATTTTCTATAAGCTAGTGCTTTAATTCAGTACCACTCTATCATGTTTAGCGCATATTGCATTTTGATATTTTTCTCTTACCTGGCATCCTTCAAGGCACGTCTTCTCAAGTAGCATATTTATTCCATAAGCTTATTACCTAAGTGATACGTCAACACAGGAATGCGTACCGAGTGCGCCAACGCATTCCGAGTCAATGAAAAAATACAAACGTGAAGTCGTTATGTAATTCAGCTCGAATGCTTCTTATAAGCATTGCACCTATTTAAATGGAGTGCTTTAATAAATTGTTTCCTGTGAGTGCTAAATTTACTTGAACATTGTTTTAACGGCTGCAAACAGAACTCTTTCCCGTTCAGTAAAATTCAGCGGTTGCAGCTACGAATGTTTCACGTTCTCTGTGTTTTTGTGTTTATGTTGCCAGTTTATTGCTTACACTGTGTCGAAAGTCAGTTTTAATGCTGTGTTATGGTTCCATCATCTGTGAAGTGCTCATTTGGGTTTTAGAGGAGATACATGTTAAACTGATGGTACTGTTATTTCCTTCGAAACACTACTGACTTTGATAACTGTACAAAATTATGCGACAAAATATTTTAATCTTCACAAATCAGCCTATGGGGGTAGGTGGAGAGGCTTGGCGAAGATGCTGTTGGAACCTCAGACGTTAAGTGACTAGGTAAACTTTGTCTTGGAAATCAACTAAGGCTAGACGTTTTCACACTCGCAGATGTGCAAAAATATTCATAATTTAAATTGGAATTTATCTTATTTAAAGTTCCACCACCGTCACTAAGCTATTCATAATTTGGCATTTCTTCTGGAGCATGCTATGTTCTTTATTACTGTTGGAGTTATTTCAGCCCTGAAAGTTGGCGTTTTTCCGTGAATTTCCCAATTGAAGGTGATAATGGTTGGCTAGAAAATGCTTTTGGTTATTGAGCAAAAATACCAACGGGCGCGCAGTGCTTGCCGAACATCTTGTTGAACGCCACGAAGTATAGTATTAGAAACGACCTACTTCCAGTACCCCAAACTTATTCATTGTGAAATATGGTTGAAATACCAATCACGTGACCTCCACTAGGAAACTATTTGCAAATACTTAAACAAGATGATGAGATGACCCTGCGAAGGCCGTTCAAATGCATTCCTCTGCGCTCTCAGTGCCATCACTGCTTTTTTCTCCACTATTTCCGTTCGTTTAATACCTGATGCGGACATGCGTCAAATGCCTCTCTCCTCAAATGTGAACACTGTTTTGACTCACGAAAGTCCAAGGTGGCCATCAAATAATCAAAACATTGAAATTCAAAGTTCATCTACTCTTTTCTATCATCAAGGCCATTGGTTTTATCCTTTTTAATATTCTTATTTGTACGGGCATGAATGCTTACACGAACTGTGATACAAGTTCATAATCCGTCTTCAGTTCATAGTTTTGGTCCGCGTGAGGCCGCGCATGCGTGGATGTCATGACCACTAGGTTCAATCCAAAACCGTTTTGCTTCTCCATGTACAAAAAAATAGCGGACGTGCTGAAATACGGAATGCTACTTATTGCTATCTAACTGGCACAAATTATTCTTATGATTACTGTCTCCAAAAATTGTAAGTTCTGGTGCAGTGCAATTATTATTGACTTCAGAATCTGAGGTCAGGTGCGTGTATAAATATCGAAATGCCCATATCGCTTGTGTTTATTGTCTGTTTTGTGTTTGGCGAAATGTGGTCAGACAAACCACGGATGTACGGCTCATTAGTTCATTGAAAATTGGCCATCTATAAGAGCTAGAGAACGTTTTCTTTCCAATTCACCGTTAGGTCCGTCGTCTTCAAAACCAAAGTTCCGCCCTCATCAACCTTATGAAAGCTGATAATGAGGATAAGGCAAAGTTGCACGATGAACTCAACTCAATTTTACCGAAATCTCTCTCGCGAAAACCTCTCCTCAGAGGTAAGTACTGAATGCCCAACAAACGAAGTGAATTGGATATTGCGTTGAAAATACCATAGTCACTTACTTTTTCTAACAAAGTGCCCTCCCTAGGATTGCCAACAAGGAATTATTTGTGCATCATCTAAGCGTTTTATCTAGATACGGGTGTTTCTCGTTGGAGTGCCTTACGGCTACCCTGTAATATAAAACACTCAAGTTTAGTTATTTTAAAAATTTTTGTAAATTCACGACATTCTCGTCCCCTTCGTTTTTTGAGGAATGAGATAATCCGTCTTCGTTTGGCCATTCATGTTTATGCTTTGAAGCATGAGTAAATAGCATACTGTCAGATGAGTGATGCATGTGAACTACTAATTTGTTTTCACAAAGCAGGATTCGATACACTATGTAAACTGCTTTCTTGGTTTTATTCATGCCTTCAATCCCTGTGTTCGGCTCTGGCCACTCGGAAGCATGGGAACACATTGAGTGGAAGTTACATTGTTAAATGGATGTGATCCGATGTTCTGCGAATATCCGCCAAAGCGCCTTCCGTTTTGAAATATTATTGCAATTGGTGGGGGTATTTAGTAGCCTGATGGCATCAGGTTATGCCAAAATTATCCAGGCAATTTTACTAGTGATTAGATTCTGCTTTTTTCCTGGATTCAGTTTTGTGATTTAAATTAAGTATATATTTTTTGTACACTGGTAATAATTTACTTTATTAAAATATAGCATTCACACAATCATCCTTCGTTATTTCTAAATTATCTCCATTTCCTTGCAACGCTTGTTGTGTTGCTTTAAGCTTTCATAGGTTATCGCCAACACCAAATTATTTTGCTCTCGAGATTCTTTCGGAGCAAACTTTGGCTAGACTATTCTGCTTTAATTACTTTCCATGAGATCTTTGTGTGGTCTTCCTATTGGTCAAACGCATTATACGCTGCTATCTCACCGTTCAAATCTCTGAAAAATAGAAAGTGAAGTGGCACATGTTGTTTATAAAGCGTTAGTAGACTTATAGTCGGCATTAATAATCACTGAGGCTTATTTGTTCCAACCACATCTGAAGGTATGTGTTTTGTCGATTTCCTCCAACGCTCTTGCTCTGATATAACTGCATTTTCTGATTTTACATGTTTCGCCGAAGGACTGGTGGACGGAAGTTATTTACCATTAACAGACTGTCATGCCTCAACGTGTCCTCTCGTTACCCTCGTCTCCCATTCCTCTTTCTAGACGATGGATCTGAGCTGACAATTGAGGAGGTAAACTCTTTACTAGTCATGTCGCTGGAGCGGATCAACAAGCTGCAGGAGAGCTTGCAAGCCAGTAGTGCCTCTGCCAAGCGGCACATCGCGATGGCACTCCAGAAGTACAAGAATGAGGCCGATGTCATTACCCAAGAAGTTGTGGAGCGGGCAATTTTACGCGAACAAATCAAACGCGAACTGGAGCGCTTTGAATGGGTAAGTGGTCTTACCATGAAATTTTGGGAAAAGTTTTCGACATACCAATCCATCCAAAAGAGCACAAATCAAATTCAAAAGTGAGGAGGTGGGATAAATGCAGTTTTCTATTATTATTATTATTTTTGGGCCAATGCTACGCCATTGATGAATGTTGGAATTAAATCCAAAATCCATTGTCGAAGCGTGTCTAGTTTGTATCACTGTTCCCTTGCCCTTAATCCGCAGTCTATACCGAAAAGCCCTATGTTCTCATTATCACGATGAATGAATGATTGATCTTTCCGTAATCTATTTTGTCGTGTATTTGGATTTCTTATCATTCTTTTTTTCAGAATCACGTTACTGATGTTGCACCTTCATTTTGAACATCCATTTTAAATGGCATCGCACAATATACTCATATACCACTGTAGGGCTTAATGTCAAATTAGATTTTCTGAGAAACCCTCAGTAACAAGTCACTTTCATCTTTCATTTCGTGGGGGTATATGCACCCGCAATTTTTCACACACTGCATTTAGTGTTCTGGGTGTGTGCGTTAGGGATTTGAATTTATCTTCTGTCGATCAGAGTAAAATCTTACTCACAATTTTGTGGATTGGTTTTTCTATGTATTAAGAGATCTAATTGTTTCCCTTTTGGAGTATTGTGATCCATAAGAATCCCTCCGATTAGTGGTCCTGATCATCACTAATGGCATGAAACCGCACATCTTCCCCTCTTGTATATCAGGCAACGTTGGACCCGTGTTAACCAGAGGACCACCAGCTTAATCTTTGGGTCCTAATTCAAGTATAAAAACACATCTTTTAGCAGAAAGTTGTAAATCTTCACCTTTGTGTTTAATGCGCATGAGTAAGCAAAGTAAGCACGTTAAGTGTAATTATCACAGATATACTGTTTCAATTATTTTCATCGCTGAACAAACGAGCTCAAACAATTAGGTTCTTTGTTTACATGCACCACAAACCTTTCAGGTCTTCGACTCTGTCATTATTTAAAAATGTGGCATTTGAATTGCTTGGAGCTCTGATGCTGCATCTCTTTAAATCGGAACAGGGTTTTTTTATTGGTCGAAAATGCTGTAAGAATCGATCATCCCGATTTTGCTGAGCGAAATGGTGGCGAGGATTAGTAATGGACGCTATTTTTTTAGTTGTTAAATTGGACCATATAATCAGTGTACTAAACTAATGGCGATTAAGGAAGCGTACTATTACTACAAAGATATCATTGGCAATAACAATGCATATGCCCTACGCGGTATTCATAATTTTATTGATTCGGACTGTTCAGTGGGTATATGCATTGCCCATCTTATTGTTCATCTAACAAATAATAGACAGATCTGCTGCCTCGGTGTTATTTTTGTTCCTACTTTTTTTTCCTTAAGCATATCAGCATTCGGTGAGGTGGGACTTGGGTCCAAGCGGAATCGATCATCGTAACAAAATAGAGTTCTTATTTTTAAATTGTTTACGTAAAATGTAATGCTCTCACCTGCTTTAGAATTCTTCGTTATTCACAGGGGAACTAGTGTTTCCTTTTTAAAATTGCCTATGCATTGTGAATGCATGAAAGGATGTCTTATAAATATATTGCTTTTGGCTAGACGGAATCATTTTACAGTCTTTCTTCGGTAATGTAGCGATAAGTCCAATTTCGTTGTGCCGAATGAGGGCGCAACGAATATGAATGTTGTTTTTCGTTTACCCCTTCCAACTCTCCAACTTTTGTACCTTTATCCCCCCTCTTGAAACAAATGTTTTAGCGTACACGGGAGAGTTGAATATCTTGCGGAAAAAACTGTTCCTTTTTATTGATAACGCATCAAAATCCTTGGCCTAAAAAACTTGTACGTGAATGTCTATTATGCTCAGTCGATGGTGTACCATTTAGGGTGTTTTGGCGCTTGCACTGTCGTAACTAAATAGATAGACGAAGAAGACATGCCTTGACATTTAGGTGAATTCAAATGATCAAAGCTGTGGAATTATTTGTTAACTGCAATCGTGGAAACATAGCTCTTGTTTATTTTCCCGCATTTCCCGCGCAGTCGTTATGCGAATTGTAATTAACTATGGGCAGTGGTAATAACCAGCCACTTAGAAATTGAGCTTTTCTGCTTGTAATAAGCTTTAATTTCCTCTACTGTGGTTGAGGTGGGAAGGAAACAGTACCCTTCTTGGTCAGCACTCAAAATGTCCAACATGTTTTGGTAGACCAAGGACTAATCTTATCATGCGTATGAGTCATACAAGCGATAAGAGGAATAGTTGATCTGATGACGCAGTTTTTGCCTCAGTGTTAGTAGGAGAGTTAGTTAATCCGCTAGAGAATTTGTTGCTACTCTTACAAAGTATTCTGCTACTTACGGTAGTAAATTTTTGTAAACGCAGGTCACTTTTATGACCGCAAATACAGACTCCTTTTTTATGGCCTGCGACTTGAGATACACAATTAAGTTTTTAAAATCACGATGCTTCATCTGTCCCGACGTTTATTGATGTGAACGCTGTGTCGGTGGATCACGTGAGGAGACCTTTCATATTGAATTTGGCTCCGGTTAATATTGCCTCGGCCTCCTATTTAATCAACCAAAATGGTTCATTTAGTGAAATTTTCTGTCCCTGCCTTGCTTTGTTAACTATTGTTAACTGACAAATATTTTCAAACTTTAAGGAATTGGCAGCTATTGTGTTTCTTCAAAGCACTACTCCTCCAAACTACAGTGTATGATGGCAATACTGCGTATTTCCCCCCAGTATTCCGGGTCCTCGAGCCACCAAAATAGTTTTACTTAACTTTCTTTAGAGATAGAGTTATCAAAAGTAGTTCGCAACACTTTCTCTGCTGTTGTGCAGATATATGCGCAGCTATAATTAAGTGCACTAATCCTTTATTTGTTTGCGCCTGCTGTTTTGGCGAACCACTAGAACAATAAACCAGTTTTAAGCATAATGAGGATTTTTTAATAAGCATGAATTATTCCGCTTTTTTTAGCTTGCAGAGCTATATCCTCTCGTGATGTCAGCAGTGGTTCTTGTCAAGAGCATTCTCTGGATCCTCTCACCATCCATTTCCAGAAGCATTGCTGCATTAATTGCATGTAGACTGCGAGGATAGGGCATGTGCAACATTCCAGTTAGATGTGACTGTTGTGCATTGGGAAGGTCATCTTGTTTATTCTCAATTTCACTTCATTTTGGTGAATATGGTTTGGGTACAATGTCTAGGGATTACGCCTAGGAAGTCTTTTTGGCGAATTCAAAAATTAGTGACTGTTCACGACCATGTAGATATTTAGCTTTTGATTGTATTGCATTCATTTCCATTGCTAGTCAGCTGGCATTGTATGAATTTTCCTCAGAACCTCACCTTGGTTATGCTTAGCGACTTTTTTGTTATACAGTTCAATAGAGCAAACCAGGTGTATTGTAGGATGGGTTAAGCACGTTGTGCTTTAGGTTTATTTTGCGTTGTTTCCAGACAAATACCCGAAATGTTTAAGTGAAACGGGCTTTACTACGATCAGAATTAGCGTTTTGTATCGATTTTCTCTGTAAGAGATTCAGTATCCCATTGTTACCTCCAGGATCAGTTAAATCATGACTGCAAAAACAGGTGGTTGGTTGCCTTCCCGTAGGAAAAGTACACCCCAACTTTACCTAAAAGTATTCAGTACTTATCATTAAGTTGATTGAAGTTTTGTTTGAAGCAAGTGAGAGTTTGTACTTGATCATCTATTAAACATAATTGGGTGCATTTGTACAGAACTATAGTAAACCATTGCACAAGAGGGCGCAGTTTTGGGACTTATTAATACACTTCAGATCATTTCGTGTCGATTGTAATTTTTTATTATAGGGCGATTTTAAGTTCGATGCTTAAGTGATTCGGTCTCTATCGTGTCACTTTGTAGGAGAAGCAGGCGCGTGCCAACACAGAACATGAGTTGAACGCGGCATTGGCGCGCCACGGTCACCACTTGGCTTATATGCTTCGTCTCAAACAGGAGGAGATGGAGCACCACTTCGATCACCGCTTGCGCGAAGCGCTTGCCGAACAGAAGATGGCCATCGAGGGCGAAATCCATCGCTGGACTCGTAGAATGGAAGCCATCGAACATGTGGTCGATGGTCGCGCTAACATTGATCGCATCGCCAAGGAGACGCAAGCTCTCTGGCTGGCTGTAGAAGCTCTCGCTTTTGCTCTGGAGATGCCGTTCTCCAGGATTGGGTCTCCTGGTACTATAGGACGCCAGTCCAGGGAGTTTAAGCCATTCTACGTGAGCGAACCACTCGGAAGCTATGTAGACGCCGTCAAGGAGACTGCAGGCGAGGGTCACGAGTTCGCCAGTGTAGTTGTTGAGAGCCTACCGCGGGAGGCACTCACTGATGGGGTGTGGACGCGACAGGGTCTCCTCCAGCGTTTTAATAAAGTCAGTTATTTTTTTCTATCTTGACATTTTTTTTGTTTATTACCTACAAGACCAAGGGAGTACCACAATCCGGGATTCTCTTGAAAACTAAGCAAAGATACAGCTGCTTTTGACTTTCACATAGCAATGAATTCAATAAAAGCACCCACTAGATCCGCGCTACGACTTTATCATGCGCCCTTTTAGCCTGACATTTACTCTCGGGAGCTACTTTTCAGATATTTGTTTATCATCTTTGTTTCGAAAATGGCAAGTGCAGACCTAGGGTTGCAGATGCACAAATTTCACTTTTTGTCTGTTGTATAAATATTGTTCGTGTTCCATGGTGCGCAGCCTTAACGACCTAATTCGGTTCGTTTCCTTTTTTCTGTATTCCACAACGCTCTTCTACCACACTTTTTCGCCTCTATTGCACAGGCTTTACTGTCATTGAGTTTGGTACCTTTATTATTGCTTTACGTTTTAACCCAAAACAGTCGTCATGACTTCAGCTATAGCCGTTTGAAGACGAATAAGCAAAATACCGATCTTTCTCTCGAACTAAGATTCCAGGGTGTTATTATCGGTGTTGATGACATTAGAGTGTGTGTGAGGGGTTGAAATGTGTAAATTTGTTGCCTTATACAATTGCGTTGTGGTAACCATGTGGTGCATGCTGTTTTGCTGAAGGTCTACAAGACGGCGTGTAACGTGGCACTAGTAGGTGAGACAGGGGGATCACTGTGGAGTTACGCAATATCGTGGTTGCAGGCGCGCCTGCTCTTTGACGGTCTTGGCCGTCGGCGGGTGTTGGCGCGGCTGCCGGGCGTGGGACCAACCCTCCTCACGCCGGAGAGCGAGTGGCCCGTGGGGGCGGAGGGGACCTCGGTGCCAGACGCCTTTTGCCTATTGACTAGTGCACGCGCTGCTCTAATGCCCGAGGCGGACACCGCAGTGAACGTTGATCCTACCAACTGTGCCGATATCGAGTTCGCAGTACGTCTTCTCTCCCAGCTTCGAGGTCAGCCTGCAGCTGTCGCCGCTGACTGGATCAACGACGCACGACGCTTTCTCGAGGTGCAACAGGCTATCCATGCCCTTCTCGCCTACGCCACTGCACAAAACTTCTCCGCTTTTGAGGAGAGACTTTAATGCACACCTTTTGCAGCAGGGTCACATTAACGCAATCGCCCATAATAGTTTTCTCCCTACTTTACTCTGCACACAATACTTCTACTGTAAAAGAATAAATTATCGGTTTTCCTACAAGTTTTACGCTGACTCCCATCCAATGTGATTGATTCGTCCTTTAGTAACCAGTGTCTGCTTTTGTATTAGTGCTGAGTGTTCAAGGTTTATTGGCCCCTTCACCGCAAGTTTGGTACAGAATGATAGCGTTTCTCCAAGCAAACTTTCTTCTTTGCCGGGTTAGGCTTGCTTTCCAGGCCTGTTTATACTACTATTTGCACTGCTAAAATGTGTGTGATTACGCTCATCTCAGGGCATTCGACTTGAGCGAGCAATTTACCTGAACTTCCTTTTATTAATGGTTGTCAACTGAACTTGGCAGCCTGAATGCAGAAGACAGAGGGGCCTGTGCTGGCTCTCATCTATCGTGATGCATGGTAATGAATGCACCGCATCTGTTTGCTTGTTAGGTCGTCTTACACATGTGTTCACATCAACACATCTCTCGTGCGTTACCTTTGGTAAAATGGCGGTCTTTCCCTTGAGCCTTTCAATAATCTATCCAAGAATTCCCCTCAGTCCTCATAAACCCTGAATAAGCGGAAATTAGCAACTTCATAAGTATTTTAATTCCACTTTACTTGCATACTTATCGGCAAAGGATGTAAGAATTTGGGCCTTACCTAGCCGGAGACCAGGTAATGGTAGCTGACCCCAGTATATGGTGTGTAGGAGTGATCTTGTCTATGGTACAATTTTGAAAATAACCACGAACAATCTAATCGTGTTTTTGGGTCATTTATCCGCCAACTTGGTTTTAGTGGATCTGAGACGGAGACTATTTTCTTTCCCGTATAAAGGAGTTAGTGGGTCACCGTCGCGATTTGTAGTGCGTGAATTCCGAAAAATGCCTTAGTCGATGACTCACCCAGGCTGAAAACTCGCTAGGTATTTCATTGTTTGAAAGGGAATGAAGGAGTCGCGCCAGCCAGAGACTTTCAAAAGCTAACCTCCATTTCAACTAAGATTCGTTGAGAAATAATCTGGCTGATTAGATTGGGAGGATGCCTCTGGTTTATTAAACTGAACACGAAGTATTTACATGAATTGCTGGAAATTTAAAGGTTGTGATAACGATAAAAACCATCCCCCTGGGGAAAATAGATCGAAACCGCTGCCAGGTTGATTGGAAAAAAAGACAACCAGCACGAGTCATCCTACCAGTCCGTTAAAATGCCTCTATTAGACAGTAATAATTTAAGCATATATCAATTGAACCAAGTATTGTTACCCGCATTGGCGTATATTTTTAAAGAGGTCATTACTGTTAGCTTCTGAGTTAATAAGGTGCATTATGAATTTTCTTACATTTTGAAACAAGTAGTTAGGTTGGCAAGAAAGAAGCTCGATTTGCCGCAAATGAATTACTGCTATTGCAATAGTGGAAGGGCTAATGAAGTTTTCCTTAGGGGGGATTATCCTTCGTCGTCTTGCGGCAGAAAACTCGTTGCCACTTTTCAATTGACGGGCTCGTGTGGAAGATTAACACGAAAACAAAACATTCAGAGCAAGGCTAGTTAGGGTCAAAGGGAGATTTTATACATATATTTAAGCCTAAGACACGTAAAAGCTCTAGGGAATCTATCGCAGTCAACCTAAGTGTAGGATTCGTTAGCCTCTAGGCTCTGAACTATGTGGTTTGTGGCTCAACTGCGGACATGCACACGTACACGCATACAAGGGTGGCTTTGTCACCAACTTTTCAAAATACCAAACTGGTAACAGCTAGTAATTTGGTTTAACACAATTGACATAGTTGGAAGAATTTGCCAAAAAACACCTTGGATGCACATTTTTCATCGCGCCATGAAATCGCATACCGTTCGAATGTACCCAGTGAAAGCTACCCAATTCAAAGGCAAGCATAAGCTTCTCCTATGCTTATTTATTTACATCTACCAGACGTCTTCTCAGATAGACTCAATGTGTGCATCCGTGGGTCACTAGTTGGTAGGCGACTCCAGCTATCAACCGAGCGATGCATGGCGCTTTCGCCCTGCCCACTCACACTCATTGCACGTGAATGATGTCAAGGCACCCAAGCCAATGGTCAGTCGAGTCGACGTAGTGCTGAGAGGACTCAATGGGGCTGGACATGAGTGAACTTTAAGGAAGGTGTAAACTTATTGCCAAACGTCAACGCGTGAGATGCAATTTGACAGTTCGTAATACGAAAATCCAAACTAAGGGAATGGGTTGTGTAATTGAACAAATACTTTTATACCTCAATAAATTAGTTTCACTATTGTACATTTGATGTGAAATATTGCACTTTTTGCATGCCATGTATATGTATTGTTAAAACAATCGAACATGGTTTAAATACTGTGATCATTTTCAAGTTGGCTAAGCATATATTTCCACCTTCTGGTAAGCGTTATTTTTAAAATAAACACCAAAAGTGCATTCAAGGCGAACAGAAATGCCAAGTACCTTTCATCATTTCTGCTGACCCATCGTCTAGGCGTCGAATGGAAATTAAACTATCCAACTTCTTGTTGCATATCCACCTCTTCAGAGGTTTCTTGTCGATCCACTCTCACGATCCTTTTCTGTCACAACAAAGACGGCGCTTTCATGCCATTCCCACAATCCCAGTGGAAAAAGAGGGTATGTGAAGTTTGTAAGTTTACCAACTTTTCATGAGACTTTGAGGGGTCTGGTCTTGATTGCTAGTTGCAGCAAACACCAGCAAGCGCTTGGATCCACAACGCAACTATTCCACTCAATGTTAGGCCTATAGTCATAAGATTGCTTAGCAAAGTGAACACGGAGTCGAGATGAAGCATTTTAAACAGATCGAATCAAATCTAAACTATTTCGTTCCACCTTTCGATTTTAACCACCCTCTGTTTTGAATGTCCTAAAAACTTAAATATTATATTTATTTAAGGCTCCAAGGCACAAATCCCGTTGTGAAGACAAAATTCGGAGCAAAAGAAAGTGAAAGCTGAATTTGAGTGACTTTTGCCCCTTAGCAGACGTCAAACTTTTAGCAGAATAATAAAACAGCGCTCAAACGCAGAGTAACCGATTAGACAAGGAAGCGAGCACAGAATTTATCTTGCTCTTCCCCTGTATCCCCTTATAATTGTCTTCCTACCTCGATTTCCGAAAGCTTCTTGCTTCAACGGAACCATAGATGGGAGTCGGAGCAAATGAATGAAGTAATGAATTTTCTGTTTCAATAAGTTCACCTAGCAAGCATCTGTGACAAAGCGAGCCCTATTTATCAATCCAGGTACACCAAAATTAGCCCGAATTAAGTGAATTTGCAAGCAAACTAGGCCACATCAGAGCACATCAAACTGCTTTTCCTTTCTCTCCAGCGGTACTAAGGCCTTCTAATATTCCCTTAACAAGTCCCTCTGTCTCAAAGCTGCTATCGTACTTGGAGCGGATTGTCAGGAGAAGCTAGTGAGCTGGATTTCTTTCAAAATAACTGTGTTATTTTTTTGGAGAACATTATTTTAATCGACAATAACACCTCGGATATCGTTCCCTAACCTTGGATATGCTTTGGGTTAGCTATGCAAGTCGCGCATCATGCAACTACTGGAGAGTTTTGATTTACCAATAAATATCGACACTAGCTATTAAACTCCACAGATTTCATAATGTTTGCGAAATTTAAACGTTATGGGGCAAACCAAAAGACATTTTTTGTATGGGGCGGTAATAAAAACGGCATTTTCCGTGCAAGTGATAATTCAGGCAGTCATTTGGCCAACAAAAACATAGTTACTTTTCCCTTAAACCTGGTGCCTAATTATATAATTTTGCTACCCTTTTTGTAAGAAATATCCACTTCAAACATGGTTCTAACGTAAACAATTGAGTGAGATTGCATCAAATACAAATGAAGGAAAAAGGAATTCTCGAGTGGAATGACAGGAGGTAATTGGGGACGAGATAGAGCGTTTCGGTTTATCAGCTGTCACAGTAAGAATGGAAGCTGAATCCCATTCCATAAGGCAAACAGGATTGCCTTCGTTTGTGTATAAAATCCATTCCTATGATATAAAACGTGTTTTTTTGCTGCTGGTAATTAGCAGTTTGATCATGAAGTGTCTTCGTAAAGTTCAGGAAGATCTGAATTTTCGTGCCCTTAAGGTCATGCTCATGGTAATTCCAACGGAGGATACCATTGTCTGCTTTTTTCGGTTACTTCTGGGAAAAACCAGCCGCCTTTAAGACGCAAAATATTTATCTGCGGTTTCATTAAGAAATACAAGCCTATTACTGATATGCAGGTTGTCTACTGTGATACCGCTGATAGTTTAGTTAATTTTAATTCAGAACAGTCAAAATCCTTTTTGGATCATAGTTGAGTACGCTGAAAGTGCCTATTTTACGACTTATCTTCCTCCCATTTAAAGCAAGCTGCAAAAAGCATTACCGTCAAGCATTCATAGCCTCACATGTTTGATGGCACAAGTAGTCACATCGTCGGGCCTCAAATAGAACCTCACACAAAACCCTTACCAGTGTAGTTAGTGACGAACGGGAGCTTGTACACCAATATCATCGGCAATAAAGCAATACTTGAGCAAATGTAGCTGACACTTCTAAAATCTTGCCTACATAATAATCTATCCTTGAAAAGCATACAAGCAGAGAGGTTTTAGAAGTTACTATCCATTGGCTCGATGCGATTAACACAATGTCGATGTTCGTATCTCGCTTCTGCCATACCACCTTCATCTTGGGCTTTGGAACGTAAATGGAAGCGCATTTTAGTGTCTTGAAGAAAAAATCAACTAAACTGAAGTGTTGTAAGCATCGTCGAAATGCCAGGCCAAATTATCTAGGTCTTGTAGTAACGTTACAAGGCTCATGTCAAATGTGGACGGCAATCCTTACAAAACATCTCACTATTAACCATCTGCGCATATTAGTTCTTTTAAGAACCAAGGTGGACATTTTGTCTTTAACAAGGAATTGCTTAAGCCTATTATACCCAGACTTTGTATAAGAAGAAAATTACATCGGAGCCACCAACTACGTGAATAGTATTTTTCCATGCATTCCTGATTCATGTTGTTAGCAAAAATGCTATTTGACCAAACGATCGGAGAACAAAGGCCTCTGCACGCATTACTTTTACACATACAAATCCGTTTTAAACTGTGGATTTCCCATAACCTATATTAGATTGATGTATAATTAGCTATTACCAATCAGTAATACCCCAGGAAATGGCTCTGAACGCCTTTTAATTATTTTGAAATTTCTTCAGATAAGGAGTGCGGGTCCACATTGGTCTCCAGACAAGCACACATTCACTTGTTTACTGCAGCAGACCATTGCTTATCCTTTAATTCCACAATGTTACACTCCACTTGAAGGTGCACTGACATTTGCCAGTCAATGCTGATTGTGATTCACCAATAGGGGAATTCCCAACTATGCGCAGCTTCTGATTGGTTGGTCGGGTGTTGATTTTACCAGCTATCTGTCATATCCACGTTGCCCGTTCAGCCGTTCACTAAAACACGATGAACTCCGTCATGCAGAAGTTGTAATTTGTTGTTGCTCAATGGATTGCGAAACCACTGTTCTTGACAGTGTCGATGCAGTGCGCGCGTACATCGATAAGTGCTTTTCAAATAGCTCTCTCAAGGAGAATTATCGTAGGGTTTTCGAGGAGCACATAGAAAAGATTAATTCAAATTCGGCTTGGCTGAATTCAACCCTCGTTGGATTAACCTTCGTCTACATCCTTATGATGTGCATCGGTTTTACAGGAAACATTCTTGTGATAATTGTAGTCATTTGCAACCGAGCGATGCGTGTCAGTCCAAGGAATCTATTCATTTTCAATCTGGCAGTTTCAGATCTTGTTCTTTGCATCGTTACTCAACCTCTCAACCTCTATCGGATTCTTTCCACCAGATACGGTTGGCAACTCGGCCTTCCAATGTGCAAACTCTCCTCCATGGTGCAGGCAACGAACGTCTACGTCTCCTCAATGAGTATCACTGCTATAGCCTTAGATAGATTTCGGGTAGGCCTAATAGAAGTTCCGCATTATGGTATTTTTTCCTTGTAGTTTCAGTATTTAATTCTATCTTGTTCTATGCACCTCACAGCGGGGCGGAGTACTAGCCTCTGCTTTGGCATATAAGTGCGAATTTATGTTCTACTATTTCTTAAAGCACTAGTATCGGGTCGGAAATGGGTATAGTGAAGACCGAATCGCAGCAAGTTTAAAACAACAAGCCATTAAAGCAACCAAAGTTAGCCATTGTTTATGCTTGAAATGGTCGATCCTTTCCATCGCGAAATCGCAGTGCATTACATGAGACTTTCTGACGTCCCATTGCTTCCATGAAATTTCATGAATGATAACTTTGAGTAAAATCAATCGCGTCAATCTCACGTCTGCATAAGTTGGGTCAAAATGCGCTGTCTAGATGTGAAAACTAATATTGCATATTGTTCTTCCAGTTTAATGTTCATTACACCGCCATAGTTAATGTCGATGTGGGTTATTAGCTTCCTTGATGGTACATGACGCTGATCCTATTTCCTCACATATTAGCATAAAAGATGCAAAAGAACTAGCATCAAGCAAAGTCGGTAAAATGCCCACCAACATGAAATTGCAGAGTTTCTAGAGCTTTTTCTATCGAACTTGGGTTGTATCATTAAGGGCCAGATGGTCTAGCGATAAACCACCATGCCCAATGCATCTAGCATAGCTCTTTTCAATGCTGTAAAACAAAACATTGGGTTTTTGCTTGGAACTCTCCTCCATTTACTTTCCGATCAAACAGTTTTCAATCGTAACATGCTTTCAAATGGTAGCCTACAACTTAATAGTTGAAAAGAGAACGACTAAATTGGTCCGTGTCCACTAGGCAAAGACCTTACCCTCAAAGGGACGGCCAAGCACTTCTCGTATTCTGTGTAGTACAGTGAAACAATAAGTTGAATGAGATGATAAAAGGAACTTCTACTTTACTGCTTTTACCTTTTGCATCGTGTAAACCGGGGATCGAATAAATGGAAAGATGACAAAAGGATTGGAGGTGATTTAACGTATTTACAGAGTTTAAGTATGCCGAGTATGGTCTGCACCCTCCACTCCTCTCAAATGAAACGTAGATTTCTCGTCTGCTGTTACCTCTGAACGGAAATTGCACCTGCTTCGCTCGGGATCCGTCCCCCAAAAGTTCGACTGAACAATGAAAGCATTTTAATAGCCGGCACCGAGACGGTTCTATGCTCGGAGATTTATCCAAAAGTCTACAGCGAACCGAAAATTTCAAATAGCAAATTAAGCCGTCCTTTAATACTACGTATTCACCAGAGACTAATGCTGAAAACACTTTGTTTCGATGACGTGCATTTGTCTTCAAAAGTGAAACCTGTTGAATCAGACATGATATGTGAGAATCATTAAAAATACTTTCTTACGTTTTTTTATAAAATATACTGCTTTCATCTCACAAACGGCACCTTGGCATTTTCTTGCGTACTTTGGATACCCGACCAGTTAATGTCTAGATGCATGTTAAGCTATTTCCATTACTGGTGCGGAGTGCAGACGAAAGCTGCAAATGAGCAAAGTAGTGCGAAAATAATGAGTGAAGCAGAAGTAGTGAAACAGCTCAGGCATTTTCTTTCTTGCTTCCTTAAAAGCTTACTTTAGCAAATTAAACCTGACACTCTTTCTGGTGAATTTTAAGAGGACGTTCTAGGACGGAAATAAGGAAAATGATTGACTGTCTCAGTGTTAGACGTTTGCTCGGAGAATATGCCATTAGAAGACTCACTAATTCAGGGCTTATCACATTTACCAACTCCAAAATGATTTGAAATTCACTTTAAAAGGAGCAAAACACGTAAAAATTTTTAGAAATATTTTTAGTACTCCAAACCGCATGACAGTGAAAGTCCTGCAGCTTGTCAAAGGACTGCAGCATCGAGAAAAGTTTATGCTTGGGAAGTAATATAGCATTACAATCGAATTGTCATGAGGATATTTCTGCATTGTTTCGCACTGGGGAGGCATGATTAGACCGGAAATTATCGGGCCGAAGGAGCATTTTCGTGTCACTTAACTGTTCATACCCAACTCCTTGTTACTTGCGATGTTGGCCCATTAGTTGTTTATCCTGAGTTACACTGATCCGTTGAAGGGCAGTTTGGTCACCTCTTTTATTTGTTTCCCTAGCTTTTTGAAGAATTCAAGAAAAGTGCAAACTCATACATGTTTGGCAATTTTTACATGATCCTGTTTAGAGGGACTGCGCTAAACGTAGCATCCAGATGAGTTTATTTCAGTAGTATTAAGGCAGAGGCATTGTGTAATAGAGGCTCTGCATCCCCTTTCTCCGAATGTTCATTATTTAATCCGATTTGCTCAGATGAATCGTTACTAAGGTGCAGCCTCCAACTGATGAAAATTCCTTTTACAAATGCATTAAACAATCCAATGAAATCCAAGGCATCGCCTACACTTGAATTGATTTTAGAGACACCCAGATAATGCCTCACCCTATCCACCTAAACGGTTGTTTTCATCGGAGAAAGTTTGTTTTTAATATCTCCCCACGGAAAACACGCTTCACGGCTTGGTCACTGCGGGCACACATTTTTCACGCCACTTTCCCAATCCATGTTCCATTTTAGACTTAATAATTTCCAATCCCTTAAATGATTACATTCTAGAATTAATTTAGAACTGAATAGCCTCTATGCTCAATTGTGTTTTACTGTATGTATTTATTCGCCTATGCGATTTCTGTAATGGTGACTGCAAAAGTTAACTATTTTGAGAGAATTTCATGAAGATATTCTGGAACTATAAACCTCATATCTCCGTTACCTCGTTTTAGGGACTCACAACCTGTCACGAACGATAAACTAACTCAACGGAATGATATTAGAACAGCACTTTTAAAACTTCATTTTTATTTCAGTTAATCATGAACCCATCGCGACAGGATATAAATGTTAGGACAGTCTATGTGATCATCTGTTTCCTTTGGATGCTGGCGTTCACGTTGTCAACGCCTGTTGGAGTGTTTGCGAGAGTATCCACCGCCAACGGGCGTCCAACGTGCTCCGAAACAACACTGGATTACAGCATGCGCATCACAAAACTAGTTTATTCTGTTTTGGGAATGATCCTGCTCTATGGCACACCTGTCACTCTTGTCAGCATAGCCTATGCTCAAATTTGCATCCTGGTCCACAAGAGAATCAAGAAGAAACCGCGCCATTCCCAGCTCTGCCCGTTGGGCGGCAAACTGTTGCATGTTCATCGAGAGAACACCGATTTTTCGGGTGTTCAGGAGAGCTCGCCAAATCGCCCCATGCCCACATCGCGTGTGTCCGACATTGGTCCGGTCTGTGCCTACTTCTTGCAAAGGAAACTCACCGACGATCCCGCAAACGTGGGAGTCTGTGAAAACCGGATGTATAGCTCACAGCGCCGTCCAAGCAGACATCGAAGGACCAGTTTCTTGTTAGCTAGTGTTGCAATCTTTTTCGCTATCAGCTGGCTCCCCTTAAATATCGTAAATCTTCTGCTTGATCTACGGGAGCTTAATTTTGAGGTACTATCTGTCAACCATTCGATTGGATGGGAGGACAGGTCCCCGTCTCTGCCAGTTGCAACGCCTTTTGTTCCTCGTGGTCGCTCCGATGATTATCTGAGTCTCCCTGGAGAAACTGTTTTGATTATTCAGGCGGTTTGTCTTCTGTTCGTTCTCATATCCGCCTGCATAAATCCCATGCTCTATGGCTGGCTAAATGAGAACTTTCGGCGCAGGTTCAAACAACTCTTACGATGTCCTTACAAAAAGCGATACTTAGTAGAAAGTGAAACACAAAAGCGCAAAACTTGGCAAGTCAGCAAGAAGCGTAGCCCATATGCGCTTTGGCCCAGTAAGTTCAGTGTTTAATTGCTGGTCAACAGTGCGAGTTTAACCTAGCATTTTGAACTATGCAGGAAGTCCCCTACAATTAAGTAAAAACTATCATCTAAATGGGCAACTAGGCTCAACCCCATCAAGAAACATTATAAGAGGATAGTCCACTTTTACAGGCTACTTAATTCCCTTGGTTTTTTTGACGACAAATAAATTTTCATAATTAGATCTCACAGGAATTAATTTAAATGCGTTCGTTCGTATTTAATGTCACGAAGTTCACTCTTGCGCACAGTTTACCTACACCTGCTAAGGTTGTCGTGTTGAAGTTCATCATTGTAATATGGACATGACTACCTCGTTGGTGGAACATGTTCGGGTAAACCGAATGCCGTAGTTAACCAAGGCTGCACCCCAGCAGATGCTGTAGTTACCCTCTGTGGGTATGATCGCTACTTCAACTATGCAGCAAATTCACTTGGAACTTATCAACTAACATAATGGTTTCATGCAAGCATTAAGATGATGGCATTTTCGAATATTAACTTAAATTAGCATGGGGAAAGTTGTCTAAAAACTGCATGTTATGAAATTACGACTCTATCCATAGAAGCCAACCTGACTAAGAGGTGGGTATGCATGCTGACTGTTGGTAATGAAGTGCAACATTCATCTATCATCCGTATTGATAGATGTAGTGCTTAAGAGATGTCTATTTTGAGCACTTTGTCGTTAGATTGCCGAAATAACCTACAATGATTTCAGTCCGAAAATAGCAAAGATTACGCGAGGAAAACGAACCCAGTTTCACTAGAGGACTCGTTTGCTCTTGCATTTGAAGAGGCCTGCCGTCGTAAGTGTGACCGACGGCAAACATCAGACCAATTATCTGCCTCCACCTATCACCCCACAAGTCAGAAGACTAGTTCTGTTCCAGATGCGCCACGTCGAAGTCATTCACTCGACGTTATCATCTGTAAGTCTTCTACGCGTCTCAGCGACGGAGCACAGACTTTCACCATGGGGTCCAACTTACCGCCTGGTGTCCTCCTTGAAACCGACATTGATGCCAAATAACCGCAAAATATTTTATATTTCATTTTATAATAAAATGAAGCTGCTCTTGCTGTAGCTCCAAAAAAAATGAGCATAAGACATGAACATTGTACATACAATTTTACTATGAAATTTGCTGTTCCATGTGATAAAACTGACTAGCGCATCAGTGACTGGTCTTGTAGGGCAAATGACCGATTTTTCAAGTACTTGCTTAGATTACCACATTCTCTTTTATCATATGTCTTGGGTGAATGCTGCTTTATTTATGTGGCCCGAGAAAGAAAGGCACGAATAAATTACGGGATAAAACTGAGAAAGGCAACCATGAAATTGTAAACCACAGTAATAACGTTTTTAGAACACGAATGTTCTGAACTAACGCCCGAAAAAAAATTGCATTCATGATTTAGTATAATGCTACCATTACCAGTAAGTGTCATTTTGCGGCAGGAAGTTTTCCAAGTCGGAAGCACTTAAAGTATTTCACTGCTTGACGCATTAACTAAGCGAATCGGCAAAAAAAGGATTTCGTAAGAGAACTCTAAGTGTTTGCTTTCATACGAATTCGAATGAGACACCAATGCTACTCAGCCAAAATGGAATTGGGACACACTACTTTAGTACGACGGCAGAGAAAACAATGCAGGCTTTTATTTTTGGAAAGACGGCTGCACATTCCACCAAGGCAATAAAATACTACTTTGAGAGCGGTATTGGCAAGAGATTTCTGCCAGTAGAATGCCAGACCTGATCTTGTCGGCTGTGGAGCTGCGCCGTGTCACTTCCATTGTCACTTAGCAATGGAGCTGTGGTGAATGGATATCTTCGCTTTGGGCATTTGAAGACACTAAAATTGAAAGCATTACAGAAAGGAAGTTCGCATGCGATGCGTGGGGTTGGGTTTATTGCCACGGCCATATTTAGGTAATCATTTTAAATATTAAAAGCCTATTTTACGCCTTCATTTGCATTCCAAATTCAATGATCAGGAGTGGGTGCAATAGGTGGAGATTTGTGCAGATACTATTTGTACGTGAATGCAACAGTTGCCTGTGCCTAGGTAAATGAGGTGTTAATTCCGATGTTCAGCACGGCCATAAAAGATGAGCATACAGCATCGAGCAACATTTTATGGCAGTGTTAGCAAATACATAACTGTTCTTGTGGAAAAAAGGGAAGCACGCAAGTCGCGAATTGACATTGCGATGTCTTTGCAAAATATTTCGGCAGTCCAATAAGGCGGCTGACTGATCTATTAAAATATCACTAAATTAAAAATCCTACTAATTTCAATCCCAACCTCCGACCCTGAAACGACTCAGAAGTAGAAAATTATCGTAATTCACTTGAGTTGGTAGTAGGAAAACACGTGTTTCTTGGAAAGCGATCTCATGATGAGTAAAAAGTGGGCCGACCAGAGTGGCCGCCGTACTCAAATAGAATGAAAGAAAGGAAATCTATTGCACAAATAAAACGTACATATCACTCACTTCGTTGAATACTAAAGAACGTGGTACATTGTTTGGGGAATTAAATTCAGTTGAGACTTGTCAACAGAGTGTGAACGGTGGAAACTGCTGTAGTTTTCTGGCTGCATGGAATTTATCCATTACTGTAATGGGAGGTTAATTGAGGACTCTTTTATTTCTAAGTAGTAATCAGTCAAATCTTTTACTGTTACTAATCATTTATTTAATTCTAAAAATGGTTAGTAAATTGGAATGGTGAGTTTGATCAATTATCCAGACTCGCGTGTCCAACCAAAGTAATAAACAAAAGTGTTTAACCTGGAAATGTTAAATTGGGCTAAAAGCACTTTAAAAAGATAGAGGAGATTTTTCGAAGTGTGGTCCACTGACATATCCCTTTGGGATCTTTGAGGCAGCCTAGACGCTGTTGTGTGACCCCAGTAAATCCTGGCAGCAAAAGTCTCGGGATGCGTATGAAGCTCTAGGATGAATGCAAGCTCTCTGCTTCACTGCTTTAGATGAACACTTCAGGGGCAGTAAAACTGATAGCCACGAAATCACAGGAGGCAGAACAAGTTTTATCACTGAAAAGACAAGGCAGAAAACAAGTCCTGTAAAAATTCTGAAGCAACTAATGTTTGCCTCTGCAGTCCTTTTTAGTGCATTGGGAAGGAATAATTTCCGCGCATTTTAATTCTACACTCAACAATCGTTTTTACTGAACCAAGGACACATTTCTCACGAATCCTTGATCAAGCACCGACTTAAAGTCTGAACAGCTTAGCAAGTAAAAACCTCCTTTTGTTAATTTTTTCAGCCGACTTCATGCAAAATTTCGAATAGCCCTTTGCCCCCCGAGAAAGACCTCAGAAATGGAAACGATAAAACAGTGATAGGTAGCTAATTCGTCTGTTTAAAGGGGACAGCAATGCAACTTTGGGCCAAAAGTAGGGATGGAAGGAGATGGAACAAAATACTCAGTGGGAGTGTTGAGTTATTTTCTCTCATGTCTATTTTAAGCATGTCTGTTTACACGACATCTCGGTTACAATTTCCGTACAAATTCGTATTAGTGCACAACTTTAGGCTGCCATTATTTTGCCTTTTTTGTTCGAAAGTTGTATGCTTTCATAAACAAAATGCACTTGAAATACACTTTGACTTAAAAAATTTAAGCACATAATGGTGACTTGGTGCATCATTAATGGAATGGGCTTCTGCATGTAGTGGAAGGTCTGTTCACGCTTGCCTTTGTGCAGGCCATTGTAACACTGGGAATGAAAGACAATAAAATCATTTAAAAAATCCCCAAAATTAATGGGAGCTCAATGAACTTTGCAAAAAAGTTCTTGGAATTTTTCGCAGAAAAGAATGAACCCCATTTGTCAGCATGGCAAAATTAATTGTTTGAGTGGATTTTGTTGAAATCTCCCAATTTTAAAGTCATTAGGGCTTAAAATGTTCGCCCAGTCGTGGTAACTTGCTGAGAGCAGGCACTGGGCTCTAAAAACGGGCCGGAAAAAAAGCTTTAGGTTTGATGCAACTCCACTGGCAGAGCCATATAAACGCAGACTAAGTGTAGCGCATCGGACGACAACAACAGTTTGCAAGGAACTCAGTCAACCTCCATGTATTTTCATGTAATCTATCGAATTTCACTGATACAAGCCATAATGCAGTTATTAATTTATTTATCAACTAAAGTTTGCTCTGTTATTGTGTAATTAAAGGGCAATATATGGGCCTTTTTGTGAGCAGAAGAGTTGTGTGCCCAGCAATTTCCATGCAGATCCTTATGCTGATCAATTAACTGAGTAGGAACGTAGACCACTTAACGTGTTCTGGAAATTGCATCAGGTCGTAGACATTAGGATCATGTTTTGAGACGTCATCATCCGTGAGCCAACAGAATTTGCCTCATTTGTAATTGAAGTACTTTTGATGAAGGATGTAACAGCTTCGAGGAATAAACCAACAAATTGAATGCTAAGTTTAAAGTGATTTACATATCTATGCCTTTGATAAGATAATCTCTGACTGCTAATTGCCGAATAGATGCATTTCCAATTCTTAGACTCGAAAAACGGTAGTAGTTCTTTCAAATGTGGACATCATTGCAATTTGTCGAGAATGGGATACACACCTCGTCTGCTTCAAGACCCGCGTGTCTCATTTGCCTTATCTCACCGCCTGAACGGGCTCAGGTCCTCCAGCTAACTAAACTAACCACGCAAATTTCTGTTTTATAGTGAAACATAAACGGGAAATCATTTCAAATAGCTAACTTTGGTCGAGTGTGTTTTTTTTATGATTGGATCGGTGTGTTTAAAGGGTTTCGCATAGTCAAGTAAGATATGCCGCAAACTTGGCCTTACAGCATCCTACACCAATATCTTAGTAATGGCCTCCCAATCGCCTAAAAGTGTGGGAATAATAAAAAAAGTTGGATTACTTAAAAGCTGATACGCGCTAACAAGTAGATAAGCCGTGAGTTCCAACGAAAACCTCCAGGAAAAACTCAACCAGTCATAATTACAATCCGTTGGAATGCGGCAACTTTCCGAGGTTATGTGTGTTATGCAGAAACTGATTGCATGGAGCGAAAGGGGGACATAATTTTACATAAACTGATGTTTAATGCAACGAGAATCAGAAAAGGGAAGGGAGAAACGTGGTTTCAATTTTACTTATTGTCGGACTTCGGAATGATTAGAGGATTTTTTAATTCAAGGGACTTTCATAGTTCTTTACGAGTTAATTAAATTGAGGTTGCCGCTAACCAAACTTGCTGCCATCCCTCACGGAGTCGATTTTTAAATTTGGGAAGCTTCCGAATGCCTGTTAGAGAGTCTAGTTTGAATAGTTCCTATTGTAATGTGAAATTTTCCTCCGATTAATGTGAAATAAATTAATGATGGTTGAATTTATAGTTTTTAAGGACAGGGATTTCTGGCGGCCATAAAATTTACTTCCTTAATTGCTTTGTTATTAAGTAAATGGGGCAAACGCTTGATATTTATGCAAGTCATGAACGAGTACAGCTCAGAGGGCAGTTACACATGAATGTTCACCTCAAAATTCTTTTCCTTATCCTAAATACCCTGTGTTGCTTATGTCCCATGCGGACAAAGCCGGAGAATTCCAATCTTTCCCTTACTTTACAGTGGACCATACACATTACTTAAAATTCCAAACTGCAGTCGTAGCGAACACTTCCCAAAGCCTAGAGTTCGTCTAAATTGTGTCTTGTTCTGCTCCAAAGGGTTTCGATAAAGGATCAGTCAAAAACTTGAATGAAACCTTAAAAATTCCGATTCACTGCCCATGACCATGACAGCCATTTTGGCAATATTATGAAAAAAACGTTTAGCAAAGTAGCAATTCGGCAAATTGGAATATGCTAGCTACACAAGAGACTAGGTGCCATCTGCAAGTTACCTTTTAATTGGGTTACATTTTTGTGATCATAACCGATTACTCTCAAGGGAGTGACCTCTCAAAGGATTTGCATCATAAAGACTGCTATTTAGTCCCCAGAGTCGTTTCACTGGCATGATGAGTTAACATTCACTGCCCACCAAAATGTGGCAAGAAATGAAGTCGGCACTTCACGATTATTACGCCCTTTTAAAAGCATGCATCCGATAGTGTTATTCATTAGTGCTAAAACACAGCAGTCTTTATTCAACATATTCACAGTAGAAGTCGCAACTTTTCAGACGATTTGCGTCACTGATATGCTGTCGAAATGTTTATTATTCCAATGACCTTTTTCGTGCTCTCCTGTTGAGGCTGCATGACCAATTCGCCAATTTAAAGTTTTCATGATGAGCAGTTAGGCGGGTGGCGCTATTCCCCCTGTTCTGTAGCCTCCTCGAACAGTGGAGACGCAGTTTTGCTTGAGAAGGTGTTTCTGCAACTAATTGCAGCATTCGCAGCCCCAATGCACCCGGCATGACTCATCTCCACCGCGTCCTCTCCTACCGCGATGATTGGTCGGGCAGGGCAGGGCAGGGCAGGGCAGGGCAGGAGTGGTTGTGTTTGGAGGCGCATTCGCCTTCCGACATATCACGTTCGAATAAAGGTGCCGCGATTCACAAAGTGTGGGTTTTCTGGCCCGTAACCAGCCATTCCTGACAAGCAGGCTTTTATGTGCTGTGTGGTAATGCCAAGTGCCCATCCCACTGCGGTGCCCACATTGTGGTCCGTGCTCCTGGCCGCAGGGTGTGGCGCACTTTTACAGAAACCGTCATTCATTCAGGCTTTCACTTGATGCATTTCATTAAGAAGGACCCTCCCAATCATGTACTGATGTTGATTTGTTTGAACACGCACATCAGAAAAACGATGTCTTTAATACCGACCGCGTATGCACAACCAGAGCATGCTATCTGCATCCGTGTTCGTGGGCAGGAGCGTGGGGTCATGGGTTAGTCGCGTTCTTGTGTTTTGATTGGCTGCAGCCTTACCGTAGATATTGACACATTTAAAGGGCAATCACGTAATTGTTGCCCGATGATGAAGGACCCAACAAGAGCGCCAATAGCGAGCGCCGCAGAATACTCGAGTAACATGAATTGCTGTAAAAATTTGAGCTCGGAAAGGAAACTGCTAATTCCCGAGTAGCAGGCGTCTCCAACCAAATCGCTGCGCGATGTTAAATTTAATGCTGTAATTTAAGCTTGAAGAAAATTAAGGGCGGCAACTCAGTCAATAGCATTCCTATTTTTTAATGCCTGCCTCGAGCTAAGCCATCGAAGTGGCAACCTGTGGATACGCGTTGTTGGTAATGTGTGCCATGATTGAAGTAAGTCTGCATTTTGGAGAATTTAGACAGAAAAAATTTATTGATAATTGTTTCCATTAAATTACGATGCATTTTAATAAATTCGTTGATAATAACGGTGGAAACTCTGGCACACTTCTGTAGCTCGGGCTTTGCCCTCAGTTTGGATTGACAACTTCCCGTTTGACCTAAGTATGACCCATAAGATTAGGCAAATTTTGCCCAAATTGTACTTTTCAAAAATAAGCTTCTAAAGTTCTGGTTTATTAGCCCACTGGAGAGGGATTTTGGCGTGCAGGGTAACCAGATGAATGGGCTCGGGTCTACGCAAACTTCAACCAGACTGGTACTGAAACGTGAACTAAAACTGTTGACAGAGCTCCGTTGTGGTCAATATTCCTAACAGCGTTGCAAAAATGCAAGATCCAACGGAGGAACTACGCAACGAAGAGGAGAATGTGCGTAAAATTTTGGTTTTGCACTTCAACATTTAGTCTACTAATTTGCCTGGGATCTTGAGATATCCACAATTTCATGCATTCGCTTAGGTGTAAACTTCAGTTAGGAGTGTAGTTTATCATCTTCCCGCGCCATTTTTACGACGCCATCATGTAAATACTGCTTGCAAACCTGCTTTTAGGGAGAAATGCGGTCAGAGGTATTTAAAATATCTAAAAATATTTGTAGAAAGCCCTATGTTGAATAGCGCAGAAAAATTTTACCTTACAGCTAGTAAAACCAACTGGCTTAGCTTTGCAGAATAGTTGAAAAACGAGTTCTTCATGGTGATGCATATCCAGTGAAAATGCATTTCATTAGCCAAATCCTAAACCCCGCTATTAAATTCAATTTCCTCTTTAATTCTTCGGGAAGATGCGGCCTTACAGTGACCACGATCCCTCAAATGCTGGTAATATTTGGTCTACAAATAAGTCTGCCTTGCTATAGTCCTTTTGCATAGGAGTTAACACAACTACCCATGTTTAGTAGTTATCGTTCGATATGGAAACAAGTGCAATACCTATTATTTCCTCGTCCCTATATTTTCTGCAGCCCTGCAGTCGATTTTGTAGTGTAAAGTCGACGAGGTGGGGAAGTCATGGATAAATCAAGCGTCAACTGTTTCATTCACTGACAGCCAACTTAAATGCTTTTCACATCAAATGATCTGCCAATTAGCCTAATTCGCGTTTTGTTTCACTCCACAACTAGTAAACGCTCTTCATATAGAGGTAGTACATTCCATCCCAGACTGTCTGGTAGCGAGGGCTTTCCTGTGAAATGTTGTGCTACCTTCTTAGCGGGTAGTTGGAAATCACTTCTACAGTTTGAACTTAAAACACTTTTTATCCTATAGCTATGTAGATATGAATTAATTGATTCTAAGAAATCAGTTATTTTCAACATTTTGTTATTGCTGGATAAGTTTTCAGGCTGATGGTGTACTCTATTTCACTATCTTTCAACTGCAGCTTTATGCGAATGGGAATTGCTTCATGTTGATATTGATGCATTCCCAGCCATATCATCAAGTGGAATGATCTACAGAAATGAGTTGAGCTGACGAGGGTGCAGAAAAATACCCTTAAAGAAGGCGCAAAGCCCACAGTGCGACAGAGACTAAACGGGCACGAACCCCAGGTGGTGATTCATGCGAAAATCCTACGTCTACTTGGTAATACTTTTCCCACTACTAGTTCATCTCGGTCTTTAAAAACACTTCAATTTTACTTCCCTGACTCTCAGATTCGCCTTAATGGTAGAACTAATTAAAAGTGATGTGGAGCACTCGAAAATAAATAAGAAAACAGACCGCGGTCGCATTGTATTAAACGAGAGAAACAACCAATCTGCGGAGGCTTAAAGTTGTATTTTATGTTTTTGTCCAGTTGTTGCAGTACTATGAAGTCGCTGTTTAAAACAACCATTTGGAGAGGAGAAGTTTATTAATGAATGGTGACTGCTGGCATATGTTGCTCAAGGATGCCAGTTCGGAAAGGCATATTACCTCGTTTATTTTCTAATAACCAAGGTAAAATCTCATTGAAGTTAACCCTCAAATCTCATTCTGAGAAAACATCGGAAGCTTTGTTAGTCACTGCTAATCTTGGCAGGTATAGAATGAGTCTGCGAGCACTTTAGTCCCTCTCATGTGGAAGATTAAATGTTCACATTTTCTTAGCTGGCGCCATAGGCTTTCGACTCGTCGCATTAATCGAAGCATTATTCGGTACGTGAGATCCTGGATATTCAACAAATTTGCTATAGCATTTATTTTACTGTGGTCAGCCAAGTGACAGGACTTAGATAAAGGCCCTCAGTGTTACTTACTAAATTGCATTTTCAAGCTTAAGATTAACATAATCAAATTATTTTCAAGTCATCTATGAAAGACGGTCTAAAAACGATATTATTGAATCAGCAAAAGTAGACGTTTTCATAGAAAGTTGCCAGCGCCAAGAGCGGCTTGACTATCCAGACTCTGCAGACCTACTGCACACACCACCTGTCAGTCGACGCGCGGGTATGATGACATTTCTTGATTCCCGTAGATTCTCCAGCTTGCCTTCCCTGTAGTCCTCAATGAATCGGTCAATGTGAGAATGAATGACTAATTTAGATTTTTCGCGGCATTTGGAGGCGCTTTGTGCAGTGAACTGTCGAGCCCGCGCAGCCGGTGGTGAGGACCATCGTGCAGAGGAGATGAATCGACCGCGCACGCTCCGCTGCATCTTCCTCGATTTCAAGGACTCACACTTGGAGACGGATGTGTCACTTGCCATGGCCTTCTTTTCCACCTTTGACCAGCCGCAAAACCCTGAATTCTCAATGTTTTTGCAACCATCCACTTGTGAATGCGCTTCTGAAATTATTTGAGATGATAAAAAATTGCTTCGACTTTCGAGTTCGGGTAGGTTGAAAGAGTGGTCTTTTTCTGAATGGCCGACCTCCTTAAGCGCAATGCAAAGGGAAGCAGTTGGAGGTCGTGCAGATTCAATGCAATTATTGTGCTTAAATCTGTTACTGCCCTCGTGCTTAGGTCTCTTGAATGACATGCCACAGTATCGATTGTGAATTTGAAACTAGAAGACTATCAATCATAATAATAGCCTTTTAGAAGATTTTTTAAGCATTGCACACACTAGGGTTAAAATTGTGTACATGCGGTTCAAATGAGTAAAAATGTCATGAAACATTCACATTATTGAGGTTTCGAGTTAATCTGAGGTCTCTTCCCCAGCAGCAAGGCCGAAAGCGGTAATAACAGCTAATCATTGTGTATTATTTTTCCCCCGACTTATGTAAATAATGGTATAAATCCCACGTTATATCCCGAAACGAATAATGGTCTTTGTAACTTTTCAAAGAAAGTAATAAATATGGCCATTAGCTGCAGAGCAGGTAATTGTGAGGGTGAATTCGTTACCATCTATTTGATTCGGATAATTCCATGTAATGTAGGGGGATTGCGAGTACAGGCACTCACCCATTCGACAAAATCAGAAAGTAACTTTGGCAGAGCAGCAATTGCACCGAAAACTTACTTCATTGGAGGATAAGCTCAGAAATAAAGTTTTATTTGCCAGCTTAAAAAATAGCTCTCAAACATCATGAAAAACTGGCGCTTCTAGTCTAACCCCCATACTTCTTTATGACAATGGTGGACAACAGTAACGAACAAATATGCTATGACTGCCTGGGCATTAACAGTTGGAAGATAATAAAAGAGTGCCACGACATGGTTGCATTTTAGCATAGATTTAACTGCACTTTCGGTTTAAATCCAACTGTTTCATGAAATTTAATGCCTTTAAATCGTGGCATTCGTAACGTTGAGTGAAATTAGTCTAAAGTATACCGAATTCTCAAGTATGAACCGTTTCTCAGCAGGTAAATTACACCACATAACGTAAAATCTGAGGTATTTCCGACTACCTTAGTGTGATCCAAACACAAAGGCCAAAAATTCACTGCCATCGTCCCACTTAATTAAGCTAAGGCGTTTATTTAGCAAAATTGTTTTCTGTAAGATTAGAACTAGAGTGCGGACGCAATTGAACCCACACTGGCACAAAATGTCGCGTCAGCACAGTAAGTGCTCCATACTGGCGTAATTAATTACATCGGTGAAGACTCAGGACGCCAGAAGTTAGGTTGAATTACATGCATGAAATGTCTATGGGTACGCAACGGCTGCAGTAATACTTTGTTTGCTCTGACTGCCAGTTTCGACTTCGTTCACTTAGGTGGCCATATTACCCTAGCAGGGTGGGATGGCCCCCGGGCCATGCCATGAGCCCCAAACCCTCTGTTTGCTGAAGATATATATATGTATATGTGTTCCGCCCTAGTATTATGCCTTCTTTTACATTTAAGGAAGTCCGAGGGTACTACATTGATGGCAGCGGAAAGCGGACCCGACTTTAAAGGTTTTGTTATCGTGAGTTATACCGCTTGTGGTAAACTGTCTGCCTTCGGCACCTACCCCATCTCCGCGTTCTGCAAGAAAGCTATTAACGACACTAGCCGTGAATCACCTAGACAAGTTTCATTTCGGAGATTTCCCTGTCATGCCTGCTTAAGGGGACTGATGTTCCAACGTCACCCAATGGACAAACTAATGGTCAGCAGAACCTCTCACCCTGAATTCAATCCTCATACGGCACGAAATCCCAAGTCCAGTCGAACTGCCAAGAGGGGCGAGCGACGCGTTGGTCAAGCATCGCCTCAGTTGCACTCGAATTCCGATAGCTGGCGCGGTTAGCTCGTGGGTGTTTCTTCCAGTACCGATTACATCGTGATGGCTGAAGCAGGAAGTTTACCAGCAGGAGCGTCAGGGACGATGCTAAAAAGAAGAGTAGGACTATGCAATACTTTGTATGTTTGACTGCTGGTTTTCGGTCACGAGAGCTTGGATAGCTATATTGCCCCAGCCAAAGTGACTAGCCTCCGAACCATGCCGTCAGCCTCGTTTCTTTCGCTTGCTAATCACATATATTCTGCTTTAGTATTACACCTTTCGCCTTCAAGGAACTCCCGAGATGCTACATCTGCACACATGCTTAAAGAGGTCTGAAGCTTTGTCGCTACAAAAAAACAAAAATCCGAAACCATTTCAGGGCAAAAAATGTTTACGTTAAAAGAAGATATCGTTTGAGTCCTACTAAACTTCATAAGTTGCTAAATTTTAGTAACAAAGTTATGGTGCAGGGCCAAAGTTTAATGCGGGTGGCACGATAACCTTACTCCTAACATAATGATCGCAAAGTAAATTCACCACCCTGCATAAAAAAGTGATTTGTTTCCTTTTTAAAGAAAGCAACGATTAATTTTGAGAAGACTTCATTTTTGTTTATCATTACAAGAGTAGAATTAGTAACCAATCGAATTTGTGAATAATTATACTTGCGTGTGCATGGGGTTCATGCATTAGACGGTGGACATGGAGGGTCTGTTTTCAGCATCAAAGAAAACAAAAGATCAAGGAGTCTATAGAACTGTGATCGATGGTTTACACGGCCTATATTTTAAACATCTACTTCCTCTGGAAACGGCTTATAGGTTCCACGAATTTCATTCGCCTCCCTTGGAACATGCGGATTTTGATTCGACACCAATGGTTTTACTTGTTGGGCAGTATTCGACTGGAAAGACTACATTTATTCGCTATCTAATTGGCGAAGATTTTCCAGGAATGCGTATTGGGCCCGAACCGACGACCGATAAGTTTATTGCAATTATGCATGGAGAACAACCATCGATAATTCCGGGAAATGCTCTGGTGGTTGACCCGAAGAAGCAGTTTCGTCCATTGTCAGCCTTTGGAAACAACTTCTTAAATCGATTTCAGTGCTCCCTGTTGAACAATAAGGTTCTTGAAGGCATATCTCTGGTTGACACACCTGGGATACTCAGTGGTGAGAAGCAGCGACTTGGCCGTGGCTACGATCTTACAGGAGTGATTGAATGGTTCGCGCACCATGTTGATAGAATAATTTTGCTATTCGATGCGCATAAGTTAGATATATCTGATGAATTCAAGTCTGTTATTGAAGCAGTTAAGGTGAGTCTTGTTTTGTGGGTTTCCTGAAATTTTAGCTATTTTCGACAATCACATGTTACACTTACGTTTGATTAAGACATTTTCAGTGTAGCGTATCCTCTTCATTTTTAGTCAAGTAGTCCATTCGTAGGTTTTATCGGGGATAATTATCATCATTTCAGCTTCTCGGGCAAGCATTGCATGCCTTCTTACAAAAATGTCGGCTTTCTGATAACTGGTCGTCTTTTTACTAGGGCAATGAAGATAAAGTCCGCATTGTGCTGAACAAGGCCGATATGGTTGATTTTCAGCAGCTCATGCGGGTATACGGTGCTCTGATGTGGAATCTGGGCAAGATCTTGGGCACTCCCGAAGTAGCGCGTGTATACATAGGCAGTTTTTGGGACCACCAGCTCCACTTTGACACGAATCGTCGCCTTTTTGAGCTTGAACAAGCTGATCTCTTCCAAGATCTTCAAAGTCTTCCAGCGTATTCTACTATTCGCAAACTTAACGATCTTATTCGTCGTGCTCGTCTCGCCAAGGTACGCGGATGGATAATGTTTGCTTTTCATCCGTAATCTTTGGTTCGGAATACTATACGTTCGACTGTATCCTGATTCTTTATTAGGCACCCTTAAGACGTTAATTGGCATCGTATTTTTTCAAACTTTAATAGGTCCATGCGTATATAGTTTCTGAGCTTCGGCGTCAAATGCCAGCTCTTATTGGTAAAGAAACTAAAAAGAAGGAGCTGATAACCAATCTTC
Organism: Taenia solium; assembly: GCA_001870725.1. Classification (NCBI taxonomy): domain Eukaryota; kingdom Metazoa; phylum Platyhelminthes; class Cestoda; order Cyclophyllidea; family Taeniidae; genus Taenia; species Taenia solium. The sequence continues at coordinate 24,486 of MIEF01009214.1, read as the reverse complement.
CTGCGATTTATGAAAATCTTTCGCGGATGCACCACATCTCCATAGGAGATTTCCCACCGATTGACAAGATGCGTGAAATCCTTGCCACACAAGACTTCAAATCTTTTAGCAGTCTGCAACCCAAACTTATCGCTGGTGTAGAGAAAATGCTTTCGGTCGACATTGCAAAGTTAATGCAAATGATTCCTCAAGTGAGTTATGTTGTATTTAAGCAAGCTTTTTTGCCGCTTTTATCCGTCCTGTTTCTAAAATCATAATTTCTCGTTAGCCATTTTTTTGGTAGATCTTAAAACCACCTTGGTTTGATACAGGAAACTTGAGGTTGTCACTTATGTGGGATGAATATAAGTTTATTATCTCATTACTTTACTTGTTGTTTTTTTTTTGAGCTGAGCATTAGCCGTTTTTACCGTGGATGTCGCAGGTTTAGGCTGATTTGCTTCATAGCGGAAAATTTGAAACTTCCCACTTTCGGTACAATTGAGTAAATATGCTTGATATTTTCGACAGTTTAAATTTTTATGCACGAAAATCGGAATTGCTGAAGTTAATGAAGTTTTCATCCTTTGTTAGCTTGAGTACACTGCTCTAACTTTGAAAAGTGCAGGTTTCTACCCAGGGTGCAAATTTATTCTCAAAAGGTCGTTGTAGAACTGTAATGTGGAGCGTGGCTGCGGCTCTATGTAGTGAAGCAGTTTTATTGCGAATTTCGCGCTGTCCCCCTCAAAACTTGTTGGCCCCTGCATGAGTGTCTACGTTGAACTCTGTTCTCTTCCCTAGTGCTTAAATAATTGGTCCTTCAGCAAAAAGTTCAGTGCTGATTAACCATATATGCCTGAAATTGTCCCAAAATCCTTGTTTTTTTTCTAACATTCAACAAGAAATATCATTGTGCGATGCTCTTGTGCGCAGCCTTTCTCTACGGGCGAGTCTGGAACTGCAAATTCAAGAGCTACTTTTTGTTGTCAAAACGGTAAGCTTGTGAACACAGCAATTGAGCAGAATTAATGGTGCTGTTAGTGTGCTCGACTTTGAAATAATTTGGTTTCAGGTCCAATCTCATTCCTCTTTCGGTAGCCAGGACTTAACATAGTTTTCTTGTATCAGAAGTTGGGTTCTTTATTTCAGTCGCTTTATATTAGTGAATTCATCATTCCATGGACCAATTGCTTTGGTAGTCATTACTACCAGCTCGAATCATTAAAATCGTAACATTTCATAGGGCGAAGAATAAGTGTTAAAAGATCACTTGTTTGACGTCCTATCTCCTTTTTACCGTTGTGCAGGTCATCTGTACTGTTTTACCATTGCACGCACAGTAAATCCGTGGATTTAGGTTGGTAACCTTTGTGTCACCTTCAGGCCATGTCGAACCTGAGCTCTAAGGTCTTCAGCTTATCATCTCCCGGTAGATCTGTTGCAATCGTGATTCGGTGGCCCTGATTCTGATTCTTCCAGTTTCCAGCCTGTGAAATGAATTACCAAGTGGTTTGGACTTTTACATCTGACCGGTAATGTAAAACACCGGCCCATGGGGTTACTGCCCTTTGCAGATACCTCACTCGACATCTCTCATCCACTTGAGATATTTATGCGAAAAATTGCAACATTTTGATATTAAACCCATGGGTATTAGTACTAGTACTGTGCATTACTTTTGGACAACGGGAGAGTGGTAAATCCTCTTCTATATATGGCTGTGCTTTCGTTAACTGTTTTATCACAACGTTTATTGGTCCCACTTTAAAAGTCCGGAAAATGCTGGACACGTGTTTCCAACCGGGTGGTTGTAATCCACGTCTTTTGTGATTCCCTAATCGTTGGTTCAGGTTGCTTTAATTAGTACATTACTTTTAATTATACCACTTTTTTCTAGTCAGTGATTAAGCTGGATTTTTGAGAATCACTATTATGCAAAACGGCAAACTAATGTGGCTACTCATTTTAAAGTGCATTTGTTAAACATAGTTAATTCAGGCGAGGATGATGTCAGTCAGCGAGTTAATCACGAAGGGTAATATCATGGAGCGATTGCGATTAAAAATTTCAAGGAAGAAGAAAGGTCAGGTAAGGCGCATTCCTGAAGTGTCGGTTTTGGGTTTCACTGGATTATGGTTTATCTGCTTGGTTGAATCTAACGCTAAAAACTGCTTTCCTCGCAAGTTTTATCGAAAGGGACCTTTGATCGTGTAAAGAGGTCATTCCTTCTTCAATAATCCTGTCAGGATGACCATTAAGAGTTTGGAAGGTGTCTCTTTTATCGCCTCGTAAATCACGCCTGCTTGGTGCACGTGGAGCGCACACCGCACTGCTTCTCGCTGCACTTCCACTATGTTCAAGTACTCGGCTCGATGTGCGGAGCCACCCTCGAAGGATCTTCAAAGCTTCTGCCTCTAAATTTCCATTACCTTTTTGTTTCCTGAGCGAATGCCTGTGTGCACCAATTTATTCCATAATCGCATCAGAGTGCACTATAAATTTTGCGTTTTTTTTCTACAGTCCATTTTTTGCCGCCTGAAGTTGCTCAATAATACATTCCTATCACCCCTAATGAGGATATTTCTACTTACCAAATCAAGTTTCCTAGTGTGTGTAATCATATGTTACCTAGCAAATGCAAAAGCGGTTCCATTAAAGGATTTGTGAACGGTTACGCTTTAAATCTCTCCCTTGCCGTTGTCATTCATATCCAAACTCAGTAATTTATTTCAGTGGATTTTCACTATCCATTCACTTTTCTTCCGATTCCGTCAGCAAGTTGGTAAGAATTCGACGAAAGCTAGATGGTATTCTTACTGAAATTCACACTAATCCCTTCATTGAACTTATTCCTTTAACCCTCCAATACCAAAAGCAAAAAAAGATTGGGTTGTGTCGTTTCCTCTCTATCAAGCTTTCGTGTAAGTCATGCACTATCTTCAATTCCCAATCCCATTATAATTGTGCCGTTTCCTCAGTGTACAAGTCGCCCAAGTGGAATGAACCCGGAGTATGGAGAGAGAACGTGCCTCTTTTTCAAAATTAATGCATCCATCCTATTTCATCACTTTGTCTGTCCATCTCCTAGGAGCAGAAAGTGGGCTCAGAGGCCTTTCGTCCGCAGGTAGAGGGTGGAGCTTTCGACAATTTCGAGACGCCCTTTGGCTTCGGTGCTTCGGAAGGTATTAACCGTGGCAAGTTCGAGAGCACCTGGGTCGTAGAGCTTGAGGTTCCTGAGGCCTTCGAGGTAAGCCTTCACTGTCTCTTACCCTGCCCTTTCTCTATTTACGTCCACATTCCCGATGCGTTAGCTACGCATACTCTGCCGCTCCAAACAACTGGCGTTTTGTCAGGTAGTCCGAAACGAGTCAAAAGGTCTTGACAAAGCTTGTTTGTAGTTGATTTTAATTTAGGGCTATCTGCAGTGACACGTTTGTGCCATTCCTGGCCAACCATTCTTGTTTGGCTAGTTTTTGTTTCATTAGAATAGAAGTACCGGTCTATAGTAGCTAACCTTTTGATGTTAGCCTACTTTTTTGGCCCATACTTCACTTCGCTTCCGTCTCCTCTTGTCAATTTGTCTCATTATTGTCAGTCTGGACTGAAAGAGAAAATGCGTCCGCAGCCCATCCCGTAATGCTAAATTCAGTGAATGCATCAGTTTCACCAATATATCCCTAGTGCTTGTCGATTGATCTAGTGAAATAAATACATTCGAATCTCATTACTATTTGCTTCGGCCTTTTCATATGCTTTCTGTTTGATTTGACACTGCCTCCATTTGATTAACAAATCGGGATTTTACCACAGGCAAGTGATTGTATCCACTGCGCTGTGGAGTTTTCAATTTACAAAGCCACCTTTGTTTGAATTGGCAAGCTCTCGATAGCTTACACTACGTGCGATTGCCTCAAGCACTCGGCTAAACGTTGTAGCTTTACTGAGCTTAAATAACGTTGACCTATCAGTACCTTTGTCATGACAACCAGTAGTTTAAAAATTCGGTGGTCACTGGACCTGCTTCAATTGTGACTGAGCGGACTTCATTGATAAAAAGGAGCTTTATTGTCAGAGTCGACAACTCTTGAGAGTTTTTCCTTTTCTTTTGACAGATATTCCGTTCCCTGGACACCGCGGATGGCAAGATAAGTGGGGAGACGGCTCGTGTGGAGATGCTCAAGTCACAGTTGCCCGCTGCCACGTTGCGTCGCATTTGGACCCTCTCCGACATTGATAAAGATGGGTACCTCACAGCGGATGAGTTTGCATTGGCGAAGTACTTGATCAAGCTTAAGTTGAATGGGCACGAGCTGCCCTCCACTCTCCCTGATCACCTCTATCCACCATCAATGCAGTCCTACCGGCCATCGCATGACGGGGTCAGTGGCGCAAACGCGGAGTCTTCCTCGATCCACAGCATTCCACTCTCCTCTAAAAACGGCGACATTTGATCCTTTCTCATGCTCCTTGCTCCAGCCAGGATATCTGAAACCTCCACTTCAACTTCATTTCTTGCTTTGAACTCATTTCTGTCTACTGGTTAGAATTTATCCCAGTTGTCTTCTTCTTCATGTACCTTCGCTTATACTCTCGTCACAGTGGGGAAATTTTGATCTGAACTAGGTATATACTTGTACCTCGTGCACGTTTGCTCCGTATTGCATTTTTTTGGCTTTAAGCAGTGTCAGAAAGTGGCAAATCATTTTTCAGCTTTTGTCTCTCTACATCCATATGAAATACCGACTCTCCTTGGCAGGCCCTTGGATGGCATTCCGACTAAGTTTTAGCGGTAGCAGTGTCTCATTAGTGAGTAAAATATCCACTCGAGTCTGTCATATTGTGATTTTAACAAGCCGGAACTGATCCGTATCGGCTCACTAAGGGGCACGAGGAGATTGCATGAACTTTTCCACTTCCCACAAATGTTTTTGATTCGTTACCGACTCGCATAGGAAGCAAGTAGCGAAAGTTGCCGAGCACTGCTCGCCAGTAGGATCCATAATTTGTCTTTCTCTGTCATTGAGAATTCCACATTGATTTTGGCCACAAGACAATGTCGGCATATGAAGTTTTTGATCAGCTTCAGTCAGCCCAATCATGGTTAGACTTAAAGCATCCAGGAGAAACATCATTGCTAGGTCTCGGGTTCATTTCGCTGTCCTTAGCCACGCTTTTAATCATAGTGTACTACCAAAAAACTGGCCCCAATTCCAAGGTTGTGAAATTCAGTGTAGTGATAGAGATACTACTAGTTTAGAGTCACATGAATGAAAATTCCTGATCAATTTGTTATATGGTGTTGCAGGGTGAATTTAACGACCCGTACTTTAATTATGCTGCCACTACAAGGTTTCAAGTCGCACCACCAGGTGAAATGACCACTTACTGTTGAAACCGACATGCCTCCTGTATGTCCTACACTAAACTAGTGTCATGTTCGTTAGGGCGTAAACATATCCCAGGCGGCTTTATCGCAACCTACCGATACTAACAACAAGCATTTGAAAAACTTAAAGCCAATTCTGTCGATTATTGATGCATTCAACACGACACTTGAGAAGCACCAACTAGATAAAAAGGCGCGGATGCAGTAGGATCTGAGCCGAAGCTCACATCTGCTTAAATGCGGTGGAGTGATGTTTGTTTTGGCTATGCAAGCCCTTCGGTCATTGCTGCCCACAGTTTTGCCTTTGTGGTATGGTCTAGTTCTACCTCTGCCAATTCCTCTGTACGTTAATAATAAATATATCTTCCAAAGTGGCACGCCTTCCGCGATGAATGGAGGCGCTCCATATACACGCCGCTAGTCAAATTACTGCCACATTTTTTTGTGCGACCAAGAGCTCGGCGAACTTCGAAATACGAGGTCCCGGAACCCCAATTATCTGGCAAAATTGTGCGAATATCATTCGCTTAATTTTTCGAGCAAGCGTGAAATCTCGAAGCGGATCGTTCGCCTATCGCCTACAAATAAACACCACCACCGAATTAGGCGATTATTTTGTGGCGTGACTACATAGACCAATTTTGATGAATTCAAATTCCCCAAGGTTTACTCACGTTGAGTGCATTGTAATGCGGACTTGTGCACATTGACACAGCCTCGAAGGTTCCCAAAACACGCACCTTTCATGCACTTTATGTAATTTATCTGAATACCATTTTAAGGATACTTTTAAGGCCTCTGAATACGGCAGTCTGGAGAATAAATTATTTTCAACAAAGGCATGTAAGTACTTCTCTGTGTGTGGGAGGCAGAGCAGTTTGCAAAACATTTCTTCGCGCAAGAATAATGCTACTGCGTACGGCCAATACTATACATTAATTGTACTTATTCAATTTCGGTAGCATTTATTATTTCCCAATTATTGCATTGCGAACTCCTTTGAACTTGCAGTTGGTTCAGGCAGACATAAAGCAGGTAAATGTAGTTTTTATTGTGGGTGACGCAATACCTTATGGGAATAATGAACATAATCGCCATCTAAAAATGCATCCTTCCAAATTATTTATGGAAACAAAGTGCATTTGAAAAATAAAGGTGTCACACGAATAGAAGCGGTTGACGAATCCCAAAGAAAATTTTTAGCAGTCATAAACACTTAGCTCAATAACTTTGAATCTGGGTGAATAAGTCTGACTTTTACGTGCGCGCACCGTCTTAAGCATTACATGGATCCTTGGGTAGGGAGTATTTTGGATATTGATGAGTAAAACAAAATAGCACCGTGAATACTTACCCGGACGCAGTTTAAAGAAACTTAACGCTGCGTTAGCGCAAACGAAGAAATCCAAGTGGATGGTTTTGCACTTTCTCAGACCTATGACTACATGAAGGCCAATGTAAGGGGTTGGCTACAGGTAAACCAGTGAAGGAGCACACCACACTCCCTATGCCGGAAAGTACGCGAATACCAGTTGTCTCCCACCGACAAAAGCTTTTACACGTTAAAATACCAGTTAATCCTGCAGTGCTTACCACAACGTAGATCTAAGAAACACTTCCAGTGTCTAGTTCAATCGAGTCTCGTTCTTCATAATCGAAATACACACAGGATATTGCACTGGTACGTCAATTAGCAAATCACCAGAATTTAAATAACTTTGGAAATCAAATGCGCAGAACATCTCAAACAACTAACAGCAAAGTCAAAACTTATGAATAATGAAGATACCCTAGGAATTCCGCATTGAAAGTTATCGTAAGAAAGTCAACCAGGTATAACTTTCATGTGGCATTTTCAGTACACATCAGTGCCGATTCACGTTGCTAAGCTTAACACACTCACACGGATAAAGTAGCCATGTACCTCAAATTCCCAATTATTGAGGTGAACTCTTGCAAAACTTCACGGTAAAGATTAACAAGTATCCTTAATTAGTAGGTGTCTGGCCGAAGTCCATACCCAGAAATGCATCGTCACAATTTTGAAGCAAGCAACTCGCACATCTTTCAATTCTGTAAATTCATACGTCAAGGTGAGGGGAGTAGGGAGGGGAAATTGAAATATTCAATGAATATCTAAAAGCACATACGTTATTAAAAAACGGTAACATCTTGGAGTGAATAGGGGAAGAAAGGAGGTCGGCACAGCAATGGTAGGCGAGCTCTTGGATATGGGATAGACATTTTCAAAGCTACTTCCTGACATTGCGACGGTGAAGCACCAGAGACTCATCTGCTTGATCACAAGCTTTGGTATCCGGTGATCTGATTTCAGTCCAACTGTTGTCTTCACTGTCCTCTAAAACACTGTCCTGTTCCATGTCCTGCAAGAGGAAGGAGTGGTTGAAATAACACATCAACCGAGTTCAAGCTCTACTCTGTCGATTGGAGGCTTGGCAGTGGGGAAAAGAATTCGAATTTAGAATAGTACATAAGTGATTTCAAAGTGACAAATAGGCACGGATAAAAATCCCACTCCCTCCACAATGCAACGTCGGAAATAGACAACCGATGTGAATGAGTCTAGAGAGGTTAAAAGCGGTATACCATCCCTTTCCAACAATATTACCGATATTTTTTTGAGGAAGAAACATTCACCACTTTTATTGAGGAAGGTGAGTACTATTCTAAGCAAACTAATCAAAGATGATATCAGAAGTCGTTTACATACATTAAAAGTGATCGTTTCCCGCAACTGAGACATGTAGAAAAAGTCGCCGTCTTAACCCAAATGAAAGCTATAATGATCCAGTTAACCATTGGAAACAAAGGAGGATTCTCATTTTTGGCAAATAAGTGGCCATTACTGCTGCACTGTTACTGAAAGAATGGTAGGCTTAAGTACTAGATGTTTTCAGAAACGCAGATTCGCCAAAAACTCAAAACAATGGGCGTGCTTGTGGGTATGTTGCGCCTGATGCGCCAAGTGAAAAAAGGCAAACAGGAAGTATCACAAAGTCCACGATTTCTCAGTACAAATGACTGAGCAATTTACAACTTACTATTGATAACAACACAAACGGCACTCGCACGGCAGCTAGCGAAGAGCCTTCAGTTCTAACGGTTCAATCATCAGACTCCATTACATTAGCTCAATGGCTTCAAGAAAACATCGGAGATCCACCACGAATGAGCGTGCTAATATGTATCAAACTTTCTTGTTGCACCGAAAAAACAACTCCAATTTATGGTGAAAGGATAAAAAAAATTATACATCTACAAAAAATTTCACAAATTCAATATTTACAGACTGATATTTAGCTCAATTGGATAAATTAAAGGATTCATGCAGCAATTATTTCCCATTCTTTGATACTCGACATCAAGTAACAAAAATCCAAGCCTATTTACGCCATAACTGCAGCAAGCGGATTACAGGATTTTAGAGAGCTTACGGGACATAGTCATCTCAAGGAAAAATGAAACAGTGAGACACTGTGAAGAGTAGAGGTCGTAGAAAATGGCATTCGAAAAAAAAAACGAAAAAGGAAGAAGCGGAAAAATACATACATTCTCCTTCGTCACGATGGGTTGTGGTGGCTCCCCTTCCATGCCCACAACATTGAGTATTTGGGGGCGCGGTGGGCAGAAGTACTCGCAGACACAGAGGATAAGCTTGATCAAAAATTAAAAGAGCTCAGAAAATGCTTACATTTCAAAAATAAACTCTGCTACATCTCAAGAAAGATCTTGGCAGTAAGGCAAAAAAATTCCTTTGAATGTTCAGAGTGGAACAACGCGAGATGCCCCAATTACTAAAGAATCAAGTAGGTATGAAGAGAGCCAGCATAATCAAACACTATGCGATGGTACATCCAGGTGCCTACTTGACCCAAATCTATTACAGAAGGACAAAAAAGAACAAACGTCAACGTACCATACCAATGGCAGCTCCTGAGGCAAGAACACCAGTGCCGACCAAGATAATAGACAAAGAAGCCGGCACCCCATATTCGACCATCGCCTTGTGAGCTTTCTGAGTTGAGAAATTAGGAATAAAAAAGAGCAATACCCCGAGTCAACGCCAAATAACCAGCATTTCGAAGCAGAAGTTATTTCCACTTCGGGTATTCGTACGAAGGCAAACTTATTTTCGTAAAGGTTTCGGAAGGACAAAGCTATTTAAATCATCACTGATCAGTAGCATATGCAGTCACGCTCGTACTTATTGCTTGCATGAAACATTTTGGGAATGGCACCCAAGCTTATAAATAAAAACAAATCAGTATCAAAACCAAGGGAGAGGTGGATCAAACTTTTATATATGAGGTGATGAAGTACGTTAAGCTTTGACGTTGGATCCCGAAGGAGCGGATAGAGCGAACGGAAAAGCAATTGTATTGTTAGGTATAAGACATCATTCACGGCAAAAAGAACAAAATATTAATATAGCGTAGAAAACCGAGAGAAGTTAACGAATTCCTTAATGCAAATAAAGCATCGGTGAGATTTGCAATAAAAGCGAATAAGCGGTGACGCTTACAGTGATTGAAAGGCAGAGATCGAGGAACCGAACAACAGCAGGCATACTAAACCACACAAAAAGTACATTTATCAGTTGATGAAAAGGAGAAAGGTACTTTAAACATGAAGCAAAACTTACTAGAAAGCATTTGGTGGGAGCGACCAGGTAGTCGGCTCGATAAGCTCAAACTCACGATTCTCTATAAAGTTCAATAATTGCTCCGTCTTCCGCTTTCCCTTAACACTTCGGAATACACCATCTTTGACACTATAACACATCAAATAGAGGTAAAGAACGTTGGACTTTGAGGAAATAGAAGGAACTTGTAACAAGTATTGGTACCATGGAAAACAAAAGAACTTGGTTTCAAATTACACATTAAATCAATCGAATTCAAAAATACAGGAAGTCACATAAAGTCACTAGACCAACAAAACCTACTGAAAGATAGTGGGAAGGGAGGTGATGGTGAAAATCATAGCCACAGCTGACTCGGCAGAGCAGTCAAGCTGGGCCACTTTTACGTCGTGACGTGGAGCAAGCTCTGCAAAGCGCTTCCATTCCACCGCCACCAAATTGCAAGCAGGACACCAAGGTGCGTAACTGCAAAGAGGGCATAGATATACCGTAATTTCATTGAGGATACCCATCAGATTAGGGTAATTGAAATCAATTATTATAAGGACAATTATTATAAGAAGAAAAACAATCAACTCGATGCCCGACAAAAGAGTATGGAAGCACTACCTGACTCACACCTGGTATTTTAGAATTATGTATAAAGGGCACAGCATAAATCACGCAAGATAGCAATTTTTAATTGATTCATATTGCACTGTTAAAATGTGCTACATAGGAACAAGACAGAGTGCAGCCAAGCACAAAGAACAAGTTGGATGCATTGAATACTAAAAAACTTAAAGTTTCAAGAAATCCACCATATTTACCACGCAGAAAATGAGGTAGTTAAACGATAACATCAACAGTAACTTCTCACAAAAGGCTCACAATTCAACCATCCATTCACCAGACAAAAGTGCTGTCCAGTTATTAACACTGATGGGGAGCGATTCCTGAGCATTAGTACAAAAGGGCAGGAAAAAGACAGACAGACACAGCAAGAACGCCATGTCAAGTTAGAGCAACTGCAAGACCTCATTATAACGAATTAATCCTATGTGATTAACATAAAGGTCAGATGGGTAAATTGTTAAGCATAAAACACACTAAGCTTTGACGCAAAAGAAATTTGCAAAGCTAGACATAATGACAGTGAGTCTAACGACGACAAATTTGAAAAATTTAAAAGGATATCGATTTTAAAGCTGGTTAGCGTTTTAAATCTTGGCATTTTGTTGGAACCATCAAAGCCTTTTGCGCCGAGCGACAAATCAGTCACTTCGTTGCTAGTGTTTGCAGCAGTCGGAGACATCCTCGAAGGCAAGTGAAGGCAAAACACCAGGGTAGGATAGATGTACTTAGCGTCCCGAGACTTTCATTAATGCAAAAGAAGGCATAACACCAGAAAAGAATACATATATTCTAGAAACAGAGAGATTGAGAGCTGTTGGCACGCCCCGGAGGCCGGCCAACCGGCGAGTACAATATGGCCACCCAAGTGACCAAAACCGGCAGTTCGAACAAACAAAGCATTGCACGGCCTCTCTCTTCTTTTGAGCGTCGTCTTCGACGCTCCCCTTGGTCAGCCTCCCGTGTCAGCAATCACAACGTAATCAGTGCTGCAAGAAGCACCCACTGTGCCAGCCTTCGAGATTCGAGCGCATGTGTTCTTGTAGTGCAATCGATTCTGCGTATCACTCGGTGCAGCAAGCGCATATTTCTAAGTCCTCCTCTCCCACGATAATGTGGCCCAATGAAAGATGGGGGTGTGAATCCAAGTTTTCGAATGGGTTGAGACACACAGCACATATTGTGATTCCAGGCTTTTTTGAAGCCGTAGAAGAAACGCAATGGTATTGTAGAACCGAAGGATGCTTTACCAAAATGTCGTTGATCCCCCTTGGCAGTTCTCCTGGACATGGAGTTCACGGCTAGAGTCGCTTCAGTTGTTAATAGCTTCCTTGCACAACACGAGGGTGAGGAGATGCCGTAGATGAACATTGATCTCAGCCTTTGTGTTATGGGATGCCAGAGGTTCTCCCATCCGTAGCGAATGCACACCGCCAAAGTTTGCCAGAAGCGGCATGGAGCAGGATAAAATCCATCAATGTCGGGTCCGCTTTCCGCTGCCACCAATGTAGCGTCCCGAGACTTCCTTTAAGGTAAAAGAAGGCACAGTACTAGGGTAGAATATACATTCTGGAGCCAGAAGGCATGGGGGCTGTCGGCACGGCCCGGAGGCCGGCCAACCGACTGGTAGAATATGGCCACCTAAGTGACCGAAACCGGCATTTCGAGCGAACAAAGTATGACAATGTTTTCAACAAACAGAGGGATCGAGTCTGCTGGCATGGCCGGACATGGGCATTATGGCAACCCAAGAGCTCGTGGCTGGAAACAAAGGGCTTGGGAGCTGTTAGCGCGGCCCGGGAGCCGGCCAACCGGCTAGCATAATATGACCACCAAGTCATCGAAACCGACAACTCGAACAAATAAAGTATTGCAACTAAGACCACAGAAACGCATAACAAGATCCCTGCCAATGATTTTTCTACACTTGGAATTCAATCCAATTTGTTTTGCAAAGAAAATCATTCACTACTTAATTGTTCTGTCTATGCCTAATGCCCTTGACTCTAGGTAAAAATCGAGGCACCGCAATATGTCCTTTTTTGGGTCTGGGTCGACCGCGCAGAACTTTCAAAAATTAGAGTGCACTGCCTATGTTTTGCTGTCAAATATTTTACATTATGTGCTCTACAGTGCGCTTTTTGGTCTTCATGTTTTTAAGCAAGTTTTTGCTGAAGGCTAGAGAAGTATTTTGATCATTGAGCAGTTGTTTATCTTGTTCAACTTACAGTTATTGTCTTTGAGACCTTGAAAATGTCCCCAAAACGATGGGCTTCGTCAGGTCTGTCGGGTTGGTTTGTCGCTTCTGTTACGGCTTCACTTTCCATGAGAGATTTGTACTCATGAGTATGGAACTCTCTGGATAACTTAATTTTAGTAGCAAAATTGTTCCGAAGTAAACACTGACACTTTCCACATGCACTGACTTCATCTCGGTTAGTAGTCTGCTTATTTGGATGTGAAATTCATGCAGACTGCAGTTCCCATCGTATAGGTGCAAATTCACTAGGCCTATGTGCTTACATTTTATAATGTTTTTAACTTTGATCTCCTGATTCTGCAAGCTGTCTTCTACAGGTCACTACACCTTTTCTAGTGATAGTCACAGTGACGGAAATGCCATTTTTTAGCAGTACTGGTCGTCTCATCGCGCATATTTTTGCAGTTACTATAGTTTGAACTTATGCTGCGATTCATTTTAAAAATATATTATGAGTTCAATCGGTTTATCAAGTTTTTTATGCTTAGGTTGTACTTTTAATCCGTCTTAAGTATAATGTTAAGCTGGACTAAAATTCGTTAGTGCATCTTGGGTTTCGGTGATCCTATTTCTTTATATTATGATACGGATTGAATTCGTTGTATGACTTTGGTAAAACCCCTAGTTTCATGCCATAATTCAAAGACATACCTAGTCTTCTTATTTGCCTATTGGATAATTGTATGGAGCATATTCTTAAACACGCACCTGATTCTAATGGCGAATATCTTGGTTTGAAGTGTTTTGCTATAGTTTTCTCGCACTTTCCCCACCCGTTTTACTTGTCGGCCCGTGGTGTAACATTGAAAATCTGCCTAATATTTCACTGAGCATTTTTCTAAATAGTATCTGAATTTAAGGTAATTACTTGAATTAATAAAAAGACGCGTCTGTTAGTGTAAAAGTTATGGATTCTAAAGCATATGCAAATTTCGCTTGTGGTGTTTGAGCATTCTGAAGGATAAATATGGGGCCCTGACAGTGTTACTGATAGACGGCAATCATTTTTTCATTTAGCGCTTCAGTTTCCTTGTACGTTTAAAATTTTTTTCCTTGGTGCCATTGATATACTGTTTGCTCTTAAATACCAGAAAGCTTGTTCCCAAACTATACCTTAGTTCATTTTTTCGTTCTCGATTGCATTCAATGAATTTCGTGTTAATCTAAATTAGTGAATTCTAGTGTGGATTGGTATGTTCTACGTTAACCTTCAAATTCGAAGCTTGCAACTCCAGCTCTCTTTAGATGTCATTTCATTGGTCTTGCTCACTTCTGGCTGGCACAGGTGAAAATCTGTAGCATGTTTTTTAGCCCACTTGCTGGGGATCAATCCGGAGTCACATATGCAGTTTCACTATACTGATTCACAGAGATTCTACCGCTGACTCTACATGTACGACATAAAAAGCGGCTTCGAAAACCTTAGCATATATTTTGGCAATCATGGCTGATACCTCACAGTTAATCCGCCTAATGTGAGTGCCTTCATCTTCGCTTGCGATAGCTGTTACATAGATTTACTTTTTGAAAATGTGATGGTCTTACTTGTAAGTTTGTCATTTGTTTTTACGATGCAGTCGTGTTTACGTTCTATCATTCTGGAAACAAACAACACTGACTTAAAATACGGCTATGAATGTCTTCTATATCATGTTGCTACATTTTGAGGTTTGTGTAAATAGTTACTCTTACGGCAGAAAGAGCCCTCACACTCAGTGGGGAGCTGAAATGCATCAAACTAAAGTTATGCAATTCCTGTGAGGTCATTTTCTATTTTTATTGCCAAGTGTATCAGTAGGTGGGGAAATTTGGTTTGCGCGTTTGTCTTTATTTCGATTTGCTTTCGTTTGCTATCATTTCCCTGTCATAGAGTCATTTCACCGCATTCCATCCTGCCAAAACATTTGTCTGTCATGAAGGTTAGCATTGTGCTTGCGAGCACTCCCGTTTCGCTGTAATACCGAGTGCTTATTCTGGTTTGCAAAACATTATCACAAGAAAGCAGACACCATTCTCGCAGTTTTTTTCCTTCTCAATTCGCTCATTTGTATCTCATATGAATGCACCTTTGCTATCTCTTCGTCTGGTATTTTTGATTTCTATCGTGCGAAGTCAGAACCATCTGCTTGTTATCGCTTTGTGACTTCGAATTCTTGGCACTTTAATTGATGAGTCATGTGGTCGATTGTGCATACTGTTTGTGTAAAGCAGCCTTCATTGCAAGTATGAGTAAATTCCAGTTCTTTGTATTTTGTCACAAGTTTACATTTCCATCCATGCTGCAAAGGAGTTGTGCTTAAATCTCTACTAGAAGTTATTTGCATTTAGTTTCAGAGCCTACCTTTGCAACGTCATTTAAAATGTAAGCTCCTGCTCACCATTTCAGCCAGCTCATGGGCTATTTTGGATTTTATTCCACTCTCGCGAGACACCTTTAGCTACACCTAAGTTCACTATATTGCTGCGCTCCTGAAGACCCTGTCTACTCTATTATCAGTTTCGTACAAATACCCAGGAATTCCATTTGATTTTATCAGTTTCACATTAACGATGGCATCTTAACATTTCCAAACACTAAGTTGTATTGTGGTATTACAATGCTCGGTCACAGCTAAAGTTCATTCGGCTTAAGAAATAGGAAATATCAAAGTATCAATGCTTATACTGCAATGATGTCTTTTTTAAGACTGAGATTCGGTCTCCGCAACTTTTCGATTTCCTAATTGTATTGCTGATCTAAAAACTTTGTTTTCACCCATTCTCTTTCATCAGATTGAATTTTGTGAAATGTTTGGTCGACTTTGATCTATCTGATTGTTCGCTTAGTTTTTTGTGACTATTTCTGCCACACAATTCTGTGACAAACTTCATTGGTACTCTTCGTTTTCATAGCGTCTACTGTTGCACGTGGAATGTAGGTGGTGAGGCACCACCAGGACAGGATCTCTCAAAGCTTCTGGGCGTGGATCGCGAACCGCATCCCGATGTAATCTTTCTTGGGTAATCCTCCGCACTCGATCATAACCCGGCCTTTACCTTCAGCTTACAAGAAGTCGTCAGGTCTGATGAGTGGTACAGCGCTTTAAAGCTAGTTATGGCTCCTCTGAACTACGTTCTTGTAAGACCCGTCTTCTAACCTCATACGCGCGTCCTCTTCTCGTGTTAGATCAAATATCGAAACTGTTGGGCCATTTGGATTTACGCCTTCGTCAAACGACACCTCCTACCAGTCATAAATAACATTGAATCCGAGATGACGCCATTTGGTTATGCAGGAATAATGGTAAAATGGGGCTGCTTTTTATGTTTCTAACTCTATTTCTTCCCATCTAGGGTAACAAGGGGGCTTGTAGTGTGCGTTTTGAAGTCTACGGTGTCAACATCGCGTGTGTGTCTGCTCACTTCACGCCGCACGCCGAGAAACTTGAGGACCGCATTAATGTAAGCTGAAGGACGCATTTAATAACCGCCTCACTCTCTTAGGATTACCACGATGTCTTAAAAGATCAAACCTTCCGTGACCCAGATGTGAACCTTCTCATGGATCATGAGTAAGGACTTTCAGGCTGGTCATGACTTGGTGTCCTTGTGTCAATTCATCCCATACTTACAACTGAGAGTTAAGAGTGCTGGCTTTGGCAATTTACACTTTTACCCATAATTATCTCCCATTCACTATCCTATCTTCGTTTGGTAGCCGTGGTGGAGAAGTTGTACCATTTACGGTCATATTGAGTGTTTATTTGATTAACTTTTTAGCTATATTTTCTGGATGGGTGATCTCAATTTTCGAACAGAGGGCTTGGAAAAGGACGCTGCCGAACAACTGATCTCGTCAAAATGCATTGATGTCCTAATGGAATACGACCAGGTAACGACTTTTCATATGGTCCATGGACCGATCAAAGTAATAAGGCCAGAAGTATATTTATGCTCATTCAATGTTCCGGAGTTTAGGTTTTTTATGGTTTTTGAACTGTCAAATCCACAGTAAGTTTTTTGGATCAGCAATGCCACTGCTGGGAATTTCACTATGCTGATTCAAAAGATAAGTTTAACTGAGGTTGTATTGGATTCAATCGTTCGCCCTATTTGCAAAACTTGTTAACCATATGGTCTTTTGCGCCTGCGCCTAAAAGTGGCATTATGTCTTTTAAAGCTATTTAGATCACATCGTCCCAGTGAATATTCACATTGTTGGTTCACGTATGTAAATCCCTATGCTTCGCACGCAAATGGAACGGTATGCGCTGATGATGCGTACATAGAACTGAATGCGCTGGATCCTTGGACTGTTTCTTGAGACCTCGAATTGCCATAGGGCATCTGGGTTGTTGGATTGATGAATCCGATTTTCGTTGGTATCCTTTTGATTTTACTATTGTCATTTGATGCGGCATGTTGTTCAAAAAATACGCCTGCGACTTGGTTCGTTTCGCTCACTTAGGAGAGATCCCAATCCACTTCTGGGTAATCGAAAAACTTATTCCACATTCGACCACTTTCCTGTCAAAGTAGTTCACAAGAAAAGTGGGCACTCCAGTCACGTTTCAGTGTGACTACCGAAATCGGTAATGTGCTTTATCATCAAAAATCCGAAACCTTTATTAATGGTCTTGTTTTTCTTACCCTCTCTGATCTGGGGGTCGCTTGTTGAGTTAACTAGATTTCATTCATAATCGTACTCTGGCATTGCGCCCACTGTTGATTCACTGTTTTTTTTCTTTAGTTAAAGAAAGCCATGAAAAGTGAATTGGTATTTCTCGATTTCAAAGAAGGTGAGATCACTTTCCCACCAACCTTCAAGTATGACAAGGGTACAAAGAACTATGATTCTAGGTGAGTTTGTGCTTTCAAGTACCTCAGATTACCACCACCGCTACGTGTCGTTTACCCTGTCGGGCATGTCGCAGCTTATTTAAACGACACCAAGTCTTCTCGTTCCTTATATACGGAGCGTTCTATTTTAGAAATTTTAATTTTATTTGGGTCAACACTTCTCACAGGCTGACTGACAATTTCCTCAAATATATCTTATCTGGATAGTTTTCATTAGCGTGTTCCTCGAACGTCTTTCTCCAACTCACGCAACTTTACCTGTAGCCCAACGCATTTATTAACAACCACTTATTTCGCTTTGAAGCCTTACCCCTAACTCACACACGGTTTGCGCTCATTTAAAACGACACTGGTTACCAATGTTTCCAGCTATTCCCCACCTTCTCAAGGCTTAAGCCACGAATATACACTACAAAAGTATAATTTTGGCGTGACAGTCATTTTCAGCCAAATTCACGTGGCTGACTGGATAGGTCTTCGCTTAAATGGTGGTGTGTTCCATGTGTTTTTTTAGCTCCATTGGTTACCGCATATGTATGTCCAGATTTTATCCTAACAGTATGGTCGGTTATGCAGTACAATGCGGCTTTAGTCATTGAAATAGGGAGTTAAAATGGGTTTGTGCTGCCAATTCTATTGTTGAGTTCAATGTTTGCAAGGCTCCTCTATTCACACTTTGCTACATTCTTTTTTGTATCAAAACATTTTGGCTACGATTCTACTTCCTTCTCTTTGGCTTTATCTTTCAATGCTCAATCGTTCAAGCGACCAAATTTTATTCGCTCCTAGTCCTTGTTTATATTTACGCTGCATTTTTTGTCATCACTTAATGCTTTTACAATTTTTTACCAGATATTTTATGCAAATATTGCCAGTACTTGATGAAATGTGTAAACACTTCCAAATGAAGTGGGAAAATGATTCCCTTCCTCTATATGGGTCAGTAGAATTAATTATTTAAATTGGTGGTAACCTGTGAAATGCTTCAGAATGTTTGTGTGCATGTCTGCCGTTCCGGTACTCCCTATTGTGTCGTCTACTATTGACCCCTCATTCTAAAATGTCAGCTGAATCCGATGTGGTGTACTTCAACCCTGTTTGCTTTACGAATTTCAAGTCGGCTTTAAAGATGTGGAAACTGGCTTCGCGACACTTGTTACATGGCATTTGGAATGGGGGCGGTGACAGAGCACATTGCCCATAAATGGGTTAGGTGTGTTTCGTTCTGACGATTCATTACTGGATAATAATGTATTGTGCTTATAAGGATTCGCCATTTTCAAAAGCAATCAAGAATTACTTGTTCCTGTTCATTAAAATAAATAAAGATTAAGGTATCAAGATCAGTTTTCGGTCCTCTTTGTGATGAGTGGTGAAACAGTTTGTTTACACGAGCACTGGTCGGGAAAGGAGTGCCGTGGGCGATATTAATTATGTCCTGCTAAGTCGTCCTCATTTCTTCAGCCTTAAAAATCATGCCATTGTTAGATTGGTTGCTGACTAACCGAATTGTAATGCGAAATGGTCATTATATTACGACGTTAGGCAAATGAACACATTGCTATTCACCGCACGCTTCCGAGGCACGCACTGCTTCTTCCCCAGAAGACTAGGCTTTTTGTGTGTGGTGGGCTCTAGGCGGGATTTTTCAACCACTGAAGGCTAAGCAATTGGCACTGAGATTTCCAACTCTCTACGATACAATGGAAAGGTGTACATGAAAAAAACAGCTATGAATAGTCAATCTGGGAGAGTTAAGTCTTCATGCCAAATATCCGAAGGCACTCTTGAGTAGCTTTAATAGCATTTCTAAATTTCTCCAAATTATTGTCACCTTTCATTGGCACTAGCAGACGATTGCGTGCTAAATGGTTGAGAAATAAAAGTGGGATAGGGACCGAGATGGATAGCAGTAAGTTTTTCTTGGCGGTGGGGTACGCAACACGCCTCTATCTCATTTCAACAAATTCTGAAATCGTATGACTTTTATTTTAAGACAATCAATGAAATTAGTTAGTTAGCTGTTACTTCATCAGCCTTGGACACCATCTTGTATAGGAGGTATCGATGCTTTTGACTTCTTGCTTAAGTGGATTCTTTTCTTCTTCCTCCTTGAAAGAGTTTAATTTTACCACTTTATTTCCCAAGATGCCTTTATCGGACTTAATGGTGCTCCTTTTGGTTTAGCTCCTGCTTTTGACCTACGTCGATCCTTTTCATCCTAATAGGGGTGTGTATAACCTTGGATGTACTTTACACCTGGCACGCGAATATTCTTAAAGTAGACTCGATAAGGTGTAAAAATATTCTAAAACCAGGTTCTTGATTTTTTGCTTTTATTTGAGTTGTACTTTTTTAAAAATGGCAAACAGCCAATGTTAAGGCGTCCTACAGTAAATTACAGGCAAATTACCTGTTTTTCCGGCACAAACAATGTAAATAGTTTACCTGAAAGCCATTACTCCTTTGCATGAAATGGAAATATAAACTGAAAATGACGCACATATCCCGTTTGGAATGGCTCACGTAGCAATAACTTTTCGTCGGTCAGGCAGAATGGGCGATGCTCCTCCAGGTTTTCCCAAGCGTTTCGGGGATAGCAATAAGTCAGAAATTATTTTGAACTTCGCGGCTAGACACATCCCCTATTTACAGTGTTTACTAACTGGCTATGCGACCGTCCTCATGAATCCTATTTTATCTTGGCTGCATATATCCCCCGTTATCCTGTTGCTTATTGGTCCATTCGAATAGCTCACCCTTTGCCTGATTTCGCTTAGTATGATCCTAAGAAACTGGGTCTTATAATAATGTGCTTGGCTTCGAATGGATCAAAGCATCAACGTATTCAGAATGCGTCGAGATGGTCAAAGAGCTGCTAGTATCTGATTGCATTTCGAAGCATAAGAAATAACGTAAGAATCAACAATTTATTTAGTAGTGGTTTTTACTAGTAGTGAATTATTTTAACCTTTGCAGCATTTGCTTGATCAAGCCAGATTGTACTTGAATTTGAGTAACCCTACTCGATGTCTTCTTGGACTGAAATGACGTTTGTTTATGTCGATTGTCAAGTAAGAAGCAGAGAGTACCATCGTACACGGATAGGATCCTCTACATGGCTCACAATGACTTTGCATTGGAGCACAACGTGCAGTTGGATGAGATGGGCCGTAAGGTACCGCAGGCAACACGCAAGCGGGCGGTGCGCGGCGGTCCTTCCGCCTCTTCATCCCTCCCTGTGTCTGCTGACACCGCCACTGAAGAGTGCCGCGGAGAAAATGCGCCCATGGAGACACCGAAACTTCACCTCCTCGCCTACGACCATTTGCCTAACTACGTCTGCTCCGACCACCGCCCAGTTTTCGCCCGTTTCCACGCTCGAGTACCCCCCGCATGGTTCCAACTTCCTGTCCGCTTCATCCAACCCGTTTCTCTCAGTAGGTCTTCCTTTACATTTGCATCCCATTGAACCTTTCCAAGCTCAGGGAACTCTAGTGTTTGCCGCCTTATGATTTTGACAAATCAAATTCTACTGATGTCTGTCAAAAAATCGGATTGTTCGAAGACTTGCACCTTTGAATGTATATCATCTACCATAATCCTAGTTAATGCCCTTTTTCGTCTCTTCAATTCTCGGATAAATTGATAAGTGGAACTTTTATCATTTTTCATTCCTTTTGTCTTGTAAAACCTGGTTTTTGTTAAGTTGGACATTTATATTCATAAATAATGATACATTTGGACTTATATTTAATAGGCATTGTAATACTTTGCTTGTTCGAACTGCTGGTTTCGGTGACTTGGGTGGCCATATTGTACTAGCTGGTTTGCCGGCCTCCGGGCCGTGCCAACAGCTCCCAATCCCTCTGTTTCCAGAATATGTGTTCTGCCTTAGTAGTATGCCTTCTTTTACCTTAAGGGAAGTCCCAGGACGCTACAGGTATTTAACTATCCTTAAATATTTATAATCTCAATACTTAAATGCATGTACATTTATTTTTCTTGATTAGAAAGTATTCGATTGCTAATTCCTCATAATTACCCGTTTGTTCAGATTCTCCCTCTACCTATCACGTGCCTGCGAAACTCGCTGTTTCGGCATAATTTTCTAAAATCTATGGTTTTGTGACAAGGCAGAAGCTAATTTCCGCGTTTCTACTCGTATTTTGATCCTGTATCTGTAGCAAGCATAAATTTTGAAGTGTGGTGATTTAGAGGGGCAGATAGTTTTAGTTTTAGTCAGCTCATGCTAAGTTTCTCTGATTTATTGGTTCTGCATTGCTAAAGTTTGTTCTGATGCTCCCATAAAAGGCCTGTGCGTGACCTTTGCATGAAACATGTATTCACATCTGTAACTTGTGCATGTAGCACATCCAGTTGACAAGGACCTCAGGTTCCTCTACGTGGCGATGGACCCGCCTCCACTTATGACGGAGGACCTGGTAAACAATCGGTCGTGGCCATGGAAGGTTCAATACCACGTCCCTATTCGCTCCACCTCCAACGTAGTCCACTCGCGCCACCTCGGCGAATCGCAACAGTCATTGATCACCGCCGAGGCACCGACAGGTGGAATGGCGGTATTGAAGGAAAAACAGGCTTCGAGTAACATTTTGGGTGTGACGCGGACGCGTCTAAGTGTCTCCTGTGAGGGCCTTGAGTTGCACCCCCCTGCTGCTTTGCACGTACGCAACTTGGACTGGGTTGCAGTGCTGCCTGTCGACTTCTACGATCTCTGGAAGGATGACCTCGTCTCTATATTTGGCTCAAATTCTACCCTCTCCAGTTCGGGCTCGACCTTAGATGATCTGGTCGAGGGGGACATGAAGCGCAGCGAAAAACTTGCCGTTGTGCGCGATCGCATACCCGTCTCCAGGTTCAACGAGACGTATCCTTTGCTTAAGGCAAAAGTCGACGCCAGTGTCTTGCGACGATGTCGCTCTGGAGCCGTACAGCTCGTCTACTTTTCAAGGTTCAAGAATTGTCCACAAGGCTACAGTGAAATTATTAAGGTCACAACCCAGTTATGCGTTTGAAAGACTGTTATCGTAAATCCATGTTACTGAGTCATCAAGTCAAATCCATTATTTATCCTATGATAGAACTGATAACGTGTTCACATGAGATCGCGCCACCATTCTAGTCGTTGCTAGTTTGTTCCCACTTTGAACATTCTCTCTTGAGTTACATGGTGAGTAGAGCCCTGTATTGAAGCGGGTGGAATAATTTGCAAGAAGAAGACTGGATTTCGTTATTGATGAACTTTTGATTCAGCATTATTTGAAAAATAACTTCTCTGGTTACAGCCCAGTGGAATGTCGCGAGCGTTAAACTCTCCTTGTTAGTTAGAAACGATTGCATTTCCTGTTCATTTTTACTTATTAGCTGCTGAAAAGTTTGGGAGACCTTGAATGTAAACACTTCCTAGTTTGGCACGCATATCATGCGCATACATTTCATATCGGCTGTTTTAAACGACGTTTAAGATTAGTTTTCTAATTTTAGCTTTCACCTCCTGGCTTGCATGGCCGATAATGCGACACCTGTCTCCCACTCTCAATTGTGAGCTGTTTGGCGTAATTCCACTCCTCTTATTGCAGCTAGTGCTGTTATTTGCTATACGCTTTGTGGAATAATTCTGGTAGAACTCTGCGGATTAGCAGTGCGTTCCCGACTTCCCTACTTACCGAGTTCATTTTCCACTGCGTTGGTGGGCTGTGCCACTCATTTTAGACCGTTACTTGTGTTAATTTAAGCTAAATTTACCAAATACATTTGCGTTTTCGACTCCCTTTTTCGCCATCAGGGATGGGCTCAACATGTTCAGCCCTCGACTAGCTCGCTGTATTTCGCTGAACCAGCTACATTGTAGGACTAGATGCGAACCTCTTACTTCAATGATGGGTTGGGGCACATCTATTTACACAGCTGTTAAGTGCTCAACCTAAGGTCTCTACGCGGCTGCACTGAAAGTCTCAAGCAGCTCCGGTGGGGTACCGTAACTGCAGACCCATAAGAGGCTGTAATTCACTGGCCTGCATAACCCCACAAGGGTGAGGGGTTGGCGTGTGCACGAGTGCCGAAAAGACTCAAAATTGTGCTGGCGTAGGATAACCGTCAGAGGTGTGTTTCCGGTCGGTCACCCAATGGCAGTGTAATGCTTGGCTTGTTTGGACCGCTGATTTCGGTCACTTGGGTGGCCATACTGCACTAGCCGGTTGGCTGGATTCCGGACCATGCCAGCAGCTCCCAATCCTTCTGTTTCCAGAATATATGTAATACTTTGTTCGAACTGTCGGTTTCGGTCACTTGGGTGGCCATCTTGTACTAGTCGGTTGGCCGGCCTCTGGGCCGTGCCAACAGCCCCCAAGCCCTCTGTTTCTAGAATATATATTCTGCCCCAGTACTATGCCTTCTTTTACCTCAAAGGGAGTCCCGGGACGCTACATTGGTGGCAGCGGAAAGCGGACCCGACTTTGGTGGATTTTATCCTGCTCCACGCCGCTTCTAGCAAACTTTGGCGGTGTGAAAGAAGTGCATGTGCTATGGGCTGAAATCGACGTCCAGCTTCGGCGTCACCCTCTTTCTCGTGTTCTGCAGGGGAACCATCAACAACTAAAGCGACACTAGCCGTGAATTCCAAGTCCAGTGCAACTGCCAAGAAGGATCAGTGACGTTGTGGTCAAGCATCCTCTGTAAGCTCTCTCTCCTGTTCTCAGGCAACTTGCCTCCCTTCGCCAAAAT